>OZ012735.1:549202987-549782987 GCA_963859935.3 Lathyrus sativus | reverse complement strand
ACGCTAACTCACATTTAGCGACCAAAATGTGTTTACTCTTTAATTTTTAACTAGGTTTACGTGTTCTATATTCAGTATTTTGATTTTTGAGTATATGAACAGGACTCAAGCTGTGCTCATGTTACTGGAACTGATGACGAAAATGAAAATTATATCGAGAGTAAGGACATTTGAATTGTAACATCCTCTTGTGGCATTTGTTTTATTAGATTTTGATGCAAGGCTTTTTCAGATGGCAACAGTGGTAGTTCGTTATCGGTCCAAAACAAGGAAATTTTTGAAGAACTTTTGAAGAAAGAAAAGAGATTGAACAGATTGAAAGAAAAGGTGGGGTTTCTTTGTATCCTTTGTTTTCTTGGTTGGTTTCCAGCAAAATTTATTTTCAACTTAACGGAGAGAGTTTTTTTTCCCGATCTTCGTAATTTCTTTGGGATGTATGCCATTTTATACCTTTTTATTTGACAATATTTCTTCTGAACAATTATTGCATCATAGCGAGTGTCCCTTTTTAAATGAAACAAAATTTTAAAGAATGGGAAGTACAACTAAAAGGAGCATGAAAATTTGTACAAAACAGTAAAGGATGAACGCCAGTAAACATGTCGAATAAAATTACAGGATGTTGTCCTGAATAAAGTAATGTGTGCCATCTTGTTTAAATTATACCAGTAAAGTTATGCAATTTTTTGCCTACTTGTTCAGTTCAACTGGTTTGTAGATCTTGACCTCAAACTCTTTCTATAGTTAAATGCTGGCGTATCAAATAAGCAAGAATTAAGCATTCACCGAGGTGTTGTCTTGAAAGCATCCAAAGGTGTAACTATAGAGAGAATCATCCCAACCTGGTTAATGCTGTCAACCTTACAATCATTTGCTGCATCACGGAAAGTTCCCGTATGTTAGCAGGCTTCCAATTAGGAACGCTACTATGAATGCATACATAATTCAAAAATTTTCAACTTAATTATATAGTTAAAATATACGAAATCATCATAATAAAGTGTTATGCTTGTAAACTTGTATCAAACCATCTAAAAAACATCCCAAAAATCTATCTAAAAAACAAGAGTTTCATAAGTTTCTAAAGTTGTTAAAAGTTAAAACTATGCCACAAAACAAGAACTGAATGAATTTTCTAATGAATTATTAATTTTGTTTTTTCCACTCAATGTTTCTTTGACTAGTATTCTGACTTATCTTCTTGAAATCTACAGTTTCCAGGGTTTTCTAAATTTCTGGAAAGTTATGATGTAAGCACTGGACAAGATACAGACGAAGAAACTGTGAGTATTTTAATGACTCATTTAATAAGGGCATGAAGATTTACATGTTGAAATTCCTGGTGAATAATTCATTGACATCTTCTAATGGTTCACATTAGAATTGCATTTATACATTTTCTAATGGAGTTCCTAGTCTTTAAGCAATACTTTAGTCACATAAAATGTACTTCCCATTAGAAGATGCACTAATGCACTAAAATATGTGTCAGTGTCGCACTGGTAAACTCTGCTTATGATAGTTAGTATTTGGATAATTTTCTCTTGGTAGATACTATAACTATATAACCCTTCCATCCAATTTTAAAAGACGCACTTCCCTCTTTAAGCCAATTTTTTATTGTGAAAAAACTATGAAGTCACCATTAGATTTTACTTATACAACCTTCAATGTTAGACTGTACAGCCAAATAGGTAGAAAGAAATGAAGTTTTAAACATCATATTATCTATTCTAAAACTTCACAAGAAACTTCATTTCACCTTTTAATGTTTTATAATTTACAACAGGTACTATTTTTAGCTTCTTAGAAATACACTAAACAACATTTTTTGAGTTATTACATTTTTATTGTTGAAAATTTTACATTTTAAACATGTGTATTTATTTAAAAGAGCATTTAAAGAAAACCCTAATTGACAGCGTAAATATATCCACATCTCTCTTTTTCTTGATTTATGATGATTGGTGTTTGAATGATTCTCTCGTGATAGATATACTTAAACTATATAACTCTTCTCTCTAATTTTAAAAGACACTTCCCTCCCCAAATATTGATATTTGCTACACTTTAGCCCATTTTTTATAATGAAAAAGGTATAAATGAGTGTCACAATAATATTTTACTTGTACAACCTTCAATGTTAGACTAAATGTATTGGTAGAACTAAAAGTAAAGTTTTAAACACCATATTATCTATTTTAGAGTTTCACAAAAACACTTCATTTCATCTTTTAATGTTCCACAATTACAATAGATGTAACAAAACAAAGTTATTAATAGCGGATAGCGGAGCGGAGTGGCCGACGCCAAAAACAGGATAACAGATGGTGGGATAAGTTTTTGTATTAATAATTATATAATAATCTATAAAACATATGTCATATACTCAATGTAAAACTAAACAAATAACACAACACTCATAAAAGATTTATAAAATCCAATGTCAAAGAACAATGCTTAATCAAGATTCAAAACATTATAGAAAATTCAAAACATAGTAGAAGATTCAAAACATCACATCTTAAAATTCAAACTTAGTACTATTATATGAAAATTCAAGCAAGCATAGGAATCGTAGATCATCATCAAAGAGGTCTTCTTCAAAATATTTCTCCCATTCTTCATCTTCAACATCTTCTTCAACATTGTCTACCACCACTTGTTGTGCCATTGTTGTCCTAGATGAACTTTCAATTTCAAGTTGCCTTGACCTGCCAGTGTAGATTAGAGGCTCATTATCCCCACTTGCATAGGCAACTTGAGACCAAGTTAAATCATCATTTGTATGAACCAAGTCTTCTTCAACAGGTACACCATATCTCCCACCAACCATTCAGTGTGATAATTAATTTCGCCAAATTCCATAAGATCAATCTTGTCTCGAATTTCAAATCTTTCAACCAAAGCTTGATTATACTTGATAAAAGTAGAAGAGAACGTAAGTCACCTGAAGAAGGAGGAGGAGCATGGAGCCTCTGCCGTGGCCGGAGGAGGAGTGCCGGAGGTGGTGAAGAGCCGTTAGGTTAGGGTTGTAGCTATTAGAAGAAAAAAGGAAAAAGTTGAAGAAGCCGATAATACGAGAGAACACGACATGATGATGAAAGAAGTCCTAAATTCTGACTTTTAACCCTTTTAAAATTAAGGGTAAAATAATTGCACATAGAAAAAAGTAAAAAAAAAAAACCTAGTCAACCACTCTGCTTGGGATCGAGTGCTGAAAGACAACAAACTCTTTGCTAACAAGAAAAAATGTTCATTTGCAAAGGAGTAGATCGAGTATCTAGGACACATCATTTTCGGAAGGGGTGTATCATCCGACCCTTAGAAAATAGAAGACATGTTAAAATGGCACATTCCTAAGAGCATCTCGGGGCGGTTGATTTTTCTACCTAGTTTGCCTGCATGTAATTATCTTTTCCCACAAATAGTCATTGTAGTTGAAAGGTGGTAACACCGTTGCATTATGAAGCAACAAACTGGTGCCTGGTGCCTGAAGCAACGTACGACAATGTTAAAATATATTAAATATAATAGAAACAATGTATTAAAATAATAATAAATATAAATAATAGGTTGTTTAGAGTTTAAATAAAATTTAATGGGAATAAAATATTAATATATGAGATAAAGTTGTGGGACCCAGAATAGTGTTGCACCATTGGAGTTAAAATTAAATGAGTTCTTCAAGATGATGTGGCTTAATAGGTCCCACAAACAATCCGAGAATGAGTTGCACCGTTGGAGATGCTCTAAAGAGTTTAAATGATTGAGAGGTTTTTTAGGATTGACTGGGTACTACTGGAAATTTGTAAAATATTATGGAAAAATTGCTTGGCCTTTAACCCAGTTACTCAAGGATAGTTTTGCGTGGAGTAGTGAGGCTCAAAGGATTTTTGAGAAGCTTAAGGAAACCATGAACACCATACTAGTGTTGGCTATGTCAGATTTTGACAAGGTGTTTATTTTAGAAACTGATGCATCATGCAAGGAATAAGAGCTGTTTAATGCAAGGGAGACCTATCTTATACATGAGTCAGACCTTATTCGTCAAGGCTCAACAAAAGTCGGTGTATGAAAGGGAGCTCATGGCAAATGTGATTGCTATTCAAAAGTCGATGCCATATTTGTTAGGGAGACACTTTAAAGTTCACACTAATCATAAAAGTTTAAAGTTCATCACTGAACAGAAAACTATGGGGGAGGAGTAGCAGAAGTCGACTTCAAATTGTTGGGATTTGATTGAGGTTAAATACAAACCAGGTAAGGAAAACAATGTAGTTTATTCCTTATCAAGATAGATGCAATATGCTCATGTCACAACCAGGGGAGGAGTAGCAGAAGTGGACTTGTTAAGAAATTATGGTTGGGCCTAACTCAACCCTACAAAACCGGTTGGTAGAGTGAGGATTGCTCCCACTTATAAACACATGTTCATGCCATATATTGTCTGATGTGGGACTCTTAACACCCCCTCACGCGCAAGACTGGACATCTGGAGCGTGGAAATAAATGTTGGGTGGTCCGATAGCGGAACTGCCCACCGGATCTTAAACGAGGCTCTTGATACCATGTTAAGAAATTGTGGTTGAGTCTAACTCAACTCTACAAAATCGGTTGATAGAGTTAGGATTGCTCCCATTTATAAACACATGTTCATGCCATATATTGTCTGATGTGAGACTCTTAATATGACTTCAAAATTGTTGAGATTTGATTGAGTTTAAATACAAACTAAGGTAAGGAAAACCATGCAGTTTATTCCTTATCAAGATAGAGGCAATATGCTCATATCACAACCATTCAGTGTGAAGCTTGGGAAGGATTGGAGAGGTAAGTACAAAGTGATGACAAATTAAAGGCTATAGAGCAGGACTTGTTAGCAGACCCTAGTAGCCAAACTGGGTTTTAGCTCAAAGGTAGTTAATTCCTTATCAAGATAGATGCAGTATGCTCATATCACAACCATTAAGTGTGAAGCTTGGGAAGGATTGGATGGGTAAGTACAAAGTGAAGACAAATCAAAGGCTATAGAGCAGGACTTGTTAGCAGATCCTAGTAGCCAAACTGGGTTTTAGCTCAAAGGTGGTAGGCATTCCTCTCAATAAGTTGACAATTGAGAGGAATGCTATGCTCAGGGAGTTACAAGAGCAATTGCTGAAGGCTCAAGATGTGATGAAAAGTCAAGCCAACAAGCATAGGAGGGAGGTTGAACATGAGGTGGGAGATATGGTGTATCTAAAGATTCAACCTTACAAGTTAAAGAAATTAGCAAAGAGACTCAACCAAATGTTAAGTCCCAGGTTTTATGGGCCATATGAAGTGATTCAAAGAATTGGAAAAGTGGCTTATAAATTGAAACTACCTGATGACACTAAGGTGCATTCAGTGTTTCATGTGTCATTATTGAAGAAGGTTGTCAAACCTAATGCGGAACTGCAACCCCCACCTGCTTGTATGAATGAGGATTGGCACCTAGAACCCACACTAGAGAGGGCCTTGAAAACAAGGAGGACTGAACAAGGGGAGTTAGAGGTGCTGGTTAAGTGGAAAAATTTGCTAGAATTTGAAAATTCTTGGGAATTAGTTGAGAAAGTGTTCCCTGAGTTTCTCTTTGAGGTCAAGGAGAGTTTTGAAGGGGGAGGAATTGATAGATATGACAGTGTATAAAAGGACACATAAGAAGAATGGGGTAGAGAATAATTCCACTCAAAACAAATTCAGTTAGTGGCAAATGGGGGTGACAGGTGGCAGGAGGAGAGAATCCAGATCTGAGTGATTATATGCATAGAGAACGTTATCCTTAGCCTGAATTGATTCTTGGATTCCCTAGGAGAGTAAAGGCCTCTCAAAGAGCTTGATCCATTTATCCTCTTTCCATTTTCTTTCTAGTCTACTTTACTTTATTAGATCCTATACGAAGTCTGCTCTATTCCATTAATAATATTAATCATTTTTTCTATTTTTACTATTGTTTGATTATTTTGTTTGCTAGAATACTAAATTGATCCTATCAATTTAAGTTTAGCACTCTATTAAACAGAGTAATCAAACATCAATTTAAATTTAGCAGTCTAGCAAACAGAGTAATCAAACAGAGTAATCAAACAGTAGTAAAAATAGGAAAATGGATGAATATTATTAATAGAATAAAGCTAGAGTTCATATGGATCTAGCAAAGTACACTAGACTAGAAAGAAAATGGAAAGAGGATAAATGAATCAATCTTTGAGGACTTATCTCTCCTAGGGAATCCAAGAATCATATCATGCATACTGACAGGGGAACATTCTCTATGCATATAATCCCTCAGATCTGAATTCTCTCTCCTCCTGCCATCTGTCACCCTTCCCATGTGCTCCTAACAAAATTTGTTTTGACTGAAATTATTCCCTTCCCCACTCTTCTTACTTGTGCTCATATACACCTTGCCATTTCTATCAATTAGCTACCAAATGCATTGAGACTTGCGATTCACAAAGGAATTAAAGATCCATATAAAGCTTTTCTACGATAAAAGGAATCAAAGACGGAGGACTGTGTACTTTAATCATCTCTTAGGGGAGAGAGTGTAGTTTGCTTAATATTTTAAAAAAAATCTACCTTGTTGAAATCCAATCTGCTTGGTATGTTAGAATGTATCATGTTTTATGCTTTGCATTGTTGCATTTCAATATTCTTCTCTTTTTTGGCTTATTTGTTGACTAGGACAAAATAACCATAGATGGAGTAAGGGTTTGTTTGGTTGACTAGATAAAACAAATAAAATAGGATGAAACATCATGTAGTTATCTCATAAGTTCACCATTTGAATGTGATTTATATCCTACTATACCTTTATTTTGTTCATCTCAAAGACATAATAGGATGATAAAATAGTTTATTTGAAGCAACACATGTGTTTTCTGTTTTCCTTTCTGTAATCCAGTAGTTGGCACTTACTTATGTGGATCATTAGAGATCATTTCAGCTTACTTTGATTATTAGTCGTATTACTCTTGAAGTTTGTTTGTGTTTCTACCTCCACTCGCATCAATCAACTGGCAGACTCACTCATCACCCTCTCTCTCTTCCACTAGCTTATGTATTTGGTTTACAACTATCACCTTGAAATTGAGGGCTGAAGAATAGATGCACATGTATCTGCATTGCAGTTAATTATTGTGTAGTAACAGAATATGCTGAATCCAGATATTCTGGTGTTAGTTAGATTGCAATTACCTTGAGCCTTTTAAGGTTCAATTCCTGTGTAAGCTCACAATGTACTTATTGATACTCAATTGATTCATTTCAACATTTTAATTCGTCAGAGACTCCAGAATTTCTCTCTCTGGCTTATCACATACATTTTTCTTCATGTTCTCTTTGTTTAGACTCCAACCCCTAGCTTCAAACTTTCAACCTAACTAGCACTTTTGTTGATGAAAATTGACATCTTTTCTTATGTGGTTCAGGGTTCAGATGACGAAAGGTTTGATACAGTGAATGATGACAATGCAAGTGCTCGGCTGGGTAAAATGTTGACAAGTACATCTGTTGATTCTTTGTCTAAACTGGTCAAAGAGCAGCGTAGTCTGCCAGCCCTTACTTGCCTCGTAAATGCTTATAGGGCGGCATGCCATAGTGATTCTGAAATAACAAGTGTCGGTGATAGTGTCTTATCTAACAGCATTCAGACAAGTGAAACTTTCTGCACAATATTAATGTTCATGCTGCATGAGGCTGATACTATATTTAGGATGTTGCTGGGAATATCAAGCTCAAGTTCAAAGAAGGAAGCTGTTTTGGATATAAAGAGTACAGCTAAATGGTTATCTCTTAGACCGCTTATTAAGTCATACTTAAGGAGTACTGTGTTTCTCTTGAACCAAATCACCGACTCCAAGATATTAGTCTTCTCAATTTGTCAACTCAGAGCTTCAATAATCTTTCTTGCTGCATTTCCATCTTTACTGCATAAGCTTCTCAAGGTATTCTTTGATTTCACAGTTGTAAAATATACTTGAAATTCATCATATGCTATCTGATGACACGGTATAAAAGACAAATTCTTATATTTTGATTTTCCTTACTAATAGTAGTAGCTTTGATTTCAAGTATTACATATTTTCTGTTAGCTACTCATTGCTGGTATGAAGTATCTTCCTTTTGAAATTAGATTCTAAAACATATGCATTAATTTCCAGCCTTGGAGTAATCCGAAATTATCGATTATTTGTTTTTTTATTAAAAATTGTTATTTCCATAGTCAAATTAAGAATTGCAATTCTTATTTGGAGAGAAACCAATGTTCCTCTATTTTGATCAACATGTTTTTGTCTTAGTAGTCATAGCAGGTATTCTTAATTTATGATTATTGTTTAATGTCCACCTTAGATCTCATGCTTTTCATGCCTTCTGGCTAAAATGTATAATGTCACTGTCAATTTCGTGGCACAGAAAATATTCCTTACCTTTGCACTCTAATTTATTACAGATTTGTGTTGATCTCTGGGCAACAGGTGATAGATCTCTGTCATCACACTCTTTTCTTATCATCCGTGATATAGCATCTGTGTGTGGCTCTAATTGGTTAGACATCTGCTTTGTCAAAACATATAAGGCCTTCATCGGTCGCTCTCCATCTGAACATACACATTTTCTAAGGAACTCCTTTGTGGAGCTATGTTGTTTAGATGTGCAGAAGTCATCAAATAAAGCAAATATATGCATAAGGCGTCTAGGTGAGATATTGCTGAAGGGGTGGCTAGTGAAAAAGAAGGTAAGCTTTAAACAATTTTACCATTTATTGCCATTTTTTGTTTGTTTAAGGTTAATGTTCGTCTTTTAGAGAATTATATAGCATGTTCAAGTATCTAGATTCTAGAGTATTTCTGTATTATTTTATTGAAAAATGTTTTTTGATTTTTGCCTTTTGTCTTATGAGCAGGAGGTGGTTAAGAAAATTTGTAGTTGGCAGTACATCAATTGCATTGATCTCTGGGTAGCATTTATATCAGAAAACATAGGTGACTATGATCTTCAGCCATTGCTGTACATGATTGCTCAAATTATAAATGGAGTTGTTCTCCTTTTTCCCGGGCCTAGATATTTGCCGCTGAGACTCAGATGTATCCAATGGCTTAATAGTCTTGCGGGTTCTAGTGGGGTTTTCATCCCTGTTACATCATTAGTGCTGGATTTTCTAGAATACAATATTACCAAAGATGGTGGGAAACCTGGCAAAGTGTTTGAATTTGAACCTTTGTCTACCATAAAGGTAATTTCTAGAATTTTTTTTTATCGAATATCTCTCGGCTTCTTGATCCACAATACATTCAGATTACCTACCTTGTTTTCTCTACTGTTTTAATTGACACTTACTTTTTTGCAGCTTCCAAAGCATTGGTTAAAATCACACGAGTTTCAAGAAGAGTGTGTCACATCTACCATTGAACTCCTGGCAGAGCACTTTGCACAATGGAGCTACCATGTATCTTTTCCTGAACTGGCTACAGCTCCGCTTGTCTTCCTTAAAAAGATAGTTGAGAGGACCTCGAGTGAGAGTTTCAGACGAGTTATCAAGCGTTTCATTGACCAGGTAAAACTAAACTTTTTGTATGATTAGCACCAAATAGCAATGTTTTTATGTATGATTAGCACCCAATAGTGCCATCTTTTTGGTACATTCCTTATGCTATAGTGATGTAAAATGTTGTATTTCGCGTGCTCTTGGGTTGTGTCTCAAAGCGGTTATTCTAAATCTAGTGGAAAACCTAGAAATGCCCTCAAATGTTAGTGCTATAGGCTAAGTATTCGAGTATTTTAAGGATGGCAAAAACATGTTTTTGTCCTAACTCTTTGTAATCAACAGTTAAGAAAGTACAAAAACAGAAATTAAGAGAATTCAATTAAGAACTCTCGTCATTTTCATGAGACATAAGAGTTCTAACATACACCAACCATTTTGTGATTTTCACGGAAGCTATCCAGCAATGAGTGTGCACTACTATTATGTAATTGGTAGTTTTTTTAATTCTTAATAGCTACATGAGAGACATATAACCATTTAATAGTCAATATCACCCAATTTTTTTTTTCTTTTTTGAAGCAAACGAACGAATAAGTGATGTGTTACCCAATTCTTCTGTTTTTTTTTCTTTCCTTTTTGTCGGAAACTTAGGTGGAGTTGAATGTTGACTTTGTGCAAAGGAAACGAGATGACGTGCCATTCTCACCAAAGGATCAGCAGTCTGTTGAATCATTTTTTCAGGTAATCTCAGTTTTCTTCTGTTCCCGAGTAAAGGTTCCAGTCATTGCTGCTATAACTAGACTTGTTTAACGGTTTGTTTTGACAGGCTGAGAAACGTAGTGGTAATAATTCTTTTACTCAACACTACAAAAGCATAATTCGCAAGGCTGCTTCTAGGAAAACACTCTCAAATAAGAAGGTACGAATGCCTTTATTTCTTGCTATTTTCCCCTGTGTTATGAATGCCACAATAGACTAAGCATTCACAAAATCCTCCCTTGTTCTATAATTTTGTTTCTACATGATCTATGCTCTGCAGTCTCTGGGCAAAGGAAAGAAGCGGAAAATGCAGCGTCCAAATGGCGTTGATGTTGATGGCAACCCTGCCAACTCTGGAAAGAAGAAGAAAATGCAGCATCCAAATGGTGTTGATGGCAACCCTACTGATTCTTTAAAGAATTAATGCATCTTAGTTTCATGACTGTTACTCGGGTTGAAGAAAATCGATGTTACCTTCTTGTACACTTTGTTGTACCTTTAGTTTTTGAAATTTAGCGGCATTGAAAATGCCTTCTTGTACACTTTGTTGTACCTTTAGTTTTTGAAATTTAGCGGCATTGAAAATGAATTTTGTTTCGTTCATTGGACCTGATGAGCATCAATTTTGAAATATTTATTCCTGAGTTCTAAATTAGTTCTTGGGTTTCAAAGGAAATGTAATGCAAGAAATTATAATTTTACAACCTTTTAGTGATGCCAAATATTCTGTGGTTATGGATACTTATTACCAGTGCAAGGAATACTAATCTCCCAACTAGGAATGATTGGCAAAATGTGCAAAATGCTGTTAAGAACCGACCTCAAATTTACTTTTCTACGAATAACTTAATATTATTTTATTTATCATACAATTTATTCTATGTTAATACTATCCAGATAAGAGTTTCTCATTTTTTAATTTATTAACTTAATTCACGTTTTATAATGTTTATGGTATTTAAATTTATTGGAATTTTGATTTATATATTCATTTTGTATTTTGTTAAATTTAAAATAAATTATTTTTATTTTGGGCAAACTTGTACGTAAAAAAATTTATTAAAAATTTGTAATTAATTTTGGAGTTCTTTTGGATTAGGATGTGGATTTAAATTTATATTTGAAAAAGAATTAGCTTATTTATTTTTTTAGAACAATTAGGACCTATACGAGATAGGTTGGACCATGACCTTACTCGTCATTCAATGCATTTAGATTTTAATGGGTTGAATTTGTTGTTCAACATGCAATTTTAATGATAAAATCGAATTAACTTGACCACGTAATTTATGAGTTGGGCTGAAATGAATTTGTGATTGTTTCAAATAGTAAATTTTTTTTTTGATAATTTTTTTAATTAAAAGAAATATTGTAATACAGTTTAATACAATTAAGCACATTTCTAATATTTAAATTAAATAGAATACATTATCTAATATTTAATAAATTTTATCTATAATCATAACACTTAATAAAGTTGATTCATATATACATTTTTACAAAACACACCATTTTAATAAAATACATAAGTGAGAAATGATACAAAAGAAAATAAGATACTACACTTAATTTTAAAATTATATAAATTTATTAATTTAGTAGTATTTGCATAAATAATTCTTTTTAGCAAAATTGTGTTTTATAGTTGTTTAAAATCAAAGGATTAAAAGATAAATGAAAGAGCCTATGAACTATCACATGTGCGCGCGTGTTCATGTCCGACCAACTTGGTTTAGGTTGACCTTACGCTTGGGCTATCCATGATTTTTTATACTTAAAATGGTGAAAATTATTTAACATTAATTAATTTAATTATCAGTGTGTTGTATATTAATTAATTAATCGGTGTGTTGTTTACTAATAATAACTCTAATTGTTATCAGTTTTGTCTTGCCTTCTATATTTTTTTTGGACCAAGTTTCATAATGACTAATTTGAGTGGGATCCGTTGATTCAGAATTTCATCTATAATAAAGGTTTTCCTATTTCATTTTATTCACTCTAAAATTCTATATTCAAAATCTTTCTACTCTTTCTCACAACTCAGTTGCATCTATAATTTTCTTTTTTACTTTTATTTTCGAGTGTCTTTTTCGTGCCACTTACGACTGATATAATAATCAGATACAAAATTGATATTTATATTGTATTCAATTGGTCATAGTACTATTAGAGAGTGTAATTTAAGATCGATTATCTATCGTGCGAGTATTAATCTTTTAATATAGAACTGTGTTATTTTATCCCGTAGACGTCGTAGCTGAGTGACTATTTAGCATAACTTTGAACAATGTGGTGAAACGTCTAAAAGAGAGTAACATACTTCGTGACTCGACTCAATAATTTATTTAGTTTCAATTTTTCAAAACCGTAAAACAATGGTAGCAATATATTAATGCCATGTTTTAATTTTAACATAATAAAAAAAAATCATTAATGTCACTTTAACATATACACAAATTGAGAAATTCAAATCCAATACTCGAAACAAAATTAAACGGGTTGTTAAGGGTTGAATCATATATACTCATAAATGAACTACTTTGAGTAATTTATGAATTTGATCGATTTAGATCGCACGAGATCGTATATCAACCCACACTCATGAATGCCTCTGATTAATAAGAGTACATATGTTCCGTAGAAAGAAAAGCGTCCAACAAATGCTAAAAGATTGCTTTCAACTTACTCAGAGGTCTCGAGTTTAAATTTAGTAGAGGTCTTGAGTTTAAATTTAATCATAAATAAAAAGGTTTTAACATCTATTGTGATTTACCTTAACTAGAATCTAATTCTAAGTGGTGCTCAAATAATATATATTGCTTTACGATATTAAAAAATTGTCGGGAGTAGTTCTTTTTGTCCAAATGAACTTTCAGAGTTTTTTTTACTAAATGAACTTTGGAGTTGTTTCAATATAAAATTTATAGATAAATTTTAATTTGAAAAATTACTTATTTATTTGTAAAAATGTCTGATCAAATTTAAGGTCCGTTGTTTTGATTTTTTTAAAAAAATAATTTTTATAATGTAATATAATTTTGTGTAAACAAAATTTATAAGAAAAATTTTCATGAAAGTTTCAAATAAAAATTTGATTTGAATATTTATTTTTAAAATATTATTTTTGTTAGATGACATGCTTAGATCACAAATTTAAAACCAAAAATTCTTGACAAAAATTTGTTTTCAATAATATATGGTATAACGGAAACAATCTGAATCGAATCGTCTAACCAAACTTACTATCGAAAAACTCAGATATGCTTAATGAAAACTGATGGAATGATAATCAACACAAATTGTTCAACAACGATTAATTCACAGATCAATTAAATGCAAAGCTATTCGTAAAACTTATTTCTAATGAACACAAAGCGATAAAAATACTCAAAGACAATTTATCGAAACACTTTGTGTGCGATCGATCACGTTTGGAAATTCAATTTGTTTTGTTAATCAAAGTGATTATGATTATATAAACAACAACACTTTAAAAGATAGCTGAAAAAAATTTCCAATCGAATTAATCAAAACAACAATGATATCGATAATTTATAAGAACAACAATTATAGAAATAGAGAAATAAAGCGATAAAGAGACACAAAGATTTGTTTACGCAGTACCCCAATCGGCCTCACTATGGGTACGTCTGCCCTATATTCGAATCGAATTGAGATACTTGCAATTAACCTTGTCTTTGCAAAAATGTTTGTACAAGAGGTGAAAACTCTAACCCCACAAACCCTAAGGTTTGTTGTTGATTCAACCACCTCCAAACCCTTTATCAAAGCTTGATTAAGTCACCAATAATACGACTATAATCCACTGATTATTCCGAACACGCACTTGTAGAACCCAAGATTCCCGAACACGATTCATCGTCTCGCGCTACTCCCTTGTAAGGAAACCACCTTGTCCCAAGGCATTCACTCGGTCGAACCCGTGTTGACGTGATCTTGTCCAAAACCTTTAAATCCCAATGATCTTGAAGGAAATTCCCACCTTGGTTTTCTTATTTGAAACACACAAAGGTCCCATACCAATATTCTCGGTTACACCAACCTAATTGGACATTATCAACCTTAATCTAGATGGTCACCCAATCAAAAAATGATTATGTGTAGTTCAATTAGTGTGTGCATAGAAGAGAGGTTGAAGATAATGGGAATGCTTTGTAATCTGGTTTTGTTTAGGTAATTCACTAGTACCTTACTAGAAAAATGTGCATGTAAGAGTATATATAGGCATGGGAAATAATGAGCAAAAAAATGCAAGTTGTTGGAGCAAAAATGAAATTTTTAAGATGGGAAATCATATAGGTTGGCCTGTTAAAGAAATAGGTCGGCCTGTCAAGACAATCAGGTCGGCCTATTAAGGTCTCAGGTCGGTCTATGAAGGTTATATGTCGCCTACAAGTCGAGCTATAGGCGACCTGTGGACATAAACTATGTAACACCCCGTTTCCCCAAAATAGAATAAAACAATTAAAATAAACACACATCAGAGTTTTCCCCACAACGAGATGTCACAGTTTTCAACATAATTCCATAAATTGTCTCAAAACTGATTTCCAATAAAATTTCTGCGGAAAAAGAAGTCTGTCATAACACATGACGACAAATATACATCATCCATGTCATCAACATCGTTATATATAACAATCGACCATCTGCCCAAAACATACATAATGTCATCACACGTTTCACAAAAGTCAGATACGCCACAGGGGCACACATATCAACAATAAAATAATAAGACTCCCAAAAAGCCCCGGTGTTACGTATCAGAGCAGTCCTACGACGACGCCACAATCCAAGCTAGCTAAACACCTGGATTATCTGTACTTCCGAAGAAGCACAAACCACAACAACAACAAAGGGGTGAGAATCACGATCAAATAATAATGGTACATGAAATGAAAGGCAGAAACAATAAATCATTATTTCACATACAACATATCTGGACCTACTGTCCCATGTCAACACAATATGCATACCACAAATGCAACACATCCGGGCCTACTGTCCCATCATCAATATCCACAATTCACACAAAACACAATGCAACACATGCACTTGACTCAATAATATGCAGCACCGACTCACAACAACGATGGACACCGGGCCATCAACCCTCCACAAAGGAGCACACATCAATGATGGGCACTTGTCCATCAACCCTCCACACAGGAGCACATGCACCGATGGACACCTGACCATCACCCTCCACACAGGACCACATGCACCGATGGACACCTGGCCATCACCCTCCTCACAGGGAACACAATAATAATATCGATGGACACCTGGCCATCACCCTCCTCATAGGGAGCACATCTCCGATGGTCACTGGGCCATCACCTTCCACACAGGGAGCACATCATCAACGTCCCTCACTTGGGACACGGGCAGTCGCATACGCTCCATCCGAGCAACGATCCAAATCCCGTCCACGCTCCCCACTGGAACACGTGAGTACATCATACCTCACGTCCACACGCTATGCAAGACACTATGCATAGACACACATCACACACAGTGCACACGACCCCACTGGTCCATCGCATCATAAAATGCATACATACACAAGCACACAAAGTGCATCGATCCTACTGATTAAATCACCATGCAACATATCACACATCATGCACATAAGGCATACCGGTCCTACTGACCCAATCGTCACAACAACACATAAACACGACGCATGTAAAGCATATCGATCCTACGGATCCTCTCATCACAACATATCACCACAACGCACTCAAGGCGCAACGATCCTACTGATCCACATATCTCACGCAAAACATCAATACCACGCGCACAAGGCGTAACGATCCTACTGATCCAATCCTCATACCACAACGTATAAATGCAATGCATAACAAGCGTATCGATCCTATGGATCCACATCCATCTCACAACACATCACCACACCTAACACATAGTGCATACATATCACATACACATCCATACTTATCTAAACTTAACTCTAATTTTAAATTCTTTAGAATGAAAACAAATATGTCCTCAATAAGGGGTTTTGTGAAGATATCCGACCATTGATGGTCTGCATCAATAAATTTTAAATTTTAAATCCCCTTCCGAACATAGTCTTGTATAAAATGATGTTTAATCTCAACATGGTTAGCTCTAGAATGTAAAATGATATTCTTAGATAAACATATAGCTGAGGTATTATCATAAAGAATATGAATTTTACTCTCATATATCTGAAAGTCTTCTAGCTGGCTTTTCATCCAGAGGATCTGAGTGTTGCATCTAGATGCTACAATATACCCAACTTCAACTATTGATAGTGCAATTGTTGATTGTCTCCTGCTAGACCATGAGATCAAATTGTCTCCCAGAAACTGACAGTTTCTAGAATTGTTTTTTCTTTCTAGTCTATCTCTGGTATAATCAGCATCATAATAACCTGATAACTTGTACTCTTTTGATTTTCTATAACACAAGCCAATGTTAGTAGTACCTTTCAAATTGCTAAAAATCCTCTTAATCGATGTTATGTGAGACTCTCTAGGATTTGATTAGAAGCGAGCACATAAATAGACACTGAATAAAATATCAAATCTAGAAGCAATTAAGTATAAGAAAGAACCTATCATACCTTTATGTACCTTTTGCTCAACCTTATTGCTTATCTCATCCTTCTCTAGAATACAAGTCAAATGCATTGAAGTTTTAGCTGGTTTGGAATCTGACATGTCAAAATTCTTCATAAGTTCTTTGGTATATTTGCTCTGATGGATATATGTTCCTTTTGAACTTTAGTTAATCTGGACACCCCAAAAAAACTTGAGTTCTCCAATCAGACTCATCTCAAGCTCTGCCTGCATTAACTTGGCAAACTCCTTGCCAAGGTAGCATTAACAAAACCAAATATAATATCATCCACATAAATTTTAACAACTAGAATATCATTTTTGAATGTCTTACAGAATATAATAGTATCAACCTTTTCTTTGGTAAAATAATTTTCTAAAATAAATTTGCTTAGTATTTCATACCATGCTCTAGAAGCTTGATTCATACCGTATAGAGATTTTTTAAGTTTCAAAACAAAATCTAGATTTTAGTGATTTTCAAAATCACGAGGTTGGTGTGCATACACTTCTTCAGTTATGTAATCATTTAGAAATGCACTTTTAACATCCATCTGATATAAGATGATATTATGATTAATGGTA
Organism: Lathyrus sativus; assembly: GCA_963859935.3. Taxonomy (NCBI): domain Eukaryota; kingdom Viridiplantae; phylum Streptophyta; class Magnoliopsida; order Fabales; family Fabaceae; genus Lathyrus; species Lathyrus sativus. Next base: position 549,765,503 of record OZ012735.1, on the reverse strand, counting down.
AATAAAATTAAGAGATGAATAAACTCTAACCTTGCAAATGGTGCAAAGGTATCGGTATAATCAATTCCATATTGCTGATTATAACCTTATGTCACTAGTTTGGCCTTGTTCTTTACCTCTTCTCCTTTCTCATTCAACTTATTTTTGAAAACCCATTTTGTCCCAATGACATGAATTCCTTTGGGGCCAGGCACGAGATTCCGCACATCATTTCTGGAGAATTGGTTTAATTTTTCTTGCTTTTCCATAATCCACTCAGTGTCCATAAGTGTTTCATTAATAGATGCAGGTTCTATGAGGGACACCAAACCCAAAAGTGTCTCTTTAGAGGGCTTGAAAGAGAATATGGTTATGAATGGTTCAGTTTTATGTCCTAGAATCAATTCTTCAGAATGCGAAGATCTTTGTTTGTGCTTCCTCAAATGTGTATGGGCTTCAACAACTTCTATTTGAATAGTTCCAGGGTCTTTTGCCTGTGATTCTTTAGCTTCTGATTCTTTACCTTTAGAGCATGAATAAGTAATCTCCAAATCTGCAAACTTCTCAACTAACTTTGAATTTTCAGAGTTAAGCTTATCGTCAAACCTAACATGAATTGATTCCTTAACAATTCATGTTCCAGTGTTATAAACTCTATAGCCTTTAGAGCGTTATGAGTATTCTAACATTATACCATTTTGTGCATTAGAATCAAACTTATTCAAATTCTATTTAGTATTCAGAATAAAACAGTTACATCTAAAAAGAAGGAAATAAGAAATGTTGAGTTTTATATTCTTCCATAATTCATAAAGAGTCTTACCCATAATAGGTCTTATAGAGATCCTGTTATGAATATAACTTGTTGTGTTAACTGCCTCCACCCAAAAGTGCTTAGCCATATTTTTCTCATTGATCATGGTTCTGACCATTTCTTGCAAAGTCCTATTTTTCCTCTCTACAAATCCATTTTGTTGTATAGTTATATGGCGGGAGAAATCATGAGAAATTTCATTTTCATCAAAAAAATTTCAAAGTGCTTATTCTCAAATTTACCACCCTGATCACTTCTGACTTTAACAATTTTAAAGTCTTTGTCATTTTGAATTCGTGAGCAGAAGGTAGAGAACACAGAGTGTGACTCATCCTTGTGTCTTAAGAATTTAGCCTATGTCCATATGTTGTATTCGTCGGCAATGACTAAACCATATTTCTTGCCATTGACATAAGCAGTTTTCACTAGACCAAAAATGTCAAAATGCAAGAGTTCCAAAGGCCTAGAGGTAGAAATAACATTCTTTGCTTTGAAAGAGGTTTTAGAAAACTTGTCTTCCTGTCATGCTTCACGAAGAGCATATGAAGAGAACTTTAGATTTGGAAGGCCTATAGCTAAATTAAGCTTATTTAGCTGGGAAATTCTTCTCATGCTAACATGGCCCAATTGTCTATGTCAGATCCATTGTTTTTCATTAACAAACATGAGACATTTAACATTATGTTCTTTAAGATCTAAAATTCTAATTTTGTAAAACTTAATTTTCCTTTTGCCATTGAAAATAATGGAGCCATCTTTCTGACGTACAACTTTACAAGAATTTTGATTAAAGATTATGTCATAACCATTGTCACTTAATTGACTTATGGAAAATAAATTATGCATTAATTTATCAACTAATAAAACATTAATAATAAAATGGAGAGGACCATTACCAATTGTTTCAGAGCCTATAATTTTCACTTTCTGATTACCTAAGAAACTCACGAAGCCACCATGCTTAAGTTCCAATTTTTGCAACATATGCTTTCTTCCTGTCATGTGTCGTAAGCAACCAGAGTCCAGTTACCACGACCGGTGTTTAAACTATGTTGGTAAGGATGTCGACTTATATCAAAGATTTGGGGGCATAACCTATAAAAGCTCAATATTATAGTCAAATCGCAAGAATATCTCTTATGGATATAAGTAGGTCAACGTTCAGCCGAACCTAGATAATTCTCTGGTGTCATATCTCTGACATTTATATTTTATTTTCTGTTATTTACTTTTTTTTTAACTTTCCACTACTTTTTATACTGATATTAGAAATACTAATACAACTTGGTTCTAAAGTAATAAAAACTCTAAATTAATTGTGAATTATGAATACATCAATTCACCCCCCTCTTTGTGCTTGGTGTCGCTCGTTAAACAAAAGATGCACAAATTGGTTGATAAAGCTATCCTTCTAAAAAATAAAGCTTGACATGTGTTTAAAGTCAACATTCGTCTAACGACTCTCAAGTGGAAACTTATGGCTTATGATCTTTGTTGGTTTGAACCTTCAATCTCTCATATGATGGTAATTAACATGAAGGCATCTCAGGCCTCATAAAAAAGACTCAAGTTTCAAGTGTGATTCTACAATAAAATATTATGATACCAAGACTAGAAGCTTCATAGTGTGAAAATAATAAGTGTGAAAACCCGCCTGATAGTGTCTGTTTGAATGATCAATGTATTGTAACGACACAATTTAACTTCTAGAAGTATTATGGCTAATTCACACAAATACTAAAATCATTTAGAAGTCTATCATTTTTAATTAAAATCACCAAAAAATATTTTTGAGGTCAAGCCAATTGATTAGAGGACTATCTTCTTGATTAGGAAACTTTATCTAAACTGTCTAATTGATTATATATATAGCATAATCGATTAGATGATGCCTAATTGAGTCTCTAACTAATTATGATATTCTCTTAAAGATCAATAGTGAGTCTCTATCTAAACCTTCCATTATGGACTATAATAGTTGATTATTTACAATTCCTAATCGATTACCCTAATCGATTAGGTCATTTATTTGACACATGAATTATTTCTAAATTTACAACATGTATTGGACTATAAATATAGATCTTATTTTTCATTTGAAAACATCCAAAAAATGTGGAAAAAAACTCACTTTTCATTTCTCTCGTGACCTCTCTTGATCATTTTTGTGTTTCTCACATAATTTAGCCAGAGCGCCTTGAGAGTGCTTTTAAGTCTTAGTGAGGATATTGTTTTGGCGTGAATATAATTGTAATTTTGCAAAGAGTATCTTTTTATCTTGAATAAATAATTTTTCATTTGGAAGTCATTATTTTGGTTAGGAGTTAAACCATTTAAACAAATTCTTATTTGTTTCTCGAGGATTATTTTAATGCTCCGTTTGGTTCGTGAGCTCTTCCATTGAAAAAAATATTTCTTTTGGTTTATGGAAATAAGTAAGTGACAAATTTAACTGTAGTTCTTGAGCTTAACACAATTAAAATCTTTAATGGTTTGAGATCAACCTGGTGTAAAATATCTCTTGGTTTGTGAGTTCAGTAAAGTTTAAAAACGCATCAGGATTGAGATCATCGCGGTATAAACTTCTATTTGGTTCGTGTTAAATCCATATAAAACCCTAGTTCGGTTTGAATGATAGCTCCCCAAAAAATCCATCTTGGTTTGAGATCAGCCAGTGCAAAATATTTGTTTGGTATGTAGACTAACCACTACAAGCTTTTTTGTTGTTTGGTTCGAAGACTAGTCAATTTAACCCCTGTTCGTCACTTGGCTATAACTTATCATTAAGAATACATTTTCTTGTATAAGGTGGTTCATGAGCGTAACCTTCTTAAAACTCTCAATCATAATAGATACTCTCAAGAACAATTATCGGAGAGAAGAGAATGTCAATTCATTAGAATAAACCTACATAGTTCTTTAGTGTTATTTCTATTCCCTTATATCTTTTATTTTTCACTTAATTTCTTCACTTTGAATTTCCGCTGCATATTTATTCAAACGTTTTTATGAAATATTTTCAAACTCTGATTTTGAAAATGATTTCATTTTAAATCAACAATTTTCAAACCTCAACAAATCACCACTCTTTTGTATAAAGTCATTTGTTCAACACCAAAGGGAGATAAATAATCTCTCTCTCTCTCTCTCTCTCTCTCTCTCTCTCTCTCTCTCTCTCTCTCTCTCTCTCTCTCTCTCTCTCTCTCTCTCTCTCTCTCTCTCTCTCTCTCTCTCTCTCTCTCTCTCTCTCTCTCTCTCTCTCTCTCTCTATATATATATATATATATATATATATATATATATATATATATATATATATATATATATATATATATATATATATATATATAAGGACCCACTTACTCCAAGAGTAAGTTTTTATAACTTAATCCACAATCATAGTCTTTAAATTATATTTAATCGAATGGTTATAAGTAAAAATGCTAACATAACCACTAGATTAGATTCAATTTAAAGGCTATGACGAGGAGTAAGTTAAAAAAACTTACTCTTGGAGTAAGTTGATCCCCAATATATATATATATATATATATATATATATATATATATATATATATATATATATATATATATATATATATATATATATATATATATATATATATATATATATATATATATATATATATATATATATATATATATATATATATATATATATACATACACACACACACACACATACTTACCAATGCCCGCGACTGCGCCCTTGCCCGTGGCAACGGCTAGTTTCGATCACCTCTGTCCGTCCTAACGACTAGTTTCTAGAAGTTACCTATTCTTTGAAGAGCGGTTATCTTGCCCCAAAAATAGGGACCAATGGCCAAGCGCTGGGGGAACTATAAGAACCCTCTCACTTAAGAGGGTCAGGTATTCTAATTCATTCCACATCACCCTAAGATATAAACTTTTTGTACTTGCCTTCTCTTTGCTCGATTCTTACTTTAGCGTCGGAGGGCCTTGCAGGTATACCTCCACCTCATCCTTGCAACTTAGCATCACCGACAAAGTCTCTGGCCCACTTTAGGTTCTGATCAGCCATCGAGATCAGTGGCGCCGTCTGTGGGAACTTTGTTCTCCCTGTCTTCCTTTTCCCATGAATTCAAGACCAAAACAGTTCTTTCAAGATATCGATCTTGGTCAGCCATGACAATGTTCACGATGCTCGAAATTCCATCCTCCCCGTTAGCAAGACAAACACTGACGGAGCAACCCCCTTTCTTGTGAGCGAGGTCCATCAGCAGAAGATGAAGCCACCATGTCTCCTTCCCCCGATCCCGCTGACATCATCGAGGGCTAGCCCTCCGAAGATCATCAGACCATTTCGGTTCCGCCCAACGCCGACCCGACCATGGTAGCTCTACTCGAAGTCCTCAATAAAACAAATCTTCTGATCCTCCAACAGAACGCGAGGATTAGAGCCTTAGAAGAATCCTGCTGACTAAGATCTTCTCCACCTAGGAAAGAACGTCAAAGATTTTGGAGTCTTTCTCCCAGACAAGGAAGAGATCGTCGAGTACAAACAGGGCCATACTCTCCGGTAGTAAGGAAGTGTGACCGTGCATCTCCCCAGAGCTAGCACTCCCCAGGGGCTAAGAGAACCAGAAGGGATCTCCGAACAGAGTGTCATCATTCGCCTCCACCCATATCCAAGGGCCGAGCTCGGAGTCCATCTCCCCGTAGAGATCGCATTCCTCTCCCCGGACGAAGTACCTGCTCCCGTTCGCGGTCTAGCAGTAGCAATGACGACGAGCTTCACGGCCCATTGTCCCAAGAGATTATGGTCATGCACCTGCCCAAAGGGCTGAAGAAACCATCACCCTTGGGCACGTACGATGGCACTACATATCCAGACAAGCATATCGAAAATATCGATGCTGTGCTCGATTACTATGGCGTCAGAGGCACCATCAAATGTAGATTATTCCCAATCACACTGAGGAAAGGATCAATGACTTGGTACAAGAGGCTCCCCGAAGAATCCATCACATCTTGGAGGCAGTTGGGGAGGATGTTCTCCAGGTATTTCACGACCTCTTGTCGTCACCCGAAAGAAGAACGTCTTCGAGCCTATATTAAAAGGTTTAATAAAGAAGTCATCCAGGTCTCTACAACCGACAATATGAAGAAGTTCTTGCTCGAGCGAAGACTCTGTCCCTGCACCCAATTCGCCAAGGCAGTTGGCATTGAGATTCTAGCGAAGTTGGACACCTTCCTCCTCAAGGCACAAGCGTACATACAGTACGAAGAGAAGGAAGCAGCGAGCTTCACCTAGAATTCGAGGCACTAAGAGAGTGCCAGGTCCTCCAGGCAAGACGACCCCTCGACATCTTGTTGGGGAGATAGAAGATGGGACGACCTCCCATAAGATAAGGTCCAGGGAGAGTCGATCGCCATCACCTTCTACCGCGAGGAACTCCTCAGTGGGGCTCCCAACTCCAACATTCCTCTGCTCATGAGAGCCCAAATGGATGAGACACACCTGACGCCCTACATAGGCTCCAACCTACAAGGCTTCAAGGGATCATTCACAAAGCCTTGGGGGTACGTGGAACTGATCGTCACTTTCAGGGTGGTAGAAACAACCAGGTCCATCAAAGTCCAGTTCCTGGTCATTGACTACCCATCCCTCTACCAATGCATCTTCGGAAGGCCAACTCTGGCCGAATTTGTAGCCTTACCATCAATTGTGCATCTAAAAATAAAGTACTACACTTCCAAGGGTCTTGTGGCCATCCTGCACGGAGACATCGAAGCAACAAGGAGATGTTTTGAGGTAGCCTCAAAACCCTACCTTGCAGTTCCGATGAGGCGAATACACTGCCCACATCGACTTAATTGACCTCGACACCCGTTTCTCCCAAGAAGATTTGAAGGACCAAAATCTAAAGGGGGAGGAGATCCATCCATGTTCGAGCAGTCCCTCCACTTCATATAGCAGCTGCCAAATCTCCAATCCGATGCGGCCAATCCCAAATGGTAAGTTCAAATTGGTCCTGCTCACCGGTGACCCCCAAAGAGGTGTGAAGATTGGGAGCGCCTCCCTGACCTGGCGAGGAAGCAACTCAAAGCCTGTCTCTAGGAGAATGCATATATGTTCGCATGGAGCGCCTCAGAGGTGCTCGGATTAGATCCTGAGGTGGCTTGCCACCAGCTAACCATCGACCCCGCTGTTAGGGCAATAGCTCAGTGTAGGCGAAAGCAGTCCCGAAAGAAAACGAAGGCTGCCGAACAAGCTGCAAAAGACCTCATAGTGGAAAACTTTATCTCGGAGGCCAAGTACACTACTTGGCTGTCTAATGTTGTACTTGTAAACAAAGCAAATGGAAAATGGCGAATGTGCATTGACTATACTGATCTAAATAGGGTATGCCCTAAAGACGCATATCCCCTCCCCAACATAGATACATTAGTTGATAATTCTGCTGGTTTTAAATTGTTATCATTCACGGATGCCTATTTAGGCTATAACCAAATACCCATGCCCGAAAGCGATAAAAGGTACACAACTTTCATGACTGAATCAAGAAACTATTACTATAACGTAATGCCTTTCGACTTGAAAAATACTGGGGCTACTTACTAAAGAATGATGAACAAAGTTTTTCGAGGAGAAATCCAAGATATGCTTGAAGTATATATGGATGAAATGATCGTGAAATCCCACGAGGAATTTTATCACATGCTTAACTTGAAGAAAATCTTCGAGCAGGCTAGGAAGTACAAGATGCGCTTCAACCCTGAAAAATGCACGTTCGGGGTACGGGCAGGAAATTTTCTCGATTTCTACCTGATGGAACGAGGAATCAAAGCCAACCCCGACAAATGCAGAGCCTTCTCCGAATTCCCCATGTCGAATTAAAAGAAATCAATTCAATGACTAAATGGGATGCTCAGGTCACTGTCCTGTTTCGTGGCCAAGTCTGCTCAACACGCTCTCCCCTTTTTCAAACTCCTCCGCAAAGAGGCAACTTTTGAGTGGATGAAGGAGTGTGATAAAGACTTCCTCCACCTAAAACAAGCGCTATTGGAACCACCAGTCATCTCCTGGCCAAATAGCGGGGAGACCTTTTATCTCTACCTCATTGTCGCAACCGAGGCCGTAAGCGCCGCCCTTATTCGTGAACCCTCGAAGGGGAAGAAGCCCATCTACTTCACGAGTAAGGCACTACAAAGATCGAAGCTTAGATATCCGTAGATTGAAAAAGTAGCTATGGCCCTCATCAATGTTGCAAGGAGACTAAGGCACTACTTTCTAGCCCACACAATCGTGGTGCGCACGAATCAACCCGTTAGGCAATTGTTAGGCCGTCCAGACATGGCTGGAAGAATGCTCAAATGGTCACTGGAGCTTTCCGAGTTCAACATTTAGTACAAAATCAGAAAATCCCTCAAAGCTCAGGCGTTGGCCGACTTTAGGGAAGAAGTGACCTTGCCCAACTCCCCGGAGTGCAGAGCTCGCAGATGGATGATCTTCGTCAATGAAGCGTCCAACTCAGCCGGGAGTGGAGCATGCATCATCCTGGAAAACGAGGAAGGGATCCTCATCAAAGTCTCACTGACCCTATCTTTCCCCACCTCCAATAATCAGGTAGAGTATGTGGCCTTCCTTGTAGGTTTGCGTCTCGCCGAAGACTTAGGGGATAAGGAAGTTGTAATCTGCATAGATTCTCAGCACGTGATCCTCCAGGTACGGGGAGAGTATCAGGCTAAGAAAGACAACCTATCTGAATACTTGACCTTGGTAATAAAAAATGACGAAGTTCGCACCGGTGGAGGTGAAACACGTTCCCCGCGAACATAATATTCGAGCAGACTTCCTGTCAAAGTTGGCGAGCACAAAGAAGAAGGGGGGAAACAAATCTGTCATCCAGGAAGTACTTCATTGGCCTAACATCAAGAAAACCCCCACGATCCTCGATGTGTTCGTCATCGGCAACAAAAACTGTTGGATGACCCTAGTTTACAACTACCTCACCAAAGACGAACTACCGTTAGACCCAAAGAAGGCTAACATGGTCAGAAGAAGAACTTGCTCCTATGTCCTGGTCGAAAATAAGGTCTACAGGTGAGGATTCTCCATTCCTCTCCTCAAGTGCATTAAGGAGGAAATAGTCGCCCACGTCCTGCGTGAGATCCACGAAGGGATCAAATCCCAGCACCTCAGAGGGAGATCCCTTACAAGGAAGGCCCTACGAGCAAGTTATTACTAGACAAGCATGCTACACGACGCAAAAGAGCACGTAAAAAAATGTGACAAATGCCAACGACACGGGGACATGCACTTAGCACCGCTCAATGAGCTCAAAGCAATGTCTTCCCCATGGCCCTTCGTATGGTGGGGCCTAGACATCCTAGAACCATTCCTCGTAGGGTCAAATCAAAACAAATACCTGATAGTAAGCATGAACTACTTTACAAAGTGGATAGAAGCAGAGACTCTGGCCAAAATAATGACCCACAATATAATCCGCTTCTACAAACGAAACATCCTTGCTCACTCCATCTGGGCACCAAACAACACTTCTGTCCGTCGAACACTCACAGAAGAATGGGAAAGCCAAGGAAGCCAACAGGGTTATCCTATGAGGTTTCAAACGGAGGCTAGACAAGACCAAGAAATAATGGGTCGAGGACCTGCACAACATGCTCTGGGCCTACCGGACTATTCCCCGCTCTTCAACTGGGGAGGCCCCTTTCTGTCTAGCATATGGGATTGAGGCGGTAATCCCTATCAAAATATATGTACCCTCCAGGCGGACTGAAGCTCCTCTAGACAAGGATAACAACAACCAGACACTAAGAAAGGAGCTCGATCTTGTCGAAGAGGTCCGATCAGAAGCCACCCTCCGCGAGGCCTCACTAAAAAGAAAAATCGCAATTAGGCATAACACCAAAGTCATATGGTGATATTTCCAAGTGGGCAGTCTCGTCTTAAGGATAAATCACAAAGATTCTCATGAAGGAAAACTCGCTGTAAACTGAGAAGGACCCTATCGCAATCGAGCAAAAACAAAAAATGGGGCCTACTATCTATTTCATATTAACGGGGATGAACTCACTCGACCATGGAACACCGAAAAGCTAAAACAATATTATAGCTAAGGCCATAACCTTCAGCGCGCTACGTCGACACGACGAGCATAATGTACTGACTAGAAGTGCATGCCCAGGTACAAGCGTTGCATACTAAAAATGACTCAAGGAAAGCTTTCGATCTAGAATGAACAAATCCATTGTTGGACTGCGGTCCCTCGATCGAGCGCACCATCGCCAACGTACCACGAAAGGAAGAACTCTCAGCTCGCGATGAGAAGTTCACACCGCGAACTCAGACCACAAATGCGACATGAGCTCCCTCTCATGCTTGGAAACAATTATGGTCTTTTGACCAGTTCCCTCCACTGTCGAACATCATTTTGTCGAGCGAACCCCGAGACTTAACGAAATTGTTCACTTGAGTGGCCTATACAATAAGCACAAGTAACGAGCAGCGTGCGAAACTTAGTAAATGCAAAGCAAAGTAAAAACATGCACCGAAAATGTAATACCCCAAATTTTACCCTCAGATTAGTCGATTCATGTCACATGTCATCTCATTTTGCATCAGCTAACTACTAACAGGTTACGTAGTTTGTTTCGTTTTGCAAGAGCCGCGTCTGGTACACTTTAGTTGTTAAAGGGAAAAATGGTCATTTCCAAGTTGTATACTGACAGTCCTCGAAGTTAAGTTATCATCAGGGATTTATTGAATAATTAGAGCCTCCGCTTCCGAGTGTTTTTATTTTCTTTGAGGATAAAACAGAGATTCACGGTAATTTTTGGCATCAGGATTTTTGAGATACGGTAATTATTTCAACGGGCCGAGACTCTGTCGTCAAGTAGATTTCCGGGACATTTATTTTGTCAAGTGGGTTTGATTATGTTGAGACATCAACTTTGATTCGATTAAATCAGTACAAGCATTTATTCTGTGAGTTATTTCACAGGCGCATGTTTTTCTGCTTCACCTGCTTCCTGCTATTTAAATTGTCAAAAAAAAGAAGAAGAAGCAGTTGGAATTTTGTTTCGACTCGAGTCGGAAGTTATTATGCAGGATTAAATCATGATCTTTAGCCGACTCGACTCAGGATACTTGTGTTCAGTCATCGAAGATTAATTGAATTTCTTGTTCTGGTACAGAGTTTGGTTTCTGTTTCACGGTTAACAGAATTTTTATGCTCACTCAAAGCCGCATTTACCTTTTTTCTACGAATTTGTTTGGTGAAGATTAATCCGTTGGTTCAAGTTAATTGATTTATCTATGATCGGAGATACTTGACAAGTTGGATTTAATCAGGTTTTTTGGGTCGTTCGGTTGCGGCAAATTTAAAGTATGGAAAAAGAATCAGATAATGTTTTGGATAGAAATATAATTGAATTTTATTCTTTAATATTTTTATTACAATTTATGAAAAGGAAAAAAAATACACGTATTCTAAGTTCTATTTTCCTAAAGAGTGGTCTTCGCGTCCATGTCCGATTCTTCGAGCTCATTTCTTCACGCCAATACCTGCACGAATAAACCAAACAGAATAGTAGAGCAAATGTTAGAATTTATTTTGACACCCTCAGAAAGGTCTCATCACCGGGTGTCGGGAGAGCACAACAATTGTCGCAACCAACTCCCACTCCAATTCTCGACCTCGGCTACCAACCGGTAGCATCCGTTCGTTTCAGGACCGCCGAGAAGAAGAGAAAAAGAATTTTTGCCGAAAATTGTTTCGTTTCGAAGCCATACGGAACCCAAAATTCATATCCATCTATCAAGTAAATAAAATGGATATCCGAATCTACATTAGAAGAATCCAAATTGCCACCTGAAAAATCAAATCAAATCCGTATCATAGAATATCCGTGGATATCCAGTTCAAACCAGAAAAATTAGGAAACCACTCAAGTCCGTTCAGCACAATGGTAACAAGCCCATAAGCCCAGCGAACCAATTTTAAAATCAACCGCAATAAAGTTCAAAGCATCAACGTGAGTATCACAGGTTCAAAGCAAAATAACAGCCACCATATTCGAATCAAAAAATGGGTCAAATACCAACAAATTTAAGCGGGTTTTCGGCAACAATCCAGAGATTGAAAAAGACCATATAAGTATCAGCAGAGAAAGTTCATAAAGAAAAAAAACCCTCAGAGATAAGGCGACGACGCCACCAAAGCTTTTGAGAAATCTTCGAAGAGAGCTTTTCCGAGAAAACCCGGCGGACTCAGAGAGAGGATCGTCTTCCTCATCTTCAATATTGTCCAAGCATCATTACCTCCGGTCCTGAAAGAAAAAGAGGATTCGAAGTTACCGCTCGAGACGTTGCCGGTTCCGCTACCATCACCATCCGGCGAGCCACGAAACCGCGGCCTCAGGTGACATCACTGGCCGGAGAAGAGGGCGAACGCATCATCGGCCGCCGTCCGCAATCCGAACACGCATCAACACCACCATCGAGTTTCGTCGCTGGCGAACCGAACCACCATCAATAAATTGAGATGTAAGGTCTGATCGAATCTATATGGTTTTTTATGGTTTTGTTTCAGGTAAGTGTGAGAGGAAGAAGGTAAGAGGCCTTTAGTGGAAGCATGCAAAGCGGAAGAGCTCCGGGGGGACGATAATGGCCGTGCGGCGATATGGAGATGAAGAGGAAATGGGTTGTAAAAACACTTCAGTAACTGAACGTGGACGACTTATCCTTTAATATTCCTTGATCTGTTTTGTTTTTTACTGTAGTTAATGTATTAAGGTCTGGTAATTTAACTCTAGTGTTTGAAATTTATTGTAAAACCGTTTTCTTATATTTTAAAATTAAAACACATTCTTTAACGTAAACTAAACCATCTTTTATGCTTAAGATCAAAATCACTCTTTTTGGGTTAAAACATATTGAAAATTGAATTGTTTTTTTTAATTAATATCAATTTCTTTAAGTAGTTTTTAGCATCTAAAATTAAAATATTTTTTTAGCATTTAAAATAAAAATATCTTTTAGCATTTAAAATTAAAACATTTTTGCATTAAAATTACAACATTTTTTTTCTTGAATAAACACATAAAATTAAAGTACTTTCTTCCCGGTGAATTTAAAATCCGAACCTTTGATGTGATTCGTTTCAAGTTTCGTCTAACCCTCAGAGGTTTGTCGTTGCAGCTCCTAAATATTTCACTTGTTCGTTTTTGTTCCATGGATGTAATTTACGCGAGGCCATGGTCGCGGTTTATTTTTTTTCGCAGTTTTTTGGGGATTTGTAATTTACGCGAGTGATCGTCGCGACGCTTTCTTTACCGCTTTCTTTACTTTCCGCACTTTAATTTTTCCGTACGATATCTTGTCTGTTTGCATAATTTAACGTTTAAACCTTCCAAAGGATTAGGTCTAGCTATTTGACCGCCGAGTCAATAACCCTAACTTTGACCATTTCCAAACCCTAATCGCCTAGGCGTCTCGCCGTGGACGAAAAAGCCTTTTACCCTAGCTTTAGGTCAAAGAGTCGTCGTACTCTGTTTTATGGTTTCCCGCCATGGAATCCCTAATTTAACCATAATTTCAACTTGCAATTCAACATAGAAATAGGAGTTTCAAGACTCCATGTAAGCGTGTCCTTAAGAAACGCTTATTCCCCATTGAAACCTTGACCACAGTCAAGACGTTTCTAACCTCCCTTTCGAGGGGAACTACAATTACTCTGATTCCATTCCCATCAGGATATGTAGGCACAAGATGCGATGTCTTGCCGAGTAAACTTACGACTAACCCTTAGGTCTTTTAGGTCACTCTATCCCTTAGCTCAATATATACATCAAACAAATAATAAAATAAAAAAGCATACAATAAACAAAAGGTTTCTGTAGAGTACTACAGATGTTTAGGGTGCTAGTACCTTCCCTAAATGTAACCAACCCCTTACCTAGGTCTCTCCCCACATTGTGTTTACGATGCAAAAATAGGTTTTCCCTCTTTTGACGTTTTCCTTCGGATAAATCAAAGAGCGGTTGTGAATCAAGAATTGTGATTCAAACTAATTAATAGTTTGATATCCTATTTCCACCGCAACAGAAAACAAATCATACGCAACCAAAAATAAATATTAACATAAGACGGCCACGAGGGCCACAATTGTACTTGCTATAATAAAAAGGGGACCATACCCCATACAAAAATATAAATTACAAGATTACAACACGCATGCTGGAAATACAATGAAAAGGAGACTAGTCGTCCGCGGGCTAAGCCTTGTCACGAGAAATTTGAGGAATTTTGGGATTACGATCTGGCTGTCTACCATGCTGTAGAGAAACCCAACCCCCTCGGTTAACAACTCGACCCTAGGGTTCACTATCTTCAGCTGCCCTACGACATTGTTGAGAGCTTCCTCAGTGATACCAACACAGTCTTCCTCAACCTGATTAATATGGGAAACAAGCTGGGATTGAGCCTTCAGACGCTTCACCTTATCGCTTTCATCCTCAGCAAGAGCGGTGGCAACCCTCAATGATGCAACAATCTCCTCCATAACTTTCTTCTGCACGGCCAAGGTGTCCTTTTCCTCGGTAACCTTGACCAACTCATCAGTGTATTTATTTACTGCCTCCTCGACGAACTTCTTCATCGCCTTCTCTGTGACCTTCAACTTTTCTTCTAGAGCCGTGTTCTCGACTTGAGACGTTTTTAGCTCCACTTCTTAGAGAGCCCCCTCCTCGGTGTAGACCATCGCCATGCCTAAGACCCTCATTAGGGAAACAACATCTTGGGCCAGTATTGTCCCTTTTCTCAGACGGTCCATATCCTCAAGGTGAAAACACTCCGCTCGAAGAACTGAGATGGAGGAGCCTTCAAAGAAACTTCAGTTTAGAAATCATGGTGGTATATTGAACTTGATCTTCTCCCTCTCATAAGTCAGCTTGAGGATCTTTCCTGTCCGAGGGCGCTTAACTCGGGAAGTTACCGGCAGTGGGAAATTCTGGGCAGCTGCAACTCTGGAGGTTGAAGTCCCCACCCCGTCGGGGGTGAAACCACTTGCTCACTCAGGCGACTCTTTTTGACCTTCTTGCTCGTTTTCATCTTCGTCTGGACATTCTTTACCATGCACTCCTAGGACGAAGATATCTTACTTGCAAAATAACATACACACATTAGTAAACAAAGAAAATAACAATACGAGCAAGCTAAGAAGAAATAAATAGCTACCCAGAAGTTCTAAAGCCTCCTCACGAGTGCTACACTCGAGGAGCTCCTTCGTGTTAATATATCGAGCTTCCATCTTGGGTCCCCCATCTTCTTCATGACAAATCTTCTGCCCCTGGTCACACACTAAGCATGGAAAAAACCATCCATAAAGGCTACAAGCTTGGCATAGCTGACCCGATCATCATCCCCCAACATGTGAGGAGTGGAAAGATAATCGTCGGTTCCCCGGGTAAAATGGTCCCCGTTCCAGCAAAAGGGGAACTTCAACAATCTCTTCCCCTGAACCTTGCCCTCCTCGTCAATAAGGGCTTCCCCGTTCTCGTCTGTTGGAACCTCCTAGATGAACGAGGAGTCTGTGGCCCTCTTTGATATGAGTTCAATGATGTAGAACCTCTTTTTGAACGTCCTGATAGACTTAGAGAATGGTTTGAATAACTTTCTCCCATGCTTTAGGGAGACCCACCCAAACTGCCGGCCAGCAACCTAGCGCTGAAGAGGAAAAACAATGAAGAAAAGGGGAAAAGTGGCTCCTATCTTCAAAAATTCGCATGTCAGCTCGAATGCCCATATGAAAGTAATCAAGTTTGGATGTAGTTGCGAGGGCATCAAATCTAAGTGTGCAAATACTACCACTTGAAAGTCAGTAAAAGGCAACCTTAACCCTATCTCCTTAAAGACGTACTCGTACATGGGGAACCTCTCCCCGTACACTGAGCAGATTCGATCATCCTCTCTGGGAAAGTGGACCCTCCAATATCCCTTAGCCTCCACCATCGTGAAGGCATCTCAAGTATAAGAAGCAAAAAGGGAGGCATGCTCCCGAGGCTCAGCTACGACTCACTCGTCCGTGGTACAACTTGGGGCGGAAGTTTCACCGTCATTCTGGGGAGTGGAAGTCTTGCCATCATTCCATGGAGCGAGAGTGTCATCTGCGCTGCTATCTTCCAGGGATCTCTCCTCAGACAGGTCCCTCATAACTTTGTCCTAAGCTTCGTGAGACATTTCCTTTACTTGATAAGCAGGGGACAAAAGTGAATTCGATGACAATGTCAAATCCACCCTTCCACCGCTAGTCAAGTGAAAGAGCGCGCGTAGGCCCGGGGACAACGTCTCCGACCTAAGACCTTACTCAAAAAGCGCAACAGCAACGTGAGGAAATTCCCCTGGAAACCCTTCAAAACCCACCCGAGGAATTGACAACAAAGTCATCTTTTAGAGTGTGCAAAATGGATAACGCACATGACCTAAAATTTGACACTATTAAATCGTGGTTAAGAAAAGGTTTTATAAAACATTTTTCACAATTAAAACTTGATTCAATAGGGTACATATTTTATTTTCCACATTTAAATTATGGTCAGGGTAAGCACCCTGCATTTTATTAACCTTTTATTTAATTTATTTAATTATTTATTTGATTTAATTGAGTAATTTGGTTAAATAATTATTTTGCGATGTATGACATGTTTGTCCGATGAAAATATTTATGGTGATTTGTGTTAGTTAATTAGTTTAGTGGGAATTAAATTAATTAAATAAATTAGTTAGTTGAAAGAGTTTAGTGGTGAGTGGAGAAAAGTGGAGTGTTGGTTAGGCAAAAAATTAATTATAGTAAATTACTTAGAATATTATATACTCTGAAAAATAGATAAATTAGGTTTAGAGATTTTTTTTGTTAGTACGTAAACATAAAGGGCTTTGAGAGAAGAACATTGGAAGGGAGAGCTTGGGCTTGAGAGAATGGATCCTTGTGTTGCGGTGAGAATCAGATATCAAGCTATTAATTAACTTGAATCACAAATCATTATTCACCACCGATCTTTAATTTATCTGAGGGAAGGGAAAAAGAGCGAATAACCCAAAAATATGCAATGCAAAAATAATGCAAGAGATCTAAGGTTCGGGGGTTGATTATACCTAGAGAAGGTGTTAGCATCCTAAGTATCTATAGTACTCTACAAGAACATCTTGTTTTAATATGTTATTTGTTATTTTGTCTACTAAGGGTGAAAAGGTAAAAGGAGACCTAAGGTGTTATTCCTAAGTATGCTCGCCAAGACATCGCATCTCGTGCCTACGTATCTTGAAAGGAATGGAATCAGAGCATTCGTAGTTCCCCTCAAAGGATGAAAACAATGTTTATTGATTAGTTTTAGGAGAATAAAAAATTTGTTATGTTAAGAAGAATACTCAACTAAACCACCAAAAATGAATGGAAGATGGATCTTTGCTTCACATTGAGAGAAGGGCTCCAACTCGGATATAGAATCGACGAGTATGCCACATACCTCTCTCAAGTGGAAAAGAATCAACATCTTTCTCAACTATGTCATGGGGTAGGAGAATCATATCTCAACGAGGGATGACTTATGTCTAATTCTCTCACAGGATAAAGGGAACCTAATTGTATGTTGTCTAGTTAACATCCGAAGGGAACTAACCTAATTCTATGAATCTAAAATAAGATCGAAAGCGAAAGCCATCTTATTGTTATCATGCAACAAGGGATTGATACTAAAGTCTAATCTTAATTCAAATTAGTCATACATAAAATTGAGCCAAGATATCCTAAGAGATCATGGAAATCGAAAAGATAGGAAATTAAACCTAAACAAAAAGATATCAATCATTTATTAGGCGAAACATCGAAATCATATAGAAATACCACTCAAAGGCGCGTTAATCCCTACCTTCAGATATTTGTCCATGATTTATAAATTTGAATCAAGAAATTAATCACCAATTCAAAGCAAAACTTAATCTTACTTAAGTCATTAATCAGTCATAAATTTTAATAAAAATTAAATCACAAATTTTAAATCATAAAAATTCTCATCCAAAATTCAAAATTTGAAAATAGCATTTGTTATTAGTAAGAACAATGAGTGCAACAAAAAACATATGGGCCATCCTAAACCCAAGAAAATAAGAAATATATAATAATAATAATAATAATAATAATAATAATAATAATAATAATAATAATAATAATAATAATAATAATAATAATAATAATAATAATAATGATTATTATTATTATTCAAGCTCGGCTTCTTCAAGCTCGACTTCTATTAAGATCCTTAACGAAGGTATCTTGACTCGATGGGCAGTACAACGTCCATTCCGTAAACCAAGAAGAAGAGGGTTGCCCCTGTCGAAGTGCGTACTGATGTTCTATACCCATGTAAAGCGAATGGTAGCATCTTGTGCTAGTCATTGTAGGTTACAACCGTCTTTTGTACAATTTTCTTGACATTCTTATTTGCGGCTTCGACAACGGTATTCATTTTCAGTATGTACGGAAGAATTGTGATGCTTAATTTTGAAGTTATCACAAAGTTCTTTCATCGCCTTGTTATTCAGATTTGATCCATTGTCGGTGATGATTTGGTCAGGTATGTCGTACCGACAAATAATCTCTTTCTTGTTGAAGCGGACGACCACTTGTTTGGTTACGTTCGTATACAATGTTGCTTCTACCCACTTGGTAAAGTAATCAATTGCAAAGAGGATGAATCGATGGCCATTAGAATCTTTTGGCTCTATTGCCCCAATCATGTCTATGCCCCATATAACATATGGCCATGGTGATGTTATCACATTGAGAGGATGCGAAGGGACATGCACTTTGTCAGCATAGACTTGACATTTGTGGCATTTTCAAGCAAAGAGGATGCAATCCGTCTCTAAGGTCAACCAAAAATATCCGGCCCTCATAATCTTTTTCACCATAGCATGGCCACTGGCATGAGTGCAGGATGTCCCTTCGTGTACTTCAATCATTAGTAGATCTGCTTCTTTTTCGTTAACACATTCAAGTAGAACGATGTATTGGTTTCTTATGTACATGATGCCATTGCTGATGAAAAATTTGGATGATAATTGTCGTATGGCTCTTTTGTCGATTCTGGATGCGTCAACTGGATATTCTTAATTTTGAAGAAAATTCTTAATGTCGTGAAACCAAGGCTTCTTATCAAGCTCTTCTTCTACCATCATAACATATTCTGGCATAGTCCTTCTTTCGATGCAAATCAGAGGTGCCTCGTTAACAAGCTGGACCTTCCACATCGATGCTAGCATGGCTAACGCATCTGCAATATGATTTTCTGCTCTCAGCACATGTTTGAAAGTAATTTCATTGAAGTATTCAATCATTTCCAGAATGTGCTCTTTGTGGGGGATCAATTTTTCATCTCGAGTCTCCCACTCTTCTCTGAGTTGGTAGATCACTAAAACAGAGTCGCCGATCACTTCCACGATTTTGATACGAAGATCAATAGCAGCTTCTAATTCTAGGATGCAAGCTTCATACTCGGCTATGTTGTTGGTACAGGAGAAACAAAGTATGGCAGTAACAGTGCTATACCCTCCGATTGGATTTTTCAAGACAAATATGATACCATGCCCATTCTTGTTAGACGCTCCATCAAACATCATTTCCCAGCGGGATCCAGGTTGGGGACCTTCTTCAGGACCGGGTTCTAGCTTCAAACATTGAATGTACATTACATCTTCATCGGGAAACTCAAACTTGAGAGGTTTATAATCATCCACCAGATTCTTAGCAAGGTGTTCTGACAAGACATTGCCCTTGACGGATTTTTGAGCGACGTATTAAATATCATACTCTGACAAGAGCATGTGCCACCTGGCTAATCTTCCAGTTTGAGCTGGCTTTTCGAAGATGTACTTTATCAGATCCATCTTGAAAATTAGCAGAGTGGTATGGCAAATCATATACTGTCTCAGACGCTTGGCCGCCCAAGCTAGGGAACATAAGGCTTTCTCTAGAGGTGAGTAACGACTCTCGCAATCTGTGAACTTCTTGCTTAGATAGGAGGTCATATGCTCTTTCTTTCCTGACTCGTCAATTTGGCCTAGGACACAGCCCATTGAATCTTCCAATACCGTCATGTACATGAACAACGACTTTCCTGGCACCAGAGGAATTAATATTGGAGAATCTTGTAGATACTTCTTGATCTTCTCAAATGCGGACTGGCAGTTCTCGTTCCATACCACCGTTTGATCTTTCCCTAATAACTTAAAGATCGATGTGCAAGTAGGTGTCAAGTTGGAAATGAACCTGGAGATGTAGTTTAGTCGTCCAAGGAAGCCTCTGACCTGTTTTTCTGTTTGAGGAGCGGGCATCTCTTGAATTGCTCTGACTTTGTTAGGATCTACTTCAGTTCCTCGTTGACTAACAATAAATCCGAGTAGCTTGCCTGAACGAACCCCAAATGTGCACTTAGATGGATTTAGCCTTAGTTGATACTTTCGGAGTCTCTCAAATAACTTAAACATATGGTCTAAGTGGTTCTCTTCATTTCGAGATTTTGCAATCATATCATCTACATACAATTCAATCTCCTGATGCATCATATCATGGAAGAGTGCAATCATAGCTCATTGATACGTTGCTCTTGCATTTTTCAAACCGAAAGGCATGACCTTATAATAATAGGTGCCCCAGGGTGTCATAAAAGTTGTTTTCTCCATGTCGGCCGGATCCATCTTTATTTGATTGTAGCCGGAAAAACCATCCATGAACAAAAATACTGCAAAATTGGCCGTGTTATCCACCAGAGTGTCAATATATGGAAGAGGGAAATATTCCTTCAGACTGGCTTTGTTTAGATCCATGTAGTCCATGCACATTCTGACTTTGCCGTCTTTCTTTGGGACCGGTACTATGTTGGCCACCCATTCTGTATATTTTGACACTGCTAAAAAGCCTGCATCAATTTGCTTATTGACTTTGTCTCTGATTTTGAGAGCCATGTTAGGTCTAGATCTTCGAAGCTTCTAAGGGAGCCTATGCATAACAATGTCGGTGTCCAAACCTGGCATATCTTGATAAGACCAAGCAAATATATTGATGTAATCTTTGAGGAGTGTTATCAATATGCTCTTGACCTCTGACCCTAACGACGCTCCAACTTTGACTTCTCTCCTTTCTTCTTCAGAGCCCAAGTTACGACATCGATCTGGTCTTTATAAGGCTGAAGATATGCATCTTCGTATTCAGTCATCCTTCTCAATTCTTCAGGGACCTCTGAATCTTCATTGCTCTCTTCTTCGGCTTGAAAGACAAATGGACCACTACCAGAAGGAACCGAATGATCAATGGATTCTATGGGTGATGGAGGTGTTCTGCATGGTTTTACAGGTTTGAGAATGATCAGACACACACACACACACAGACATGCAGATGAAGGGTTCTTTTTAAGTTTTCAAAAAAAGTTGCCATTTTTCCTTTTAACAAAAAGTGAAAATGATAAGAAGAAAACAAAACAAGAGTTTTAATAAAAACACTTTTTTATTCATAGATCTTTTCAAATTGCAAAGTGGCTCATACAAAATGATTCACTGGCCTTGGGCAAGACCAGGAATTTCTTAAAGAAAACAAAGCTAACAAGCAAATGTATTACTCTAAAGGTAAAAAGACAGAGATTTCACAGTTTCCCAGTTGCGTAAAGCTGCTCCGCCTTGGATCACCAGGCTGTCAAGGTCGGTTTCTTCTTCTTCAGCTATGGCAACATTCACCTGCATTCCGCCGCTTGTGAATATCTCTCCCAAGGTCTTCTTCTTCATGACGCTTCCTTTAGACGCATCTTCTAGAGTTTCTTTGTAACCCAATCCTTGTCTGTCGTTCTTCTCACGAGCGTTGACTTCTATGACTTCCCCCATCCCAAAGGGAGTCCTGTCTTCATTGTAGCCTTGATGCTCTAAACGAAAGAAAAATATAGACCACAGGTTATTGCTGACTCGTCAACCAACACAACATGGGCAATTTCCAGGGCTTGGAAAGCAGTTTCAAGCGTATCTTCATCAGCTTCTATGTATCTGAAGGAGGACAAGTTGCTCACTATTAGGCCCTCTTCTCCATGAATTATGACCAACTGGTCATTAACGATGAACTTCATTTTTGCTGTAAAGTGGATGTGACAGCGCCTGCTGTGTGTATCCATGGTCTTCCCAGTAGACAATTGTAGGCCAGATTGATATCCATCACTTGAAAAATGATTTCGAAGATCTGAGGGCCTATCATGATTGGCAGATCAACTTCCCCTATCATTGTTCTTCTTGAGTCGTCGAAAGCTTTTACAACTAAAGAAGTAGGCCTCATCTCGACTCCTTGGTAAGCCAATTTAGCTAGAGCCCTCTTAGGCATCACATTGAGTGCAAATCCTGTATCAACAAGCACTCTAACTAGCGTGTCCTCTTCACATTTGATGGATACATGCAAGGTATGGTTGTGCTTGCATTTTTTAACGGTCAAATCACTATCGTCAATGCTCAAGGTGTTGCCTGCTGTGATGTTTGCAATGACTGAGTCAAATTGTCCCACCGTGATATCCTTTGTCACGTGAGCTTGCGTCAATATCTTCATCAAGGCTTGACGATGTGCAGGGGAGCTCATAAACAATAGCGTGATGGAAATTTTAGACGGCATTTGATTAAGTTGATCCACCACTCGGTAATCACCTCGGCAGATGATTCTCAAGAATTCTTCTCCGTCTTTGAGGATCTCTTTCCCTTTGCTGGTGGATTCCTTAGAAATTGCTTCTTCCGGAACGACTTCCTTAGGAATAGCAGTAGAGGCTTTAGGAATAACGATGGTTGATTGAGAGACTGCAGAATTTGGTCGGGGATGATACACTCGACCACTTCGGGTCATTCTCCTTGCCCCAACAATGTTGGTGATATTTTCATACTTCTTTCCCATAATCTCATTACACCATGAATAATCATATTTAGGTGTTATAGCCCTCGGGTGAGGACCAGGTCCTCTTCTCGGATCGAACCTGGGTTGGTCCTTTCCAAACTTGGGCACCGGATCATCACGGAATACCAGCCGAACTACCTTGTGTCTGGTTGCATGGTTGTTTTTGTTTCTGAAAATTGCTTTTTGGTTGGATTCTCCAGGCATACTGAAAATTGGCTCAATTACTGCCACATCCTCTTTCTTCTTTCTGCTACTAATCTGCAGCATCCCCTGATCGATTAATGATTGAACATCCTTTTGCACAAGGTTACAACCTTGTGGATTCAGTTTGCATCCCTCAGAGTCCTCATGAGAACTCTTGAGTACCCATGCTTGAGCAAGCCTTTTATGCAATTCCAACCATGGTAGTTTTACCTCAGAGGCCATTGTGACTGTCTTCATTTTAGATTCTCCCCCTTCTTCGGTTATGGCATTTACCCCGCCATTGTTTGGTAGAGGATTGTCCTTCATGTTTGGGTGATTGTCCTCAAATGATAATATTTTTCTATTAATTCTCGGACAATATGCTAAAGTGCGGAGCAACCTTCTAGATCACGCCCCTCGTGGAGTTTTCATGAAAAGGACAATGCGCGTTGGGATTGTAGTAATGGGGAAAAGGATTAGGCGGCGCACCTAATTTTCTTGTCTTGACGAGCCCTCTTTCTACCAGTATAGGGAACAATTCAATATAACTCATAGGTATGGGTTGTATCCTTGGCTTTCCACTTTGATAGTTTGATCTTGGAGCCTGAACTTGGTGTTGCTGCGTTTATTGATTGTTGTATGGTTGCTGATCATATCTTTGATACTGATTGGATGCCCCTTGCTGAGGACCTTGCTGAACCTGTTGTTGTTGGAAGACCGGCATTACCGCTGCCACATATGGTGGTTTCTGATACCGTTGTCGCCGATTCCTTTGATTTCGTGCTCTTTTTTCATGTGTCACGACACTTACTTCTCCTTTTTTCTTTTTATGAAAGTTGCTGGTTGGCTTCTTCGTAGCACCGGTGCTGGAGCTAGCAGTTGAATTTGACACTTTGCCACTCTTCAATCCTGCCTCAACGTTTACTCCTACAACTACAATGTCAGAGAAGTTTTTCGTGACATTGCTGATTAGTCTCTCATACAATTTAGGTCTGGCTGTATCTACGAACCATTCGGCTAATTCTTTTTCATTCAGGGGTGGCTCAACTTGAGCTGCCGTCCTGAACCATCTTTGTGTATATTCCTTGATGGATTTAGTGATTTTTTGCGTCATGCTAAGGAGCTGGCGGTGGTCTGGGGCCAGATCCATGTTGTACTTATACTGCTGGATAAATGCATCGGAAAAATCCTGAAAGAAATGTATATTTGCTTGGTCTAAACTCAGATACCACTTGGCAGATGCTCCCTTGAGGCTATCATGAAAAAAGTGTATTAGTAGCTTATCATTTTCGATGTGCGGAGCCATCCGTCTGCAATACATAATCAAATGAAATTTCGGACAAGTGGATCCCTCGTACTTGTCGAACATTGGCATCTTGAACTTTGGTGGAAACACCAACCCTGACACTAGACACATGTCTTTGGTGTCTGATCCAAAGACATTGCTTCCTTCAATAGCTCTCATCCTCTTAGCCATAATGTCCATCTCCACCCTCAACTTTTCGTGTTTTTCATCTTTTATTTCGGAACCATCAGGTACATCATTGGTTGATGATTGTTGAAAATAGGCCGAGCATGCGCCGGACCTTCCGCCTAGGTGAAAAGAGGACCTGTCATCATCGGCACAACTTGTGGTTGGAAGCTGAATGGTGGGGGATTACTGAGCGGAGGCAGAAAATCCATGGATATTGGAGCTAGCAAGATTATACCTGAGTGAATCGCACACTCAAAGATACAACAGAGTCTCCACCGAACTTTATTTAGTCCCAAAGGACAGGGAGAATATCGGTAAAACCCGAGAGAAAGAGAAACGAGAAAGGGGGTCGGTTATACGAAAGAAAGGTACTAACACCTTAAGCATCCGTCGTACCTGACGGGAACCATTTCGCTTACTTCTAGGCTTGGATGAGTTATCTATCTAAAGGCTTCTAGCTACAAAAAGAAAGAAAAGGAGAGGGAAACAAAAGAAAGAAAGAAAATAAAGTGCTCGAGGAGGATTGAGGCCCTCGTGCCTACGTACCCTTATAGTGCAATAAGGAAGTTAGAGCTCCGTAGTTCAGGGAACCAAGGAAAAAAAGAGGACCTGGACGGACCAGAGAGACAGAAGAATGGAAGAAGACGGATGAAGGTGACACGCCAAGATATCGAAATCTTATGCCTACGTACCATCATTGTGCAATGAGGGAATCAGAGCCTACGTAGTCCGAGGAACTACTGCTGGGAAAAGAAGACGGCGTCAAAGCCAAAAACCAAACAGAGAAAGCAAGACCCAACTGGGGGAATTCAAGAGGAATGGTGTCAAAACCAAGAAGGGAAACGAACGAAAACTATGCCGAGGAACAATAGAGAAGTAAGGTAAGAGCTCTGCAGGGACCTGCAGGAGAAAAGAGATAACTCCACAGGGGATAAAACAAGAGAAAACGGTGACGGAGCCGAAGAAAAAGAAGTACAAGAATAGAATAGAAGTAAAGGTAAGATCCATGGGGGACTCGGTATGTTAACTGGAAGGAAGTGATTAACCAAAGGAAAATAAGAGTAAAACTTGATAGGGAGAGTAAAATGTTAGGTGTCGACAGACGGACTGCAACGAAACAAAAAAAAGAGAGTACTGAACTAAAGAAAGGTGTTTGACTCGAAGGGGAAACCAGTTTATTAACTGATAAACAGTGGTTAACCAAAAGGAGATAAGGACTTGATTTTAACCAGTAAACAGTGATCAACCAAAAGACGGGTGTGGAACCAAGCAAATTTTATGACCCAAAGAACGGGTGCACTGACTGAACAAGCAGTACTTGACCAAAGAAAAGGGTATTCAAACCGAATGAAGGTTACTAACCCAAAGCTGACAGTATTTGAACCAAATAAAAGTTGCTAACTGCGGGGGTTCGGGGTTTAACAGACGACTGTGATTAACCGAAAGGAATGAGTGATTAACCAAGAGAAGGTGATTAACTCAAAAGAAACTCAATATTTTAACAGATGGACTGTGGTTAACTGAGGAAAAGGGTGATTGGTTCAAACAGGCGGACTATGATAGACCAAACGGTGGGTGATTAACCAAGAGAAGGTGATTAACCCAAAGGAAAAAGCTGGTTTTAACGGGTGTACCGTGATCAACCAAAGATCGGGTGATTAGCCCGGAGAAGGCGATTAACCTAAAGAAAAGGCTGGTTTTAACGGGCGGACCGTGATCAACTAAAGATCGGGTGATTAGCCGGGAGAAGGCGATTAACCCAAAGAAAATGCCCAGTATTAACAGACAGACTGTGATTAACTGAAGAAAAGATAATTGGTTTTTAACTGTTAACAATGATGACCCAAATGAAAAGGAGAAAGAACGAGGAGAAGGTTGCAAACTCTGGTGGGGAATAGGTTAGAACAGGAAGACTGCGCAAACTAGAGAAGAAAGATTGACTTTGCTGGGGAAGAAGGAAATTAGGTTTAAACTGAAGGGCAATTGATCAACCAGGGAAAAGAGTGATTACGACTCTCCGGGGAAACCAAGAATGGTGATTGGCCGAGAGGGAAAAGAGTGTTGAATGGAAAGGGAGAAGCTACTTCCAAAGAGGAGGTAAGGGTGCAAGTGATCAAAGATTGACTCGACTGGAGAAAGAGGGATACCACAGTAAGGAGATAGAGGCGACTATTTCAGATACAGGGTTATTTGTCCCCTACCCAAAATAGCCAGAATGAGTGTAGGAATACTCCATTCTCATTCCTTCTCTAACACCAAAGTGCGGTGCAACAAACAAACTGACATCACAACATCTCCAAATTTGTACAGTGCTCTAATGCGTCGCGAATCTTCAACTCTACCGGGGGAAGAGGGAAGGACAAAGATCTAGAAGATCCAAAGGAGGAGAAAGAGAGAGAAGGATCGATTAATCGAAATGAAGTTTCAATTTATCAATCAAAAGGGGAATATGCTAATAGTTTTCCAAAGGGATGAAAAACCATTAAAGTAAAAGGGGTTTTTATTGATTATACAAGATTGAGTTCATTCCAAAGAGGAACAACCTCAATACAAACATGAATAAAAGTGAAAAACAGTACCAAAACAATTAGCATGGATCACAAACCATGTAACCGGTTACTTGATTAAAAATGGAGAAAATATGCTAAAATTGTGTAGAGTAACTGGTTACCCTATATAGAGTAACCAATTACCACTGTGACAGTGGAAAAAATAGCTTTTTCAAAAATCAGTTTTTTCAATCAAAAGCTTTCCCCAATCATCCACATGCTATGCTTGATATTTGTGCATGAAAAATGAAGTTCAAAAGCACTTAAACATTAATTAATCATCAATGAAAAGCAATAAACATGAAGATCAAAGATCAAGAGATCACATGATTAAGTGAAATCGAAAAATGATCGAACTACATCGTAAACGCGCGAGAGTGATTGAAACGGTAAATCGAGTGAAAGATAACCAACCTACAAGGCGGAGATTTGCCCTGGATGTTGTCGCTATTGATATATAATGAGAAAAATCCCATAAACCTATAGAATCCCAAACTTGAGATCCAACCGTAGCGAAACCGTTGAAAATGCGATAAATGCTCTGAATATCGATTTGCACCGAATAAGCTTGAAGTAATCACTTGAAATGAATACAAAGCCAATAAAACTCCAAAAAGTAGGGTAGAATCACAATATGATGATGGTTAAGCTCAAGAGAAAGCACTTTGTTATACCCTAAAATTTGCCCAACCTTTTTCTTTACTTGGATTATGTTTCATTTCATTTTCTAGCATTTGCATTTGCATAACATTGTCCTTTGCAGGGGATCAAGAGAGGTGTGCATAGCAAGAGAAGATTTCAAAGGTTTCCAAGTCCAAGCAGGAATTCTCATCATCATCAGGAAGAGGTCAAAGCCCTTTGAGAGAGTGGATGGATGTATGGGGCCTATCTCATATCTTGGAGGCCAATTGAGGATCATCAAAGGTTCACAGGTTCATGGTTATGGATATAGGAGGTTGTGGAGTCTCATTGAGTTCTTTGAGAGCCATTGTGGAGCTTATCCAAGTTGATATATCATGTGTAAGAGGTTGCAGTCAAAGGATTGTACACCTAGGGTCTCATCTGCTTAGTGCAAGGTACACTGTGGATTTGAAGAAGCTTGAGGCTTATTTCCAAGTATTTGGAGTCATGGAAAGTTGTGTTGAGACATCTATGATGTCATAATAAGTTAAAATCAAGGAGAATCAAGAGTGTGAGAATTTACTAAATTAGGGTTTCTAAGCTTGACAGTGTAAAATCCCCTATTTAGTACCCAACTTCAAGATTACATATCTCAAGATACAAGTCTAATCTCTCTTGGATGCAAACATGAGACTTTTAGAGAATGTTCTTAGATTTATTTTGAGTACTAGAACTAATCCATTGTGTTTTTGGAACTCAAGATATGATGCTAGCAAGTTAGAGGTCTCAGATGAACATATTTTCAGTCAGCAAAAGTCAACCAACTTCCAAGGCACTTTTGACTAAGAATCAAGTTCCTCCTCAACTTAAAGTGAACATGAGAATTGTTCCTTATGATCTTAGCTTTACAAAAAGTCCTAGAAGTCCTTCATCTCATTTGTAGAACTCAAGTTATGAAGCTTTCAAGGCACATATATTTTGGGAAAGTGAGATTATAGATCATTTTCATTATAGGTCATTTTCATGATCTTAAGCACTTCAAATGAAACTTTCTCCAACATGAAAGTTGCTCTAAATGATCTCAATTTCATCACGGAACATAAGATTGTCATGAATTATGCAAGAATAGGGAGATTGGTGAAGGAATTCAAGTGAAAATGACATTAAAAAGGTGAAATCAATTGATTGAGTCAGAGGTCATTTATGATCGCGACTTTCTATGTCTAATACAACTAACTGCAAGTGCACAGTCTATCGCGTAGTAATAAAAGATATCGATCCCACAGGGACTCGTAATCAAACTAGTGTTCTCGGGAGTTACTATGTTTAGCTAGGTAGAATATGTTTTAAGGGAATAAGATTGTCACTAAAAGAGGGAACTAAGATTACTATTTAGATTTTAATTAATCGAATCGATACGTAGTAATTGTGTTCTTCAGGGATTTGATAAGTTACTGGTGTATGAAATAGTTTTCACAGTTCATTTAAGCAGAAAATGGAGATTTGAAGACTCTCGTCTCACAATGGTTATTGACGCTAATCATAATCCTAAGGGCCTAACGTACACTTTCGTATTCCGTTCGGGGTTAAAATTACTTTTTGGAAATCTCTAAGTTCTAATTCGTTTTAAAGTGATTTTGCTGTTATTAAAACAAATGCCTAGTGTTTACTATCTGACCTTACCGCAACTTTCGCTTGTTGGTTCGTATCTTAATTAATTTCCCACTTTCGTGGCAAAACTACTTTAAAATAAGTTCTCGCTTTCGCGATGAAGTTTATTTCGTAAATCAATTTTAAACACTTAGACCATAAGTTATTTTTGTGAAAAGAAAGTTTTCAAACAAGAGTTATCAAATCCCATTCGAATTATTACTACATATCGATTACCTAAGTTTAACTAGACATGGAATTTGGAAAAGCAAAACATAAATAATAATAATAAATAATAAATTGCATTATGATAAAATAGAAATCGATCAAAATGAAAACCTGTAAATAATGCCAATTGGCTTTTGGGCAGATCCTCCACAGATGTTGGCAGGATTCTGTCTTTAGTTCCAATTCGATCGTACAGTGCAGTAACAATTACAGAAGAGCGGAAATGGGAATGAGGAAAATGGCAGGGAAATAAAGGAAAGGGATACAAATAAAACTGGAGAAATGGATACAAATAATAACTGAAAGTAAATATGCTCTGGAAATTAAATTTGGCAGCACTTCGTGGTATGAATGCAGCTCCCTTTTTGAAGTCCCCTGCTTCCCTTTTTATAGAAGTGGAATCCCAACGGTTACCTCTGAGGATGATGGACCTTGAGGCAGATAATTTAGGGAGTAGTGGACCATTTAATGGGAATTGGAACTGCTCTTTTGACGTGTAATCTGAGTGGGGCGTTTTTGCCTGCATGACGGTCGTCACAAGGTGTGACGGTCGTCACCCGTGTGACGGTCGTCATGCATCTGTGACGATCGTCACATCAGCAAAAACTGTCTGCTACGCTTTTCATTGTGTTTTCACCCCTTTTTCGTCCATATTTCATCTGGGATTGCTTCTTTTCTTCATGTTGCCTTGTTTAGACGTGATCGTTGAATACCTGCAAAAACACCAGACAAATACATGGAAATAACCCGAAATCGGATCGAAAACGGTTAGCTTTTAGTCGAATTATGCATGAAAATATCTATATGATTTCGTGTTATCAAACTCCCCTAAGCTTGAATCTTTGCTTGTCCTCAAGTAAAACGTGGAAAAGTCGGCAAGCACGAGGCTGCTTCTTCGTTCCCAGAGTTTGGAAAAACCGGGATTCTTGGTAGGAACAAGACGAGTATCATGACGACACTGGACTATGAGTCTCCGGAGG
Organism: Lathyrus sativus; assembly: GCA_963859935.3. Classification (NCBI taxonomy): domain Eukaryota; kingdom Viridiplantae; phylum Streptophyta; class Magnoliopsida; order Fabales; family Fabaceae; genus Lathyrus; species Lathyrus sativus. Next base: position 549,735,049 of record OZ012735.1, on the reverse strand, counting down.
TCTCCTTTTTATGCAAATCGGTCTCAGTCATGCTACCGTATCTTGGTGTCAAGGTTCTCGTGGCAAGTTCACCCTGTTTGTTCTAGCGCAATCACATTAAGCCCGTTGTCCGCACACTTTCATGGCAAGTCGACCTGTTAGTGAATATGATCTCGTTTTTGTTTTTGATCTTCTTTATTGATCATAATTTGGTGTCATTGATTTTTCAATGAGTTTTTCGTGCCGTTGGGCTAAATGCTCGGGTGAGGAGCACCTAACTTAGAAGGAAACGTATCTTATATTCTTGGGATTTTTAGCTCTCTTTTCATGATTTTTCATCTTTTTGGAGATCATACACTTATTTGCATCGGTCGCTCGCTTAGAAGTGTTTTTAGGATGGTGCTGACTGCTAGTATAAACTACTTGGGGTTGAGTTCGCGTAGACACTTGAGACTTTGGTACACGTAGGTGGTGAAACCGACTCGCATAAACTAGAGATCTAAGGTGTCTGGACGATACTGGTTTTGTTAGAACTGTCGTTTCCTCGGAGTTTCAAAACTCGGTTTGAACTCAGGTGCATTCTCGTGATGCTTTTGCTTTTGAGGAACAAATGAAAGTTTTTGTTTACGTTGAATAATGTGGAGATTGTTTGCGTAACGTGAAAATTGTATAGACGAGCTTTATTTGCTAGAAATAGAAAGCGTAAAAATAGAACTTACTAAAATTCAAAGTGCAGTGAAATGGAAATACAGAAAATAAGGGAAGTTTAGAATACAGTGGAAATAAGGCTCCGCTCCCACACTATCTCGATCAGTGTCCTCACTGATTCCTGAAGCGTGCGAGAGGGAGATATAACTGAAAATGAAAATACAAAATACTGACATATAGTAAACAATAAAGGAAAAAAATGAAAATCTAGTCCCGGGGCCTGTCACGTCCACGCTGGCGTCCTCTGGCTCTAGCAAGGGCTACTCTATCCTCATAGCTCATGGCTCCGGTGTGGTAGACCGTGTCTCGGAGTCCTTCGACCTGCAGGGTCAGATTCGCTAGACTCTCAGTGATCGTAGCTTGGCCGGTGTGAAGTTGTTGCATTTGAGTCCGGTGCCAAGCTTCGAACTGGTCAGCTCGCTGGTTCTGCTGCTGCAGCATCGTGAGTATCTGTGCCTGCTGGTCTAGGGAGCGACGGAGGTCCTCTTCGGTGTAGTCAGGCACAAGATGGTGACGGCGGCGGCGGGATGATGTACCTACTGGAGGAGGAGGCTGTGATGCCTCTGGCTGCTCGGACCTGTCCAACTCAGCTTGGATTTCATCTTCGGAATCATGAGTGGGTTCCTGAGTAGGAACAACGACAGCAGGAGGGGCAGTGAGGTCGAACAACCAGTTGGTACGGTCCTCAGGATGGATGCGGGTGCGGGACGGAAGGATGATGCTTCTGACGGTCTTGCCACGCACAACCAGATGATATTTCCCGTCAGCTCGGGAGCGGATGAGATGGGAGGCCCTGCAGTGGTCGGTGTCAAGGAACACCGAGGGGATGGACTGGAGGTGCTGGAGGCGGTCGCCAAGGTTCAGCCCAAGTGCAATCGCCGTGACAATCCCGCCAAAGTAGAATGGCTTCGAGCCACGGTTGCAGTTGGCCTGAATGTGAGCCAGCAGAAACGGGGCGGCGTTGACGGGTTCATTGTTGAAGACGCAATGCAGAAAGAAGAGCTCCTTGGAGTTCACTTTGTGGTTGCTGTCTCTGGCGAAGATAGTGTTACTCAACGCTCTGTGAAAGTACCTGATGGCGGGGTTATGGATGTGAGTGGCGTGTAGGGAGTCCCAACCATCGGCATTTAGGCCGGTCAACTGATACCACAACGCGAAGGCTTCGTGCTAGAACTGATCAGTGATGCGGCGATGAGCGTTGTCGCCGCGGGGTAGCTGTAGGATGCCGGCAATCTGGTTTTGGTGCATCTGATAGTTAACGCCAAACATCCGGAAGCAAGCGGCACCTGAGTGCTGGTTGAGTTCGCCGCTGCTGGTGATGTATGAGAACGAACTCAAGAACTCAAGGGTGAGCTGTTCGTAGGTCGGCTGGGGGTTGGAGCAGAGGTTCCAGATGCCTGCTCGTTGAAGCATCCAGGTTACACCTTCGAGGAGTCCGAGCTCCGCAAATGATGGAAGGTGCGGGTAGTGAGTTGGCTGGAGCGACCTCTGATGAAATGCAGTGTACTGTGCTCGTTGTCTCTCGCCTAACTCGCCCTCAGGGAAGGAAATGTTGCTGATATCTGCGTTTCCGGCCATTGTTGAAGATGAGAGGTTTCGGAGGTTTTTCGGCAGAGAGGGAAATTTGACAGGACGGTGGTTTGGAGGTTGAATTTGGAGTTTAGGTTTATAGGGCAATGGGGGAAGGATGGAAATCGTAGTGGGGTATGAATTTTGGAAGTTTGAAAGTGATAATGGGGGGAGTGGAAGGGAACACGACCCCTGTTATATCAGATTGCAGTTCTGGGCTGCGTGACGGTCGTCACAAGGATGTGACGGTCGTCACCCGTGTGACGCTCGTCATGGGGCTGTGACGGTCGTCACAGCAGCAAAATCTGCAGAACGCAGAATTTTGCTCTGAGGGCGTACTCGTGGTGCTTTTAAAGCGTAGTATTGCTACGGTGATGTAATATAACAGCTAACAATCAATAAATAATGCGAAAACAGAATAATTGAACAAAACTAGAATTGAAATAACATAAAATGGAAACAATTGTATGTAGTACATAATGAAACGAACAATGCGAAAATTCCAAGTGAGTAAATTAAACTAGACTAGACTAGACTAAACTGAGACTACTGCTACGAGCTAAGGACTAATCTTTTCGTGCCTTCAACTCATCGAATTTCTGTGAATAGTAATCGAATTGGTCGCAGACTAGATCCATGAAGCCTACCAGGTCACTGTGCATGCCTGTGATATCAGCTTTTACATTAGTCAGAGCTTTATCAACGTCGTCCAATTTGAGTAACACGGTATCCATTTTGTCGGTTGTTTCCTCAGGGATAGGCTCAGGATAAGTATTGTAGTGTGGAGGAGTCATAGGATCTACTTCAGTTTCAGAGGCGGCGTCCTCATAGTACATGTAGTCGTGTGCCTCAGAGATGTGGTCACTGTCATACATATAGTCCTGGGGTGTTGACTGTGGTGAAGGAGGTCCCATAGGCTCATCCAATTCGTAGAGCCAGTTATCCTTGTTGTGGATGCTTGTCATTAGATGATCAGGCAGTGTGAATAGCTGTACTGGTTTTTCGTTAATAAGGTACTCATACGATCCAGGTCCCATATTCCCTAAGATGCGCCTGTTAAAGCAGAATTGTATGTTCATGGGTCTGATGTTACCAAAATGAGTGCTGGCATTTAGATGGAATCTAAGGCCAAGCTCGTGGGCAATCATTGTTACTAGTCCTCCTATAAGAATAGGTGTCTGAGGTTCCAGCGTGAGGCGTTTGAAGGATCTCATCATGAAGGGCACTGCATTTACTGTCCGTCCCTGAGAAGCACAGAACATGATGAATAACTCTTCCTTAGACACTGTGGTAATATTTTCTTCTTTTCCAAACAAGGTGTGAGCTAGTATCTTATGGAAGTATCTAAAGGCTGGGTTATGAATGTCATCATTGTACATTCTGTCTGGTTCAGGGTGATAGTCGCCTGTGATTCTACCCTAGAAGTGATCGAGTTGCAAATCAATATCGTCATCTTCTGCACTGATGAACACATGCGGTCCGCTAGGGAATCCTAGGAGGTTAGCTAGTGACATCCGGCTATGGGTTTGGTCCATTCCAAACAATCGGAAAGTAATCAACTCTGTACTGGATCCAAAACCATAGTTGGGTGTATATCTGAAAGAGCTAAGGAATTCATAGGTAAGATCCTTGTAGGTAGCGAAACGTGTTTTCAGAGCAGTGTTCTCCCAACCCAGTTGATTGAACAGGTATTGAATGCTATCCGTGATCCCTAGTTTATCCATAGTAGCCTTATCATAATACAGCGTTAAGGCGAATTCTCTTTTGGTCAGTGCTGCCAATCTTGCCTTCTGAGCGAGTCCTCTGAAGTGAACCTTTGTGAAATCGTACTCAGCCATATTCGCAGGTGATTCAGAGAAAACAGAAGGAATGTTTTGAAGGCTTTAAAAATCCTGAAAAGTTTAAAACAAGAAATTGAAGTCAGGATTTTTAGAAACGAAAAGTGGTAGAAACAAAAGACAAAAGGGAAAAAATAAAATAAGAATAAAAGTACGAAAATGAACGAAAGTAGAAAGTAGTAGTAATTTTAGGATTTTTGTTGGATTTTTCAAAGTAGAATTTTTAAGGAAAAATGAAATGCAATAACGAGGGGAATTTGGGTTGCCTCCCAATAAGCGCTGTTTTTAACGTCTAAAGCCTGACGATAGCTTGGTGAGAAGCTATTCTGGTGTTTGAGCCGGAAGCTCAAGCAATGTTATATTGCTAATTTGAGGACTGTTGTCGTTCTTATTGTAATGTTTTAGACGTTGCCCGTTTACGATAAACGGTGCATTTGTCTTGTCGGTAATTTCGACAGCTCCACTCTGAAGTACTTTAGTCACTTCATAGGGTCCAGACCACCTAGATTTTAGTTTTCCTGGGAAGAGTTTTAATCGTGAATTAAAAAGCAATACGATGTCTCCCACACTGAATTGATTCTTGATTGAACGTTTATCATGCCACTTTTTAGTTCGTTCTTTGTAGATACAGGCATTTTCGTAAGCGTCTAATCGAAGTTCTTCCAACTCGTATAAGTTCAAGATTCGCTTTTCTCCTGCCTCGGTGTAGTTGAAGTTGAGTGTCTTAATGGCCCAGAAGGCCTTATGCTCTAACTCTACAGGGAGATGGCAGGATTTACCGTAAACTAATTTATAGGGGGTAGTACCTATCGGTGTCTTAAATGCGGTCCTATAAGCCCATAAAGCTTCTTGTAGCTTTGATGACCAATCTTTTCTCGAGGTAGCGACAATCTTTTCCAAGATCTGTTTTATTTCTCTGTTTGAGACCTCTACTTGTCCGCTAGTTTGCGGATGATAAGGTGTAGCTACTCGGTGCCTGACTCCATATCTAGAAAGAAGTTTATCGAATATTCGTGATATGAAGTGAGATCCTCCGTCACTAATGACGAGTCTGGGTACACCGAATCTAGGAAAGATTGTATTCTTGAAGAGTTTGATTACTACTCGTGCGTCATTTGTTGGAGCAGCTATGGCTTCTATCCATTTAGACACGTAATCGACAGCGACGAGTATGTAGTTATTTCCAAAAGAAGGAGGGAAAGGTCCCATGAAATCTATTCCCCAGACGTCGAAGACTTCTACCTCTAAGATTCCTTTCTGAGGCATTTCATCGCGTCGTGAGATGTTGCCAGTTCGTTGGCATCTATCGCACTTTTGCACAGCGATGTGAACGTCTTTCCAGAGATTAGGCCAGAATAAGCCGGCTTGGAGAATCTTAGCGCACGTCTTGGATGTACTAGCATGACCACCATATGGTGTTGAGTGGCATTGGGAAATAATATTTTCTATTTCTTCCTCTAGGACACAGCGACGATATATGTTGTCGGCCCCTCTCTTGAAGAGTAGGGGTTCGTCCCAATAATAGTGTTTCAGATCGTGGAAGAATTTCTTCTTTTGCTGATAAGTAAGATCTGGTGGAAGCACGCCTGCGGCGAGGTAATTAACGATGTCAGCATACCAAGGTAATGTGACTTGGGCATAGACGACTTCTACGGCTTTTTCAAATTCTGGATCTTCCGAGATTGAGTTGGGCACGTCACTTTCTAATTTGGCTATCAGACGTTCGTACGGGAAATCGTCATTTATCGGTACTGGTTCGTGTCTGATGCCTTCTATTCGGGATAAGTGATCCGCAACAACGTTCTCGGTTCCTTTCTTATCTTTGATTTCTAAGTCAAACTCTTGTAATAACAGGATCCATCTCAATAGTCTTGGTTTGGCATCCTTTTTGCTTATGAGGTACCTTATGGCAGCGTGGTCTGTGTATATTATAATTTTTGCTCCTACTAAGTAAGAATGGAATTTGTCAAGCGCAAATATAACTGCTAGAAGTTCCTTTTCTGTGGTAGCGTAGTTTATTTGGGCAGGATCTAGGGTTCTACTGGCATAGTAGATGGCATGGAGCTTCTTGTCCTTCCTTTGTCCTAGAACTGCGCCTACAGCGTAATCACTCGCGTCGCACATGATTTCAAACGGTAGTCTCCAGTCTGGTGGTTGCATGATTGGTGCGGTGATAAGGGCTGATTTTAATGTTTCGAATGCTTTTAAACAGTCGTCGTCGAAGACGAACTCAGCATCTTTCATTAACAGGCCGGTCAAAGGTTTTGTGATTTTTGAGAAATCTTTTATAAATCTTCTGTAGAAACCGGCATGTCCTAGAAAACTCCGTATTTCTCGTACGGATTTTGGAGGTTGGAGATCTTTTATAATCTCTATTTTAGCTTTGTCTACCTCAATCCCTCTATCTGATATGACGTGTCCTAGAACTATTCCTTGTCGGACCATAAAATGGCATTTCTCCCAATTTAGGACGAGGTTTACTTTTACGCAACGTTCTAGTACCATTTCTAAGTTTTGTAAGCATCCTTCGAAACTTTGTCCGCATACCGAGAAATCGTCCATAAACACTTCCATAATGTCGTCTATGAAATCTGCGAAGATTGCCATCATGCATCTTTGGAAGGTTGCTGGAGCGTTACAGAGTCCGAACGGCATTCGGCGGTAAGCAAAAGTACCGTAAGGACAGGTGAATGTAGTCTTTTCTTGGTCATCAGGATGGATGGGAATTTGGAAGAATCCTGAGTAACCATCTAGATAGCAGAAATATGAATGTTTGGCTAATCTTTCCAGCATTTGGTCTATGAAGGGTAGCGGGAAGTGATCTTTGCGCGTAGCCTTGTTAAGCTTCCTATAATCAATACACATCCTACTTCCAGTCACGACTCTTTTTGTTATCGATTCACCTTTTTCGTTTTTAACTACTGTGACTCCTCCTTTCTTTGGTACGACATGAACTGGGCTAACCCATTCACTATCGGAGATCGGATAGATGATTCCTGCATCTAGTAATTTCTTTACTTCATCTCTAACTACAGTGCTCAGGATGGGGTTTAGTCTTCTCTGATGCTCTCGAGAAGTTTTAGAGTCTTCCTCTATTGTAATTCGATGCATACAGATCGAAGGGCTTATACCTTTTAAATCGCTTATGTTATAGCCTAACACGGTGGGGTACTTCTTTAGGACTTCTAATAACTTTTCGGTTTCTGGTTGTCCTAAGTCGGCGTTGACTATCACTGGTCTTTTTAGTTCATCGTCTAGAAGTTCATATCTGAGGTTTTTGGGTAGTGTTTTAAGTTCTAAAGATGGGTTCTTCGGACCTGGCATATGATTTGGTGTCAGTGCTAAGCTTTCGCTTAGGCTGTCGTCTTTATACGGTTTACGCCAATTGTCGTCTTCAGAAATGTCGGGTATTTGAATCTTTATTATTTCTGAATACGTGGTCTCTTCATTTTCAAGTTCTCTTATGCATTCGTCAATTTCGTCTACTAAATAGCAGGTATCGTCTATTGCTGGTGCTTGTAAGAACTTGGTGAGAATGAACTCTATCTTTTCTTCTCCTACTTCGAATGTTAGCCTTCCTTTCTTCACGTCTATAATCGCTCTGGCTGTAGCTAGAAACGGTCTTCCTAGGATAATTGGGGTTACAGTGTCCTCCTTGATGTCCATGATTATGAAGTCGGTTGGGATGTAGAATTGTCCTATGCGTACTGGAACGTTTTCCAGTATTCCAACTGGGTATTTTACTGATCTGTCAGCTAATTGTACGGACATTTTGGTTGGTCTGAGGTCTCCCATATTCAGCTTTTTGCATATAGATAAGGGCATAACACTGATACTGGCTCCTAAATCGCATAGAGCTTTATCTATTACGAACTTTCCTATGACGCAGGGTATGGAGAAACTACCTGGGTCTTTTAACTTAGGAGGCATGCGGTTCTGAATAATAGCGCTACACTCTGCAGTAAGTGTAACTGTTTCGTTATCCTCGATCTTTCTCTTATTTGACAGGATCTCTTTGAGAAATTTGGCGTATGACGACATTTGAGTTATCGCTTTTGTAAAAGGAATAGTAATATTCAACTGTTTAAGGAGCTCTACAAATTTCTTAAACTGTCCTGAAGTTTTAGAGTTTATTAGTCTTTGCGAATAAGGGATAGGTGGTTTATATGGCGCTGGAGGTGCTTGAGTTTTTTCACTTGCGGTATCCTCCTTCTCGTTGTCCTCCTTCTTCTCTAACTCAGATTCCTTTTCTGCTTGTTCAGTTGGTTTCTGTTGCATGGCTGAGTTTTCGGTCCTCGGATCGATCGGTTCGTCCAATTCTTTTCCACTTCTTAGTATCACAGCATTTGCTTGGCCTTTGGGGTTCTGTTCGGGTTGTCCAGGAAATGTTCCAGCAGGTGCGGCAGCAGAGGCTTGCTGTTGAGCCACTTGTGATATCTGTGTTTCTAACATTTTGTTGTGGGTGGCTAAAGCGTCTACTTTTCCTGTCAACTGTTTAATTTGCTCGCTAGTGTGTATGTTTTGATTCAGGAACTCTTTGTTCATTTGAGCTTGATTAGCTATGAACTTTTCCATCATCAATTCGAGGTTAGATTTCCTAGGTGTATTCTGAGCAGCTGGTTTTTGATATCCTTGCGGAGCAGTAGGCATTTGCAATGCATTTTCGCTTTTGTAAGAAAAGTTTGGATGATTTCGCCAACCTGGGTTGTATGTATTTGTGTAGGGATTTCCTTGAGCATAATTTACCTGGTCTGGCGGGATTCCGGCTAGCAATGGGCATTCGGGTGCATTATGAGTGGTGCTTCCGCATAACTCGCAATTTGGAGTTACTGCAGCGACAGTTGCAGTGGGGTTAACGGTCAGACTATCAATCTTCTGTGCTAGAGCATCTACTTTAGCATTGAACTTTTCAAGGCTGCTAATTTCGTACATCCCACCTTTCGCTGAGGTTTTCTCATTTGGAGTGCGTTCACCTCCCCATTGGCAATGGTTTTGTGACATGTTTTCTATTAATTGATAGGCTTCATCGTATGGCTTATCCATAAGTGCACCGCCCGCGGCAGCGTCTATTGTCAATCTAGTATTGTATAGAAGCCCATTATAGAAAGTATGGATTGTCACCCAGTCTTCTAGACCGTGGTGAGGACATGTTCTCATCATATCTTTGAATCGTTCCCATGCTTCGTAAAGGGATTCAGTATCCTTCTGTCGAAATCCGTTGATTTGAGCTCTAAGCATAGCAGTTTTGCTTGGTGGAAAATATCTCGCTAAGAAGATGTTCTTCAATTGCTCCCACGTCGTAACGGAGTTGGATGGTAACGATTGTAACCATGTCCACGCTCTGTCTCTAAGAGAGAATGGGAAAAGACGAAGTCTTATCGCGTCTGGAGTTACTCCATTTGCTTTCACTGTGTCTGCGTATTGTACAAACTTCGTTAGATGTTCGTTCGGATCCTCAGTTGCGTTTCCTGAGAATTGGTTTTGTTGTACAGCCGACAGCAATGATGGTTTCAGCTAAAAATCATTTCGGGTAATAGCTGGGGCAGCAATGCTACTTCTAGGCTCCATCTGAGATGGTGTAGCGTATGCCTTCAGCGGTTTGTTCGGAGGTCCTTCAGCCATCTTTGGTTCTTCTTCTTTGGGAATGGGAGTGAGAGGATCGGGAATGTTATGTTTGAGTTGGTACTCAATGATTCGGCTTCTTAGGTGTAAGAAGCGTTCTAGTTCTGCGACTGAAGGTTTCAAGATATCGCTTTGTGGGCGATCACTTGGCATACAATCGACAGCACTAGTAAAGGAAAAATGAAAATTGTTTACCTAGTCTATACGGCGTAACAGAAGGTTACACTATTGACTAAACGGGTCCCCGACAACGGCGCCAAAAACTTGATCGCGACTTTCTATGTCTAATACAACTAACTGCAAGTGCACAGTCTATCGCGTAGTAATAAAAGATATCGATCCCACAGGGACTCGTAATCAAACTAGTGTTCTCTGGAGTTACTATGTTTAGCTAGGTAGAATATGTTTTAAGGGAATAAGATTGTCACTAAAAGAGGGAACTAAGATTACTATTTAGATTTTAATTAATCGAATCGATACGTAGTAATTGTGTTCTTCAGGGATTTGATAAGTTACTGGTGTATGAAATAGTTTTCACAGTTCATTTAAGCAGAAAATGGAGATTTGAAGACTCTCGTCTCACAATGGTTATTGACGCTAATCATAATCCTAAGGGCCTAACGTACACTTTCGTATTCCGTTCGGGGTTAAAATTACTTTTTGGAAATCTCTAAGTTCTAATTCGTTTTAAATTGCTTTCGATGTTATTAAAACAAATGCCTAGTGTTTACTATCTGACCTTACCGCAGCTTTCGCTTGTTGGTTCGTATCTTAATTAATTTCCCACTTTCGTGGCAAAACTACTTTAAAATAAGTTCTCACTTTCGCGACGAAGTTTATTTCGTAAATCAATTTTAAACACTTAGACCATAAGTTATTTTTGTGAAAAGAAAGTTTTCAAACAAGAGTTATCAAATCCCATTCGAATTATTACTACATATCGATTACCTAAGTTTAGCTAGACATGGAATTTGGAAAAGCAAAACATAAATAATAATAATAAATAATAAATTGCATTATGATAAAGTAGAAGTCGATCAAAATGAAAACCTGTAAATAATGCCAATTGGCTTTTGGGCAGATCCTCCACAGATGTTGGCAGGATTCTGTCTTTAGTTCCAATTCGATCGTACAGTGCAGTAACAATTACAGAAGAGCGGAAATGGGAATGAGGAAAATGGCAGGGAAATAAAGGAAAGGGATACAAATAAAACTGGAGAAATGGATACAAATAATAACTGAAAGTAAATATGCTCTGGAAATTAAATTTGGCAGCACTTCGTGGTATGAATGCAGCTCCCTTTTTGAAGTCCCCTGTTTCCCTTTTTATAGAAGTGGAATCCCAACGGTTACCTCTGAGGATGATGGACCTTGAGGCAGATAATTTAGGGAGTAGTGGACCATTTAATGGGAATTGGAACTGCTCTTTTGACGTGTAATCTGAGTGGGGCGTTTTTGCCTTCATGACGGTCGTCATAAGGTGTGACGGTCGTCACCCGTGTGACGGTCGTCATGCATCTGTGACGGTCGTCACATCAGCAAAAACTGTCTGCTGCGCTTTTCATTGTGTTTTCACCCCTTTTTCGTCCATATTTCATCTGGGATTGCTTCTTTTCTTCATGTTGCCTTGTTTAGACGTGATCGTTGAATACCTGCAAAAACACCAGACAAATACATGGAAATAACCCGAAATCGGATCGAAAACGGTTAGCTTTTAGTCGAATTATGCATGAAAATATCTATATGATTTCGTGTTATCAATTTACATACCACGTTTGTATCCAATTTGATTCACAATTGTCCAACAAGTGAAATGCACAAATCAATTTTGGTGTATGAAGTGAAAAACACGTGGAATTCAAAGTAACTTCATGAAAAAGTTTGCATTCCAAACATCTTAATTGGACAATATACAAGCCCAATTCCAATTCATATGTTCAATTCACATTGCCAGTTTCAGAATGTAATGAATTTCGTGTGTGTACAATATGGTTTTCACGTGTGCATGAAGTTACTTGCCAAATTGGGCATTTTCATGAAGGGGAGAGCAGAGCCAGATTTGGAAATTGAAGAGCACTTTGAAAATCGTGAATTCAGTTTCAAGCCAATTCAAAGTGAGAATCATCTTCCTCAACTTCAATAGAGTGGATCTGCACTTTGGCAAGCAAGCTCAAGCACATTTGAAGCTCCAACGGAGAGACTCCGTTAGGTAACTTTTAGATCCATAATTCTCTCATGTTAGGCACTTAATCTAGGTCATTATTGGTGCATCTGAAGCCCTACATAATGTAGGCAATGTTTGGCATCTTAATCGTGATGAATGTTGAGTTTTTAGTTTTGAGCTCAAATTTTCCATCATTCGAATATCTCTGTGCAAGCATGATAAATGATTTTTGAGTCTGGATTCGTGATCTATGCAACTTGGAGTTCATTTTGGTATAAAATTTCATGTGATTTGGTTAAGTATTGAACCTTGATCTCCAGCCACCTCGCCGGAGAAGATGACCGGAGCTAGGGCTCCGTCATCAGGTTCTTTTTCAGGCGAGCTTACGTGTGTGTGAGTTGAATATTTGACTTTGCTTGATGAACAATTGTGATGTGTTTGACTGGCCTGCGTGGATGCTGACTTGCCACATCACTTAAGTGGAACAATGCATTTCACTTGGTTAAAGGGAGGGGGGCTCTGATGCTATTTGCACCCCACTCATGACCCAGCCCATTGGTTTTTCCTTGTTTTCCTTGCTATTCACACCGTGCGTTTATTTCTTTTGTTTTTTATTTTAATTGATCTCTGTTTTGATTTAATTCATTTAAAAATAGCTCCAATTGTTATAAAATTCCACAAAAAATATTTTAGAACACTTTAATGTGTTGATTAATTTTTGGTATTTTTTATTTTCTTTTTTCATTTATTTTTCAATTAAAATGGAATTTTATATTTGGAGGTGTTTTTAAATGAATTTTCACTTGCTCCTTTGTGTTTCCTACTTGTTTCTTGATCATTTTTAATCTCCAATGAATAAGACTTTTTCCTCATTTGATTGGTGAGTTGAGGGGTCTTTGAGGATGATTTTGGCCTTGGTTTGGTTTATTTTTTGGTTGACTTTTAAGTCATTTGGTTTGACCCTCGACAACCCTCCTTCAAAGTGGAGCATCCAAGTGAATCAATTTCTATGATGATGCTTTGAATAGACATTGGTTTTAAGATTTCGGCCCCTGGTTTCCAACTCTCTCTTGTGATTTTGAGATTTTATTTGGACTTATTTGAACCTTTTTCCTATTTTTGAGGTAACTTGCAAGTCAAGTTACTTCTAAGGGTGGTTCACATAAACACTTGACCTAGTTTTGATGGGAAATGACCCTAGTGGATCCCTTAAGCTCCCAACTCCTTTTGATTCATATTGTCAACATGTTGAGATTATTGGATATCAATTTATAGGTCATAAGCTTGTTTACTTCTTGTGCTAAGTTGCATTCCTTTTAGGCTTTCCATTTGAAGTTCAATGTTGAAAGTGTTTAGGACTTAGGTCCTTTACCATGCCTATCTTTGCAATGTGCCTTTATGTTCTATTTCCTTTGGTTTATGCGATCTCTTCTCCTTCTATTACCTCTGTCCAAGGACCCTTGAGTCCCATTCAAGATGGTTTGGTCCCTCCTTCGGAGGCACCTTGAACATGTCATGAATGGTGATTCATTTTGAGGACTTTTGTTGTGCTTTTGCATAACCTTTGTGATGCTCATGGTTGAGGTGCCTATTTGATTTCCTTGCTTTCCTCACATTGCCTCCCATCCTCACATGTGTTCTTATCTTCTTCTCCTTTCTTTTTTGGTTTGCCTTTGGGCTAGTGGTTGATGTTTGAGTGGTTATAGGATTTGTTCTCCCACTTCATCCCATTTTTGTGTGAACTTGTTAAAGTTCCTTCTTTTGTGTGCATTTATTTTCATAGTTGCATCATCTTGAATGGCTTTTAAGGTTGAGATGTGCTTGTGGAGGCTACTGCCCCACACTTTGTTCCTCCCTCTTTCATCATGTGTGTGTTTATGTTGCATTTTCATGTTTGCATATCTCTTTCTTCTTCTTCTTCTTCTTCTGTCTTCCTTTGCCATGTTCCCTTAGGACCTCTAATCTTCCTTGTTCAAGGTTGATTATGATAAACATTAGGATTGAAACCATGCATGATAACATTATGTGGTATCCCTTTCATCCCAATCATAGGTACATTAAGCATGATAACTTTTAGGTTGAGTTTAGTCTCCCTTTAGAGTGTCCTTTCTCTCCTCATCTCAAAACACTTTCAAAACACATAATAAAGGATAATGAATGTTGTACGCTATGAGTCTTAAGCATTCGGTAACCATCCCAATGCAAGTTGAAAATCCAATGGTTCACATGCTTAGAAACAAAGGTACATGGCGGTCTTGATTGGAAATGATGTATTGGAGCAAATGCCTTGAAGTGCCTTGTATGTTCTCAAAGCCTATAGGATTGCCTAGAAATGTCTAGAATGTTCCGCACAATGCTAGAACCAAATGGACCCCCAAAATGTAGATAGAAAAGTGGTTGTCCTCAAAAAAGCAGCAAAATCTTCATTTTTGCACTGGGTAATCGGTTACTCAATATAGGGTAACCGATTACTTTAAGCAAATTTTGCATATTTTGCTTGAAGAACGGTGTTGTGGCAACGATTCCGATTTTTGACCTTTTGCTCTGATGAACAGGCGTAGAAACCTTCATTTTGTGCTTGTTTTGATAATGTGATATATTTGAGAAGATGTGATTAATCGGGCTTGCGAAACCTGAAAATTCCTGCAACAAAAAACCATAGAGAAAAAAGTGCTAATGCGTATACCAATTATGCGAATGCACATGCTTATGCAAAAGACAAAAGGATGTCAAATTTCGGGTTACGACAAATATGCTGAATGGAAACTTAGTTGTTGAAGCTGGAACTGTAGGAGGATTCACCGCTGGTGTAGTGATTTCAGAGACTACAGTAACCTGTGAATCCATCTTTGCTTTTATTCCATGGAGAACTTCCATAATCTGACTGATGTTGTCTTTGATTTTTTCGATGTCATTGTTAATCTAATTGATTCTCTGGTCATGATCAACCATCTTCTTTTGAGCTCTGGCTCGAATGTTGTATCTGTGGGAACTCAGCGTGACTTCTTTCCTCCCTCTTTTTATTCTGGACAAGAACAATAGATAAGCTGCGGAACCCATGCAAGACTATGCAGATGATATGAGAATGCAAATGCAAATGCAAAACCAACCATTCAAGGAAAAACAACAATTTTGTTCACAAACAAGATTAGAAACACACGTAACAACGTGCTTTAAAAGCATATTTTCATTAACAAGTTTAGATCCATTGCAATAGATGGCTCTGGATAACAAGCAAGACCTTTCTTACAACAATAACAAATACAACAAAAGGTTACAATCTTTAAAGAAAAAGAAGGAAAATGGCGAAATATCGAATCTTCTAACTAGGTATAGGAACCTCGGGCTCCATAGTGATATCATAGGTATGAGTGTAAAAAATTCTCAAGGCTATCTCCTTTGACCAAATTAGATAGGCTCTTGTGGTTAAACAACTTACATTTTCCTCTGCAGTCATCCCCTGCATGTGAGGACGATACCAAGCAAAACTAGCTTGGGTTTCAAGTTGTTCATTGCTGCCTTTTTCATAAAAATAGGCTTTTAGCATATCTGGCTCTGGCCCAATTGAATATCCATGCTGGCGACGAGCAAGGATTGGATTGTAGCTGATAACTCCTTTAGTACCAATGAGAGGTATGTTCACGAAATCCCCACAACTCTAGATCATAGCAACACCATTGATTTTGGTATCATACCAATTAATATCATAGTGTTTGAGAGTTGTTAATTTTTTAACCCATGCTTCTTTGTTGGGGAGGTCCCAAAGAATTTGAGTTCTAGGCAAGTGAGAAATAAACCACTTGCTAAGCAAAGTTGTACAACATGAGAACTGCCCAAGATCGTACACCTTCCGGTGATGGATGGCGATATAGGTATTTGCTAGCAATGTGTTCATAGGATTCTTGATGACGCAGAGTCGGATGGCATCTTCAATGATGAATTCGTCATAGCATGGGAAAAGGTACAAACCATAGATTAATAATGCTAGGATTGCCTCAAAGATACGTAAGTTTCTGTTATCGTAATGAAACTCAGCCATCTCCATGAATGGTCTTGCTTTCATTCTAGAGAAACCCCTCCTAGTTACCAATTCAGCGGGCAACTCTGCTGGCCTGATATATCATGCCTTGGCAAGGTCTCTTCTTCTCGGTTTCCTATAAGGAGCCTTGAAGGTCAGAGGAATCCTTAAGTAAGCAGAATACTCTTCTATAGTTGGAAGCAACTGGAAGTTTGGGAAGATAAAACAGTGATAAATTGGATCTTAGAATTCAACAAGTGCTCGCAGCATGTCCTCGTTGACCTAAGCGTTGAGTAGCGGTAGAAGATCTCCATACTTTGCAATGAATGGTTAGTAAAATACAAAGATGAAAATGAAAAATGAAACTGGTTTCACAAAACTCAAAAGATCAATTGTGCCAAACCCTCATTTCATTCATTATTGGAAAAAGTTACAACTTTTGAGACACAATATAAGAAGCCTAAGTTACATCAAGAACTAGGTTCCATAGTCTAAACTAAGGACTTCAAACGCGAGGCCTCTTCAACTTCTTTAGTATTACATTCTCCATCACCAACCTATCCATTATTCCTTTCCAGGATCTAGAGGTTGAAGGAATATTTGAGTATTCATGAATGCTTTGAGTGGGCTTGATACTGGAGAAAAATAATTTTTCCTTTGTTGCTTCCCCAGCCAATCTATAAATTCATCTTTTTCTTGTACTTCCCTGATGAGCCTTGTTGTCTCGGAGGAAAGCGCATGATATCTTCCTTCCCAAGTGTCCCTCTCAAGTTGAGCTCTTGCAAGTAACTATTGGTATTCCTCTATCTTCTCAATGGGAATGGCAGAGGATGGCAACGCGATGATAATCTACGTGTTCTTTTCTGGGAGATGTCATTTTCAAATTCCTTGCTCTATGTTGCACCCTAAAATTTGACCAACCGATTTTCCTATCTGACTCATGGTTTAAATTCATATTCGCAGCTCAGACATGTGATTTTTGTGCAAACAGGGGATATCAGGGTTACAGCTTGATTTTTGTCTATCAGATATGGCAGACCCAGTCCAGATTATCGGGGTTTTATTTTCGGGAAATTGTGCGCTCCTCGGTGATTTTTCAGTGATTTTGGGGATATTCTGATGCCCGGGGATCTCCGTTCGATTCGATCTGGTCTCGTGCGCTTTTATGGGGGTCATTTGCATTCATCTGCATTTTTAGGATTTTAATAGGCTTTTGTGAATTTTTTAACAGGTTTTTTTAGATTTTTCTGGAATTTAAATAGGGTTTTTGAATATTTTAATAGCTTAATTCTCTTTTTTGGGATTTTATAGAATTTTTAAATAATTTTTAGAATAATAAAGAAAAAGGGGAATATAGTTTTTCTTTTATTACTAATAGATAATAATAGTTTAGAATTTTTCTATAGATTTTAAATAGGTTTAAATGTTTTTAGATAATATAGAAAATAATATAGTTTTTCTTTTATTAATAGATATTAAATAATATTAGATTTTTAATAGAAAATTAGATTGATTTTTATAGAGTTAATTAGGGTTAATGTTTTGTTTAGTGGTCATTAGTTTAATCAGGATATTAATCAATTCTTTTTTTGGGTTTTTTATTCATTTTTTCGTCTGGGCCCAAGGGAGGTTTTTTTGTGAGGCCCAATCCTCAATTCAGCAAATCCAGAAAGTCCAAAGCAGTCCAAATCTTTCCAGCGAAGCCTGGAAGTTTCCAGAAGTGTCCACGCGTTTCCAGGGTATAAAAGCAGACACGTGTCTGCAAAAGAGGGGTCCCACGCGTTTCTCAATTTCCACGCCACCACAGCCACTCAGAGCTCCCAGACTCCTCCACGCGTCCACAGGTGTCCCCACCACTCTCTCTCTCTCTGCGCATGCGCGCCATCTGTCCTCCCCACATCCCTCACCGGAGATTCACCAGAACGCCACCGGCGGCCATGCATCAGCCGTAGCCCCCACCGCCGGCCACCGCCAACAGACTCCGACCACCGGAATCTGCAAACACCAGGAAATCACCAGATTATCTTCTTCTTCCTCCGATCGTCCCTCCGTCACCTTCATCATCGTCGCCGGAATCATCAAACCTTCAAGCAACATTTCTCCAGAAATCACCTTGAACCTTCATACCTTCATCCAAGATTTTTCCAGAAACACAACAAGCTCCATCAATTTCTCCAGAAACTCTTTGTTCTTCATCAATTTTTTTTCCAGAACGATATCAATCTTCATCAGTTTTTTTAGAACAACATTCATTCATCCTCAAGCAATATTTCCAGAAATCATCCTCAGACGTTCAATCTCCAAGCAACATTTCCAGAACCTCCAATCGCGTTCAAGCTTCCAGGAGATTCTCAAATTTCTTCGCTCCAACCTTCATCTGTAACGTCTTCAGAAAAGATCTTCAAGGAAGGCGAACATATCCCCAGGTACGCTGGCTAAAACTCCTCGAGTGTTCTTCTTCAGATTAGATCGCGTTGCCTTCAACGATTAGGGTTTTAAATTGATGAATTGATTTGGTGTGTGGTTTAAGACTAGATCCTGGGTAATGATTTCTTGTGAGGGATTGAAGTGTTTGGGTGAGGATTTGCTTCGTTTAGAGTTTGTTTGATTGGGTTGCAGAGAAGAGAGAGCGTGAGGGAGAGGATGAAGACGAGGGAACGGCGCTAGGTGTTAGATGAACAGTACCAGAGTGTTTTGGGAAGAAGATAGTTTTGACTAGAGTAATTGGATTAGGGTTAGCTATTGGGCTTAGGCCCATGCGTGTTTCCTGAACGCATACCACCCCCTCAATTGCTCATTCCCCCCTGGCTGTGTGAGAGTCTGGGTATAGGATTTGGGCCTTAGGCCCTTATTGGCTTTCTGCACCCCCCTGGGCGTAGCCCATAATGAAATAACTGCCAAAACTTGCTTATGGCACCCCCAAGGCGTTTTGTTTTCTTTTCTGAGTTTGCTAGCTGTTTAAGTCCTGGGCCCTGCGCCCTATTACTTTTAGTACCCCCAGAATGTGGGCCCATCCAGAATAGACTTATATCCATTGCTGTTTAGACCCCCCAGGTTATTTCTTTTATTTTTTTCTTTTATATTAGAAAATCATAATAAATTGAATATAATTGTTTTTTTATAATTCTTTTTTCTGCCATTTCATGAAAATATTAAGAAAATTAAATAAAAAATAGCAATGACATTTTATTTTTGTTTGTTATTTTTTGCATATTTTCCAATTAATTGATTTCTTTTTTTTAATATTTTCAATGCATGCATATCATTAGAAATTCATAAAAAATGGTAGAATTAGTCAAATAATTCCGTTCTTTTTTCTGTAGACTCGTAATTCAGTGTAGAATTTTATAGTATAAAAACATTAGCTTAATCATGCATTTTCATTTTAATTGCATTTTTTCACTGCTATTGATGTTGAATAATTGGTCTGTGGATATGTCTGTGTTGCTGATTTTGATTCTTTCATCTGGTATTGAATTTTGTTTTGATTTTTCAGTATGTTATCCTAGAGCCATGTAGGTCTCCCGTTAGATTTTTATTAGATTTTTGTAGGACATTCTGATAGGATTTGTCTGAGCCTGAAGATAGGAGAAGTCTTGGTGACTTCTGACTTTGAAGTTCAACTGTGGTTGAACTTCAGAGATAGTCTCCTGTGGTTTGTTGGCCTGTGGGTTCTTCTTGAAAGTGGGAGCTGATGGAAGTCCTGTTGGGGCTTGCAGAGATGCAGTGGATTGAGGCTTAGTCTAGGAGCTTGCTGTCTGTTTGTGAGGTTCGAGATCCTGAAGTTTGAAGGGAGTTTATGGTACTTTCCTGAGGAAGGCACTATGAATGACTTTCATTCTTTATTCTCACCTCTTTCGTAAGTATCCAATGATGTTGGAGCCGACTTGTGAGTTTAATTTCTCCTGAGGAGGAATATAAACTGATCACCTGTTGTTGAGCCACATGGGATACGATTCCTAAGTGGAAGTCCCCTGGTACTTTCCTGAGGAAGGTCCTATGGGTCTATTCACTTAGTTCCATTAGTTTATCTAGGATTTCCAAGTATCCAATGATGTCGGAGCCGACTTGTGAGTTTAGTTTCTCCCGAGGAGGAATGTAAACTGATCACAGTTGTTGAGCCACGTAGGGTACAATTCCTAAGTGTCAGCCTCCTAGTACTTTCCTGAGGAAGGTCCTATGAGTCTGTTCACTTAGTTCCCCTAGTGCATATAGGTATTTCTCAAGTATCCCGTGATGCCGGAGCCTTCATGTGAGTTTAATTTCTCCTGAGGAGGAATGTAAAACTGATCACAGTTGTCGAGCCGCATAGGATATGACTCCTGAGTAGTAACCTCCTGGTACTTTCCTGAGGAAAGCACTATGAGCTTGTCTGCTTAGCTCCCTTTTCTCTGGTAAGCTTATTCTGAAGCTTAGAGACTGGGATTGATTCCTCTTGCCTAAGGTTTTGATTAGAGTTGTTGCTTAGATCTTTGCTTAAGGTGTTGTATAGAGTTCTGTTTAGATCAAGAGTTGTTTCAGGTTTGTTAGATGCCCTGCTCAGGGTTAGTCTCTTTGTATTGTTTGACTTGCGTGATGTTATGTGCATTAGACTTAGGTGTTCATCTAGATAGTTCTGAATAGGTGCATATTAGGAGTAGACTTTGTGTGCATGAGAAGTTGAGGTGGTCCTCCTTCTGCTTGTTTGTTATTGCGTGGCTTTGCTTGTTGGTATTTGGTAGAGCTGAGCTCCCTTGCCTTTGTGGTTTGCGGCCTTTTCGCCTTGTTTGTTTAGTTGTTGCATTCATGCATATTTTCAGTATTTCTTTACTTTGCAGTTTCTTGTTTGTAGTTTAGTCCTGTTGCCATGATCCCTTAGGAGCTCTGACTTCTCCGCTGCGGAGTTGTTATGATAGACATTAGGACGGTTAACCAGATGTGATAGCAGTAGGTAGATTCCCCTGTTTCTCAGCTATAGTTCTAGGGTTTCCCTTTCCTTTCTGTAGGAGCGTTTGAGTAGCTTGATCCGTAGTTAGCTGAACTACAGCTGCTCTGATTCTTCGTTCCAGACGAAGATATGTAGGCATAGGATGCGATATCCTAGCGAGCACACTAACGACTAACCTTTAGTTCTCTCGCGGCTGTGCGATCGAGACTTTCCCGCTAACGACTAATTGTTATCCTTTCTCTTGCCCGAGTGCATTTGAGACCCGATCGTAGTTGTAGGTTCCCGAGCCTTAGAGACTAGTTTATTTTCTCACTGCTGTGTGAGAACCCCTGTTTACCCGTAGTTAGCCGAACTACGTTTGCTCTGATCTTTCATGTCAGATGAAAGTACGTAGGCACAGGACGCGATGTCTTGGCGAGCAACCTTTCCCCCGTTTAGTCGTAGGAAGTCGAACTACGTTGACTCTGACTTTCCCATTGCACGAGGGAATACGTAGGCCCAGAACACCGTATGTTCTGTCGAGTCCTGTCCTTTTATTTTCTTTTCAGACCAGCCATTAGCGTAGATAGATAATACACCCTTTTACCTATAAACACCAAGCGTGGATCCCATCGAGTACGATGGACGTGAGGGGTGCTAATACCTTCCCCTTGCGTAACCGACTCCCGAATCCAGGTTTTGGTTGCGATGACCATACCTTTTCCCGTCTTTGCGAGGTTTACTTCGAGCGTTTCCTTTCCCGCTCTGAGGGATAAATAATGCACGGTGGCGACTCTCCTGTCAAGCCGGCGCCGATTTTCGCAGTAGCGACAGCTGGCGACTTTGCTGGGGACTTATAGCATCTAGGGACTTTTCCCATCCCTTATGCTGGGACCGTTTCCCATCCCCTACGCGAGTCAATCCTAGCGCTTGGGTGTTTATTCGTTGGGTGTTGTGCATATTGTGTTTTACTTTTCTGCACTTTACTTTTCTGTACCTTTACCTTTCCGCATTTATTTTCCAGCATTATATTATTATGATTATTGCTGTGGGCAAAGGGAGGTTACTGTGAGTGAAAAGCCGGACCTGGGCTTGAGTACACACCTAGATATAGTTGCGGAGAAGTAGTAGACGAACCTGTCTGCTGAGCAGGCACAGTTCCCTACGAAAATCTGCGCTCAGACGAGATTCTTGCAGAGGTGCTCCTTTCCGGTCCTGAGGATCTGAGGGGAGTCCAGACGTAAGGGTTGTCGACTCTGGGGACCGATCATTTGGAAATCAGCTAAGTGAGGCCTCTTCATGACTTGATGATGCCACTCCTTCTGGGAATCGTATCGTCACTCATGAAAGTCTGTGACGCTGATGACCGCATAGGGTGCCGTACCTTTGTCCGTGGATTAGGTCTATCCTACCTGTGAGAGGGACTGGGTTATTGCAGGAAAACTGGCCTTCAGAAACCATGATTCAGTAGTTATCAGATGGTGTTCTTGATTCATCTCCAGGTGTGTTGTCTGGGTCAGATGGGTTTCTTATCTGAGGTTGAGGCTATTATCAGATGGTATTCTCGTCAGATACAGCGGTTCAGATGGTTTTCTTACCAGGGGATTGATATTTTGAGTATCAGATGATAGTTAGTGGCATGAGGTTCTGATGACCGTGTTGGTTTTCTGTTCATGATCACAGAGATATTCCTCTTCAGGCTACAGCATAGCCCCTGTGTTCGCAGATTGCATTATTTATCATATTGCATCATTGCATTACCATCTGCATTCAACTAACGTGTGTGTATTGCAGGTACATATTTTCCCTTCCGATTCTGGTGTTTGTTCCTAGCAAGACATGGAAAACCTGAAGAGAGTATTGCCCTATAAGTTTCCATCGCCGAATATCAGTCTATTGTTAGAGTTGATTGCTATTGCTAAGAAGAGGGGAATGGGTGACTTTAGAAAGAGATATGGGAGGATTCTGACCTACGTTTATCAGCCATCTGCCTACGAGACCAGCGGCATCTATACTCTGTTACAGTTCTACGACGCGGAGCTCAGGTGTTTTGTATTTCCCGACTTTGTTTTGGCTCCTACCCTGGAGGAGTACTCTGCACTTCTGGATATACCGATCCGTGAGCAGATGCCTTTTTATCGTACGGACGCTGAGCCTAAGCTGGCTGAGCTTTCCGCCATCCTGTGCTTGAAAGAGTCTGAGCTGTCTGGGAAGATGATCAGAAGAGGAGACGTATGGGGATTCCCGTTGGATGTCTTAGTGGATAAGGCTCGAGAATATGCCCAGAAGGGTAACTGGGATGTTTTTGACATTATCCTTGCTGTATGTGTGTATGGCATCGTGTTATTCCCGAATATTCCTGATTTTGTTGATTCAGACGCCTTCTATATTTTGGCTGCGGGAAACCCAGTTCCCACTTTGCTGGGAGATATCCACCATTCAACTCATTATCAGAATGAAAAGCGACGAGGAAGGAATGTGTCTTGTTGTGTCCCTCTCCTATGCAGGTGGTTCACCAGTCATTTGCCTAAGTCAGGCCCGTTTGTTGCATCTATCAATTCTCTAGGATGGCCCGAGCGCTTAATGGGATTAACTGCTGAGAACGTGGTATGGGTCATTAAAGAGGTATTTGGAGCTGAAGTCATACTCAAAGGCGAAGGATTCCCGAATGTTCCGTTAATAGGAAGGAAAGGTTGTGTCAACTATAACCCTTCTTTATTGATCAAGCAATTTGGGTACATACCTCAAGGAGTGCCGAAGCCCGAGGAGATACAGGAATCTCTGTATCTCACCGGGGCAATAGGGAAAGAGATGCTGACCAAACTTGAGAAAGCCTGGAAAAACTTGCACAAGAGAGGGAAGCTTTCAGGTAGCAGAGGGGATACTCGAGGTCCTAGCCCATATGAAGAATGGATTCGTGAGCGAGCTGTGAAGTTCCTTATGCCGTATCCAGCAGTTCAGCCATTGCATCCTCCTCCGGTAGAGGAACCTACCACTGTGGACATGCAGGTCTACAAGCAGCTGATGGCGGAGAAAGAAGAGCTAGCCAGGGCTAAAGAGGCTTTAGAGCAGGAGAATGCCCAGCTTCGGCATGAAAAGAATGAAACAGGATATATTTCTAAGCAACAGGCTGAAACTCTGAAACATCTGAAGACTACGCTATTGGAATTGACTGAAACCAAGAAGCGTCTGGAGCTAGATGTAGACTCAGTTAGTAGTGTGTTGGCCACTAAGAAGCAAGAGCTGGAAAGGGCCTACACAAAGCTAGCCAAATTCAGAGAACACTGGGATCTCACTATGACCAAGCGCAAGGAGCGAGAAGAAGGGCTGAAGACACAGATTGCTCAGTTAGAAGAACAGGTCAAAGTGAAGAACGAAGAGCTTGAAGAAGAAGCCTGTCGCCGATACGAGGCCGAGCGCAAGTTGACAGATGCCATGAAGAATTTGGAAGATCTCCAGCATAGAGCAGATGCCAAGAGACCCAAACCTGGGGGCGGTGCCAATGATAAGGCTTGGGAAGACTTTGTCAGAGACATCCAGGGGACGGTCAGGAAGAGGGATCGACTGATAGAAGGTTTGATTTATCAACCAGATCATGTAGAGACAAAGAAGATGGTCGAGGACTTCCGCAACCGTACCCGTATTTGATTTCTCTTGTATTCTGTATGTTGAGATCACCACCAGGCATGTTGGCTGGGATCCTCTTTGTCATGTCAGCTGTATGGAGCATGGTTATGTAACTTCTTGACAAGACTGCTGTTCTAATCAATATATGAGGGATTTTCCAAATATTGTCTTTATGGCTTATCTCGTCTTGCTACCACTGACACTGGAATTGGAGGGAAAATGTCTCCAATGCACACATGCACGTTAGCATTTTTGTATTTCTGTTTGCATAAATCATATTGCATAGCATTTAGCAGGTCAGAGCACTTATCCAGCCTTTGTTTTCACCAGACAGTGATTCTCGGAGAATTGTTTGAGGCAAGAGTGGAGTGTTGAAGACGACCAAAGGGCTGAAGCAGATTTGAGCAAAATCAAGCAGTGTAGTCCGTTACAGGTAATTGGTAGCTATGGATGAAGGCAATTTCCAGTTTCCTGACACCCAGGCAGGGTTTACTGTGGCGTCCAACTATCAGTATGATTCTATGGAAGGCTTCCCGCAAGCAAATAATCTAACTGCAGACCAAGTTGTACAGCCAACTGTTGAGAACAGAGATCGACATGAGCAGTTTCTTGCCCGAAATGAACGCTATCCTCCTGTTAACAATCAATGTGTTGCTTTCCCTGCGATGAATTACCGGAGAGATAATCCAATGACCGGGTTAGTAGATCCAAGAGCTCTTGACAATGGTAGAAGACTCCGAGTGCTGGAAGAGCAAATGAAAGCCTTGGAAGCGAAAGATGCCGTTAACCTGGATGCTGTAGCCATGTGTTTGGTTCCTGACCTGGTGTTGCCTTACAAGTTCAAAATGCCGGAATTTGAAAAATACAGGGGAGATAGCTGTCCAAAGTTGCATTTGATGATGTTCTGTCGGAGGATGACTTCGTTTGTGCGAAATGACAAATTGATGATCCATTGCTTCCAGTATAGCCTGACTAGGGCATCCCTGAGATGGTATGTGCAATTGGAAAGTAATCAGATTCGATCATGGGTGGATTTAGCCAGAGCTTTCATGAAGCAGTATGATTACAACCTGGATTTGACTCCTAGTCTCGTAGATCTGCAAGAATTATCTCAAGCGGAGAATGAATCATTCAGAGCGTATTTGCGAAGATGGAAAGAATTGGCTGCTAGTGTTCAACCACCGCTTCCGGAAAGGGAACTGGTTGATATCTTCTTGGGTACTCTGAAAGGCTATTATTTTGACAAATTGTTCAGTTGTACAAACTTTGTGGGCCTGATGAGGCTGGGAGAGATTGTTGAGCGAGGACTCAGGAGTGGAAAGTTTCGAGGTGTTCCTTACGTCCCAGTTAATAAGATTGAGCCAGTTGTCAGTTCTCAAGAAGAGTGGGAAGGAGATGATGCCACCTCAGAATCTCTAGCATCTCAAGATCAGTTTTCAGACACTTCAAGTCAACGGTCATCCTATCGCCGATCGCGTCAACATGCTCCACGAAGACCAAGGAAGCCTGAAAGGCAGTTTACTCAGCTACCAGTGTCATACAGTCAGCTGTTGCCAGATCTGGTCAGAAGTGGATTGATAGTGCCGAAAGAGACTAAGCCGGTGATTCCACCGTATCCTCCGGGTTTTGATGCCAGCGTCCGTTGTGAGTACCATGATGGGGCACAGGGGCATTCCACGAATGATTGTAAGGTGCTTAGAAGCCAGGTTCAAGATCTGTTAGACTCTAGCCGTATTTGCATCACGCCTCAGGGTTTTGTTCAGATTAATGATTTTCCATCTTCCAGTTGTGGGGGTTCGTCAGTTAATATCATGGAAGGCTCCGCAGGAAGTGTGTGCTCTGAAGATTGTCAATCAGAGAGTTCAGTTGAATATGGGGGAAGTTTCTAGAGGTTTCTACGCCGGATACCGCATCTGTTTTCTCTGCTTAATCCGTTTAGCTTTTTAGTGTCTTCCGATCACCACCAGGATTGTTGGCTGGGGTCGTTGTATTCATACTCATTTGTGCTTACCTGCTGATTTTGTTGGTTGTACATATGTGGGAGATGTTTGTCTGTGTGTTTATAGTTTGAGTTTCTCTTTGTCTCGTTATGAATGTGTGTTTGTTTGCTACGCTGCATTATCATTTAGCAGGTATATCAGAACCATGGGCCTTATTTCCTCATCGTCCAGTTTGTTGCAGGAATTCCTTCAGAGATATGGAACAGAATCAGTTTGAATTGAGCAAAGTCCAAAGCCAGCTGGGACAGATGATGAGAGACATGCAAGAGTTGCGTCTGGAGCAGAAGATTCTCAAAGAGGAGAACAGTCAGCTGAAGACCCAAGTGAGCTTGATCATGGAGGTAGTCAAGAATGTGCTTAGAAAAGAAGACGATCAGCTATTTGAAGCCGCAATGAAGAAGCTCGTGCCACCTGTGCATGTGGAACCTGAGCAGCAGCAACAGAAGATGCATCCGGCTCAGCGGAAGATCCAGGAAGGGAAGCCAAGGAGAATATTTGAGGCGCCACCTATGGCCTATGCTGAGCTCTTGCAGATCTTATTGAGGTTTAATCTGGTTGAGAAAAGAACGTTGACACCACCAACAAAAGCGTTTCCTCAGGGATACGATGCCAGCAAACAATGTGAATTTCATTCCGGGGCATTCGGACATGACATCGAGGGTTGTCATGCTTTTAAGCACAATGTTCAAGACCTGATTGACTCGCACGATATCGAATTCACGCCGGGCGGCGTAGCTGTGCATATTGCTCCTGTCTCGATCGATGCTGAGATGACAGATGTTTCTAAAGCTGCAGTGGGTCAGAAGCGTATCCTGGACTCCATGGTGTCAGAATCTCCAGGCCCACAATTGTTGCCTATTCCTGGGGCAGATCTGAGAAAGCAAATGGCTAAGCATAAGGAGAGCGTTAATCAGTACATCGAAGATCAAGAAGCCGATGTTGCATTTGATACGAAGGGTGCTCAAAGGTCAACCCGACACCAGCAGCAGCACCCCCAGCAACAGAATAATCGGGGGTATAAAAGAGGTCAGAATCAAGGTCCTTTGGCAAGCCGTCATTTGGAAACTCCTCCTATACCATACGCACAGCTTCTGCAGACATTGCTTCAGCTCCAATTGGTTCATAAAAGGACATTGGCTCCCTTAACGGGACCACCACCACCGGGGTATGATGCTGACGCTACTTGCGAGTTCCATACCGGGGCACCAGGCCATACAGTTGAGAACTGCAAAGCATTTAAGCACAAAGTGCAGGATCTGCTTGACAGTGCAGCAATCAGCTTCGGACCGGGAGGTCCCCAAATCATCTGAATGAAGGAGGAAGAGCTCTATAGTTTGGTTGAGTCGATTGAAAGCAGATCAGGACAGCATCGGGTTGCCTCTAATAAAGATAGCTGGTTCAGCAGCAGGGCAGATGTGAAAGCCCGGTCCTCGGGAGCTAGCATATTTTCTTTGTTGTAGCTTGTCATTTCTTTGCATTTGTAGTTGCTTTCCTGTTTGAATTTGTAAGCTTGTTTGTAAAACTTGTTGTTTCATTCAAATTGATGATAATGAAATGAATATGCATGTTTTGATTGAATCCAGTCGTGTTCACTAACTATTTTACAAATGTCCAACACTTGGTTAAGTAGAATTTGGGGAGGATGACGAAAATGACCGACATCATGCAACTACCGATATTGTATGCTTTTGAAATAAACCTGTTGATGATGTACAGGCATTGTTTCAAACCCCAAAACACCGGAGATATAAGGAAGATAATCCCTTGTCAACCCCTTTGAGCCTTGTAGTAGGAGTTTCTTTCTGTGAACGAAAAACCCTCAATCTTAACCTGGGGCAGGGTAGGTGTTAGCTAATTTGACCAAGCGTCCAAATTGCAAAAGGAGCGTCCGTGCGATGATCGATCACACCCCTAGAGGTCGTGCCTAAAAGACCACAATGGATCAATCAAGAGTGGGACAGCCACATCATTTCCCAAAGAGTCAGACAACCAGTGTCACACGACTTGTTCAAAAGAAAAATGAAAAAAGAATCAAAAGCCCGCTAAGTCAAGAAAACTTCAAAACAAATGACTTAGGCAAAAATGAGGGCATCCCGCTGGACTAAAAAAAAAAAAAAAAAAAAAAAAAAATCATCAAAAGAAACTCGAAAGGAGTCAGTCCAGGCAGAAGTTAGGGATATGAAATGAAAAGGATCAAAAGAAAAATCCTCGAAGGAAATACGAGTCGTGTGACCACAAATGTCAAAGACGAAAGAGTAAGTGGCTGTCACTCCAAAATCCAAAAGTTTCTCGAACTATCATTCCTATTTTCTTTCAACCTCCGAGAGGTGAGCGCTAGGGTCGAATTAGCTGAACGTAGGATCGGAGAACATCAAGGAGAATGGGTGGGTTAAAGCAAACTTTGAGCCTTTATCCTTTCTTTCAAAACCATGAACCTGACCACGTTACAACCTTCAAAAGTCCTAATTGAAGCAGGATGTTTCGAAAGCATACTCCGGTAAAGGTCGCGTCGATTCTGACTCCTAAAAAGGTTCCTCTTACCATGTTGGTACTGATGTTGATAAATGTTTGGTGCATTATATGCCATAAACTGTTTTTCCCTTTCCCAGTGAACAGATTGGATGTCAAAGCTGTCATATGTGTTGCATTAATACATCTTTTATGCATAACAACTTGTTTTACTTGCAAGTAAGCGCTTGACAGCAGAAAAGCTTCCTACAATGGAAAGAATGGTCAAGATAGAATGCAGAACGACAGAATGTTCCGAGAGCAGGGGCAAGCTATTATTGTAATCCCCAGTCAGGTCAGCCCTTCGAAGTCAGTTATTTTGGGGCAATCAAGTTGAGATTTGGTGAGTACGGCATAGTCAGAAGGTACTACTCTGAATCAGATAATCGGGGCAAGGTCATGGCGGTCAGGAGCAGACCATCTTAAGCGCGCAGAAGTTACTCGAGAAGCATTCGAGGTGAAGTGTCCCTCAGGAGTTCAGAACGCTGAGGCATGTTATATCAGACCATCAAGGAATAGGTTTGCAAATTTCCTTTCAGGGACTATCCCCACGGAGATCCCGTAGGCTGGGGCATATCAGAAGCAAAAGGATTGTTGTTCTCCGTATCTACAGGGTCATTCAGAGTTATTCGAGCAGATGCAGTCGATTTTCGAGAGCGAGATGATTGCGGGAAGTTGTGTTACCATCCCTTGACTCTTCACTAAAAGGCTGTGTATTCAGGAAGATTGTTTTCCAGCGTCAGTTGTACCTGACCCATCACGGACAGCCTAAGAGTTCAAATCCATGTTTGCGATTACTGTGAAGACCATCCGTGTTGGCGCATCAATTTCCAGAGCCGAGCGTCGTCAGTACGCGGGAAGACTCCCTCCATTTTCTACAGCAAAGACTAATTCGCCATTGGCATGGATAAGCTATCCCCAGAGAAGTCCAATCATATTCAGCACATCTGCTATTTAGCAGTAGAGTTATGTTCCCCAGCAGGGTATTACTTCGTTGAGGCGTTCGGTTAAGTCCTCAATATCCCCAGCATGGTTGATCTCACTCTCCCAGCATTTATTTTGCTAGGACGATTCAGTGATATCCGGGTTTATCCCCAGCGAAGTTGGCCTCGCCTTCAGCATTTATTTTGCTGAAGTGGTTTTCTGTACCCGGCCTCTCCAACAGCTCGAGCCTGCTAGCCTATTGCATGCATCATCATACTTGCATCATACTTGCATATCATTGTCAGAATGCGTAGCATTTCTATCCAGAATGGAGCATTACGCTGTAGAAAGATTAAAGCATTTGCATATGCATACGAAGCATAAGTCAGGTTTTCTATCAGCTTCACATGACGCGTGAATTACTCTGTGATCAGTTCAGGGACATTTATCCAGCAACAGTATTCAGACAGTTCAGCAGATTATTTGTATCTCAGGTCATACAACGATTATGCTTTAAGCAAGCAGTCATCTGATGTTGACAAGCTTTTCTTCCCGTCAATTCATATTGACGATGTGTTCCTCCAATAAGTGGATTTCTCCGTCTATCATTAGACGTCTGGAGTACGAATGTGGTTTTCTTTCCGTCTATCCATAGACGATGTGAAGTTGCGGGTGATCGCAGTAAGATTTCAAGAAGGGGTTTCTCCCAGGATATGCTTTTCTTCCCGTCTATCAGTAGACGATGTGAAGTTTTGGTTGATTTTCAATGGGGTTCAAAATAGAGTTTCTATAGCAAGTGGCTTTCCTTTCCGTCTGTCAGCAGACGATGTGAAGTTTCGAGCTACTGTTCAGCGGGTTTCTTATTGCCAGATCATACATAGGATGAGGTGTTTCCCCAGCGAGTCTTCTCCGGCTATCCTTAGTTGTTGAGGAGTTTCAAAATGATTTTGGATATTGGTTCTCTTTCTGGTTATTGGATATGATGACGTTCAAGAGGTACTTTTCTGACTGTCAATCCTTATTGATGGCAAGGCTCTCCGAAGAATGTTCAGTTTGCATGATCGTTGATTCTTATTGACGACATGATTCTTTAAAAGGTGGTTTTCTTCCCGTCGGTCCATACTGACGATGTGGCCCCTTCAAGGATGTTGATCTTTTTCATCAATTCCCGTAGACAGAAGGATTCTGAGATCCAAGGGCTGATGTTGAATTACGTAATGGTGCCTTTCCGTCTATCCTTAGACGATGTGAATATGGAGATTATGAATGTCTTCCCGTCTACCCTTAGACGATGTGAATAATGATTTGTTCATCAATCAGGATGATGCCGTCTACCCTTAGACGACGTGAATAATGATTTGTTCATCAATCAGAATTTGATCCCGTCTACCCTTAGACGACGTGAATATTGATTTGTTCATCAATCAGGATGATGCCGTCTACCCTTAGACGACGTGAATATTGATTTGTTCATCAATCAGGATGATGCCGTCTACTCTTAGACGATGTGAATAATGATTTGTTCATCAATCAGAATTTGATCCCGTCTACCCTTAGACGATGTGAATATTGATTTGTTCATCAATCAGGATGATTCCGTCTACCCTTAGACGATGTGAATATTGATTTGTTCATCAATCAGGATGATTCCGTCTACCCTTAGACGATGAGAATAATGATTTGTTCATCAATCAGGATGATTCCGTCTACCCTTAGACGATGAGAATATTGGTTTGTTTCATCAATCAGGATGATGCCGTCTATCCTTAGACGATGCGAATAATGATTTGTTCATCAATCAGGATGATGCCGTCTACCCTTAGACGATGTGAATAATGATTTGTTCATCAATCAGGATGATGCCGTCTACCCTTAGACGATGTGAATAATGATTTGTTCATCAATCAGAATTTGATCCCGTCTATCCTTAGGCGATGTGAATTCGGAGATTAATGTTGTCTTTCCGTCTATCATTAGACGAGGTGAGTATTCAATCAGGGCATCTTCCCGTCCATCTTTGGACGATGTGAGTATATTTCTCTTCCTGCCTATCAGTAGGCAACGTGAAAGAATCAGGTATTTTGTTGTAGCTCTCGGGTTTGTTACATGGGGTATCACAAGCAACGGGTATTCAAATCAGGAGTTCTTTATCAGAGGATTAATCGGTTTGGTGCTGCAATAACTGGACTCGGTTTTCTGGACTTTATTCCCCAAGCAGTTGACAGTATATGCTCGCGGTTGGCAAATTTTCGGGTTTTATTTGTATTCAACCGTCTCGTACCTCTGAATGTTTGAAGGCTGAGCGCTCTTCAAACCCTTCAGGTCCAAGTCGCTTGAATAGGGGCAGCTGTTGCACCCTAAAATTTGACCAACCGATTTTCCTATCTGACTCATGGTTTAAATTCATATTCGCAGCTCAGACATGTGATTTTTGTGCAAACAGGGGATATCAGGGTTACAGCTTGATTTTTGTCTATCAGATATGGCAGACCCAGTCCAGATTATCGGGGTTTTATTTTCGGGAAATTGTGCGCTCCTCGGTGATTTTTCAGTGATTTTGGGGATATTCTGATGCCCGGGGATCTCCGTTCGATTCGATCTGGTCTCGTGCGCTTTTATGGGGGTCATTTGCATTCATCTGCATTTTTAGGATTTTAATAGGCTTTTGTGAATTTTTTAACAGGTTTTTTTAGATTTTTCTGGAATTTAAATAGGGTTTTTGAATATTTTAATAGCTTAATTCTCTTTTTTGGGATTTTATAGAATTTTTAAATAATTTTTAGAATAATAAAGAAAAAGGGGAATATAGTTTTTCTTTTATTACTAATAGATAATAATAGTTTAGAATTTTTCTATAGATTTTAAATAGGTTTAAATGTTTTTAGATAATATAGAAAATAATATAGTTTTTCTTTTATTAATAGATATTAAATAATATTAGATTTTTAATAGAAAATTAGATTGATTTTTATAGAGTTAATTAGGGTTAATGTTTTGTTTAGTGGTCATTAGTTTAATCAGGATATTAATCAATTCTTTTTTTGGGTTTTTTATTCATTTTTTCGTCTGGGCCCAAGGGAGGTTTTTTTGTGAGGCCCAATCCTCAATTCAGCAAATCCAGAAAGTCCAAAGCAGTCCAAATCTTTCCAGCGAAGCCTGGAAGTTTCCAGAAGTGTCCACGCGTTTCCAGGGTATAAAAGCAGACACGTGTCTGCAAAAGAGGGGTCCCACGCGTTTCTCAATTTCCACGCCACCACAGCCACTCAGAGCTCCCAGACTCCTCCACGCGTCCACAGGTGTCCCCACCACTCTCTCTCTCTCTGCGCATGCGCGCCATCTGTCCTCCCCACATCCCTCACCGGAGATTCACCAGAACGCCACCGGCGGCCATGCATCAGCCGTAGCCCCCACCGCCGGCCACCGCCAACAGACTCCGACCACCGGAATCTGCAAACACCAGGAAATCACCAGATTATCTTCTTCTTCCTCCGATCGTCCCTCCGTCACCTTCATCATCGTCGCCGGAATCATCAAACCTTCAAGCAACATTTCTCCAGAAATCACCTTGAACCTTCATACCTTCATCCAAGATTTTTCCAGAAACACAACAAGCTCCATCAATTTCTCCAGAAACTCTTTGTTCTTCATCAATTTTTTTTCCAGAACGATATCAATCTTCATCAGTTTTTTTAGAACAACATTCATTCATCCTCAAGCAATATTTCCAGAAATCATCCTCAGACGTTCAATCTCCAAGCAACATTTCCAGAACCTCCAATCGCGTTCAAGCTTCCAGGAGATTCTCAAATTTCTTCGCTCCAACCTTCATCTGTAACGTCTTCAGAAAAGATCTTCAAGGAAGGCGAACATATCCCCAGGTACGATGGCTAAAACTCCTCGAGTGTTCTTCTTCAGATTAGATCGCGTTGCCTTCAACGATTAGGGTTTTAAATTGATGAATTGATTTGGTGTGTGGTTTAAGACTAGATCCTGGGTAATGATTTCTTGTGAGGGATTGAAGTGTTTGGGTGAGGATTTGCTTCGTTTAGAGTTTGTTTGATTGGGTTGCAGAGAAGAGAGAGCGTGAGGGAGAGGATGAAGACGAGGGAACGGCGCTAGGTGTTAGATGAACAGTACCAGAGTGTTTTGGGAAGAAGATAGTTTTGACTAGAGTAATTGGATTAGGGTTAGCTATTGGGCTTAGGCCCATGCGTGTTTCCTGAACGCATACCACCCCCTCAATTGCTCATTCCCCCTGGCTGTGTGAGAGTCTGGGTATAGGATTTGGGCCTTAGGCCCTTATTGGCTTTCTGCACCCCCCTGGGCGTAGCCCATAATGAAATAACTGCCAAAACTTGCTTATGGCACCCCCAAGGCGTTTTGTTTTCTTTTCTGAGTTTGCTAGCTGTTTAAGTCCTGGGCCCTGCGCCCTATTACTTTTAGTACCCCCAGAATGTGGGCCCATCCAGAATAGACTTATATCCATTGCTGTTTAGACCCCCCAGGTTATTTCTTTTATTTTTTCTTTTATATTAGAAAATCATAATAAATTGAATATAATTGTTTTTTTATAATTCTTTTTTCTGCCATTTCATGAAAATATTAAGAAAATTAAATAAAAAATAGCAATGACATTTTATTTTTGTTTGTTATTTTTTGCATATTTTCCAATTAATTGATTTCTTTTTTTTAATATTTTCAATGCATGCATATCATTAGAAATTCATAAAAAATGGTAGAATTAGTCAAATAATTCCGTTCTTTTTTCTGTAGACTCGTAATTCAGTGTAGAATTTTATAGTATAAAAACATTAGCTTAATCATGCATTTTCATTTTAATTGCATTTTTTCACTGCTATTGATGTTGAATAATTGGTCTGTGGATATGTCTGTGTTGCTGATTTTGATTCTTTCATCTGGTATTGAATTTTGTTTTGATTTTTCAGTATGTTATCCTAGAGCCATGTAGGTCTCCCGTTAGATTTTTATTAGATTTTTGTAGGACATTCTGATAGGATTTGTCTGAGCCTGAAGATAGGAGAAGTCTTGGTGACTTCTGACTTTGAAGTTCAACTGTGGTTGAACTTCAGAGATAGTCTCCTGTGGTTTGTTGGCCTGTGGGTTCTTCTTGAAAGTGGGAGCTGATGGAAGTCCTGTTGGGGCTTGCAGAGATGCAGTGGATTGAGGCTTAGTCTAGGAGCTTGCTGTCTGTTTGTGAGGTTCGAGATCCTGAAGTTTGAAGGGAGTTTATGGTACTTTCCTGAGGAAGGCACTATGAATGACTTTCATTCTTTATTCTCACCTCTTTCGTAAGTATCCAATGATGTTGGAGCCGACTTGTGAGTTTAATTTCTCCTGAGGAGGAATATAAACTGATCACCTGTTGTTGAGCCACATGGGATACGATTCCTAAGTGGAAGTCCCCTGGTACTTTCCTGAGGAAGGTCCTATGGGTCTATTCACTTAGTTCCATTAGTTTATCTAGGATTTCCAAGTATCCAATGATGTCGGAGCCGACTTGTGAGTTTAGTTTCTCCCGAGGAGGAATGTAAACTGATCACAGTTGTTGAGCCACGTAGGGTACAATTCCTAAGTGTCAGCCTCCTAGTACTTTCCTGAGGAAGGTCCTATGAGTCTGTTCACTTAGTTCCCCTAGTGCATATAGGTATTTCTCAAGTATCCCGTGATGCCGGAGCCTTCATGTGAGTTTAATTTCTCCTGAGAAGGAATGTAAAACTGATCACAGTTGTCGAGCCGCATAGGATATGACTCCTGAGTAGTAACCTCCTGGTACTTTCCTGAGGAAAGCACTATGAGCTTGTCTGCTTAGCTCCCTTTTCTCTGGTAAGCTTATTCTGAAGCTTAGAGACTGGGATTGATTCCTCTTGCCTAAGGTTTTGATTAGAGTTGTTGCTTAGATCTTTGCTTAAGGTGTTGTATAGAGTTCTGTTTAGATCAAGAGTTGTTTCAGGTTTGTTAGATGCCCTGCTCAGGGTTAGTCTCTTTGTATTGTTTGACTTGCGTGATGTTATGTGCATTAGACTTAGGTGTTCATCTAGATAGTTCTGAATAGGTGCATATTAGGAGTAGACTTTGTGTGCATGAGAAGTTGAGGTGGTCCTCCTTCTGCTTGTTTGTTATTGCGTGGCTTTGCTTGTTGGTATTTGGTAGAGCTGAGCTCCCTTGCCTTTGTGGTTTGCGGCCTTTTCGCCTTGTTTGTTTAGTTGTTGCATTCATGCATATTTTCAGTATTTCTTTACTTTGCAGTTTCTTGTTTGTAGTTTAGTCCTGTTGCCATGATCCCTTAGGAGCTCTGACTTCTCCGCTGCGGAGTTGTTATGATAGACATTAGGATGGTTAACCAGATGTGATAGCAGTAGGTAGATTCCCCTGTTTCTCAGCTATAGTTCTAGGGTTTCCCTTTCCTTTCTGTAGGAGCGTTTGAGTAGCTTGATCCGTAGTTAGCTGAACTACAGCTGCTCTGATTCTTCGTTCCAGACGAAGATATGTAGGCATAGGATGCGATATCCTAGCGAGCACACTAACGACTAACCTTTAGTTCTCTCGCGGCTGTGCGATCGAGACTTTCCCGCTAACGACTAATTGTTATCCTTTCTCTTGCCCGAGTGCATTTGAGACCCGATCGTAGTTGTAGGTTCCCGAGCCTTAGAGACTAGTTTATTTTCTCACTGCTGTGTGAGAACCCCTGTTTACCCGTAGTTAGCCGAACTACGTTTGCTCTGATCTTTCATGTCAGATGAAAGTACGTAGGCACAGGACGCGATGTCTTGGCGAGCAACCTTTCCCCCGTTTAGTCGTAGGAAGTCGAACTACGTTGACTCTGACTTTCCCATTGCACGAGGGAATACGTAGGCCCAGAACACCGTATGTTCTGTCGAGTCCTGTCCTTTTATTTTCTTTTCAGACCAGCCATTAGCGTAGATAGATAATACACCCTTTTACCTATAAACACCAAGCGTGGATCCCATCGAGTACGATGGACGTGAGGGGTGCTAATACCTTCCCCTTGCGTAACCGACTCCCGAATCCAGGTTTTGGTTGCGATGACCATACCTTTTCCCTTCTTTGCGAGGTTTACTTCGAGCGTTTCCTTTCCCGCTCTGAGGGATAAATAACGCACGGTGGCGACTCTCCTGTCAAGCCGGCGCCGATTTTCGCAGTAGCGACACTCTAGACTAGACCCATTCAGTAAATGGTTCAAAAGCTATACAGTTTCTTTTCCCTAGGTCAGCTTTTGTCTTTTTCTGAATGTCCTCCCAAGCATCAACCATACTGTTTCTTATATTTTTTGTTGTTTCGATGTTGAGATGAAAGAAACTGGATAAGAGCACATTGGTGGGTTTATCCTTCATCAGAAAACCAAACGGTCATCTAGCTAAGGCTGGATTATAGTTGATTCATCCTCTTACTCCAACGAGTGGTATATTTGGGAAGCTTCCGCACCGATCAAAATACACTCCTCGGTCGTAGGCAGGATTGTACCAATGAATATCAACTTATGTTAAGGAGACTATCCTTTGGGACCATCTCCATTCATTGGGATTCTCTTTGAAAGCGTCGGTTCTTGGCAAATGGTTGACGAACCATTTGTACAACAGAGGTGTACAACAAAGAATAGTTTCCTTTCCTTGAAGCGTCAGATGATGAATAGAGTGA
Source organism: Lathyrus sativus (assembly GCA_963859935.3). NCBI lineage: Eukaryota > Viridiplantae > Streptophyta > Magnoliopsida > Fabales > Fabaceae > Lathyrus > Lathyrus sativus. Next base: position 549,697,509 of record OZ012735.1, on the reverse strand, counting down.
TAAGCATCTCCTAACAAGGTAGGCATAGGGTTGCCACTTAAAAATATGGTAATAGAAGGGAAATTGACAAATTCCTCAACTTCGGGAAACAATACTAATCCATAGATCAACAAAGCTAATACTGCTTCAAATGCATCCATGCTCCCCTCTTTGGCAAGGTAGGCAACTTTCTTGACTAAAAAAATATGAATGGAAACCTTCAACTCCTCCTTTGGTGGCACAGTTAGTTTTAATTTCAGACACTTCGAGATGAAGAGCATCTGCTATTTCTTTTGGTAAAGGTAAACTTTCCAATCCACCGTATGGTTTTTGATCCTTCACATGGACTCTCACATAGTAGGCATACCCTTCCAAGGTCGACATCAACTGATAGTCGGGAAAATTAAAGCAATGATACAATGGGTCATAGAACTAAACCAAAGTGTTGAGGATCCCTTCTTCCATCCCTGTCCTGACTAGGCTCAAAATCTTTCCATATCTTTTTCCGAACTCTTCTGACACCATGGTCCCTAGTTTTCTCAACTCGGATGTATCAGGCTTCTTGAAATTGTATCTCTTGGTGTTTCTTGTTCCAGTATCCATGATGTATCTCTGATTTTGTACAGAGAGATCAACTGAGATTTAGAAAACTAGTTGTAACATGAGATGCCATGATGAGATGATGATATGATGCACACATAACACAAAGGCAAGTATTCACAAATACAATGCATATGCATACACAAAAGCATGGAGTCAAAAGGTCTACCCATCCCCAAGGATTTGTATTATGAGTTAATTGTACCTGCCAAACAGGTTCTATCAAAGTTCCCAGAGTCATAGTAAATCCTTCGGGTATTGTCAACCAACACAACTACTTATGTGATTCGACAATATTCTCAAGATAAACTCGTCTGAGTGTAGCATCGCATGACAAATATTGAGGGACTACTCCCTAACAGTTTCCGCACTACGTCCTAAAAAGGCCAAGTGGGGTAAAAAGTGTTACTAAAAGTCCTCAACTTCACAGACTCTCAGGTTGAAACAATTAACGAATACACGACTACTCATGCATCGTCAATCATCTCAAGGAGGTCTCCACTGAGCGTGATTACATCATATGTCAGACTTATTGGGACTACTTCCAACAGCCCAACTATTGATCCTATCACAATCCTATCTCATGTGTCACTCAAATCCGGGTTAGGATTTATCTCACCACTCAAAGCACCCAATGTCCATAACACACAAACATATATATTTACAAATATACATGTAAGCAAATATTCATAAATATAGCATGCAATCATACAAAATAGGCTAAACCCTCAAGTAAGTTTATTCTCCAGCGAAGTCGCCATTTCTGTTGCGGTGAGAATCGCGATACCAAGCTATTAATTAACTTGAATCTTAATTCATTAAATTCACAACCGAACTTTGATTTATCCAAAGGAAAGGTTAAATAAATAAAGACCTTTTGCGCGATGTAACAACAACACTAAGAGATCACATCCTAAACATCTGTAGTACTCTACAAGAACCTTTTGTATGTATGTATGCTATACTTGCTAAATGTTTTCTATGGTTTGGGATTAGGGTACAAGGTAAAGACCTAGGGTTGATAGTTTCTAAGTTTGCTCGCAAAGATATCACATTCTCTGCCTATGTATCCTAACTAGGATAGAATTAAAACAACCGCAGTTCACCTTACAAGGGATCAATGAACACTTGGTTGTGATCAAGGTTCCAAGGGGAACAAACATGACAATGCTTGTATAGAGTTTAACCAAACTCTCTATTCTAGGTTGTACACTCAAGGGGATTGACTTTTACAAAAGGCAAGAGGCGAGTAATGATTCTTCCATAGAGTTAACCAACTCTACCTAAAAGTTCTAATTGAAGGATACTCCTAATAATGGGTAGGTATTTTAGACTTAAAGCAAAGTCTAATGGCTTGTAGGTTCTAAATTAACTAAGTTAGGGTTCAAGATAACTTAACAAGGTCAAAGGGAGGGTAATGAGATGCCTACGACCCAAGGGTCAACAGAGAAACGTCCCTTTGGAATGTGGAATGAGAGGCAACTGGATGAGAACTAACAAGTTCCATTACTTAGGGAAATAAATTAACAAAGCTAAAAACATACATAAGCATTCATTCAAACATGACGAACATATAAAAGAGTGATGGTAACAACCAAGGAAGAAATCTAAGCATGTGACAACATCAAGAAAAGCTTACAATCAAGTCAAATGGTTACAACAATAGGACACGAAGATATTACAATATCTAGAAGGACATGATGATAGAGGTTCTTACAATACCAATCATATAAGGTAATATCAACTCGAAGCATCTTAAGAAAGATGAAAAGAAAATGAGGTAACAACCATCAAGGCAAACAACAACATGTAATTTAAACAAGTTTTAATGCAAGCAAGTTACAACTTGAGGCAAGCATGTTACAAAGTTCAAAGAATGTCAAATGTAACAACATAAGATCAATATTGATGACAATCAAATACAAGTAAGCATACAAGAAGTGTTACAACAGTTCAAGTAAGAAGTTCATGAGGAAAGCATAAAAGTTCATGGTAACAACCAAAATGAAATAGATCCTAGCATATTAGAGTTCTAACAATACATCTAAATAAATAGATGACACATGAAGGATACACTCAAGAGGTTACAACATCAAGAGGTAGCATGACTCATAAACATAGTTCACAATGTCAATCAATTAGATGCGTCAAAAACAAAGATTTAAATAACATAAGACCTTGAGTCAAACCAAATCAAACAATCAAACAAGTTAACAAACATGTGTAAATGAAGTACAAAATAATCTCACAAGATTAAGTCAAGAAGAAGTTGAGGAAAGTTTCAATAAGAAATAAGGTAAAAAAAACCCTAAAAGGTAACATGACTCTCAAGTGGTATGAAGTATTCCTAGGATTAACATCCTTGAATTATTTTCTCACTATGTGAAAGTAGGCATGATAAATAATATTTTGAAACAAGAATGGATCAAAAATGTTAAAAAATGACAAAGTTATGAAGTTTCCAAAATTATGAAGAAAACATAAAATCCAAGTAATAAAAAGTAAGGAATTTCACAAGGTAAGTGTTAAACCCACAACCCTTGGATCATTAGTCTAAAACTTCACCATCCCAACCCATCCCAACTAGAATTCGCGTGTGATAATCAATGGAAAATAAAGTTTAAATGTTAAAACATGAAATAAAATGTAAAAAGCCAAAAGAGTTGATCTCCACACGGATCGAACTCAAGACACTTAGGCAAGGCAATACCTGAGCGCACAGGTTACAACCACTAGGGTGGTGATACATCTAGTGTATCAAACCACCCCAAAAAGACATAAGCCTCAAACTTGTAATTTTTGGGCACGAACCAAGCAAGCCAAACCAGCCAAACATGTCAAAACGTGATCAATCATTGCTTGATCAAAACTCCATGGTTTTCAACAAAATTTAGGTCAAAATTACTTGAAATTGAATAAGGATTTCAATGGTGCTTTCAGTTTTCTCAAAAGGTGCACAAAAATTAAAATTCGAAAGTAAATGCAAGCTAAGGGCTTGAAATGCATTTTCAGAGTTAGAGAACTCAAACTAATCAGGTTCTAATCAATTTAAGAGCCTGCACACACTCTAAATACATCATATAAGAATTTCAAACACAAATGGTCCTCAAAATCAAGCTAGAACAGAATATGACCACTGAGTTGAAATTGTGCCAAATGAGTTGTAATGAGAAACTTCAAAATAATTTGTGATAGAACTAATTAAGCATGTCTTCATGATTCAACCAAAACGAAAGGCATATAAATGAGTTCTCAGATCAATCCATCATGAGTTGAACATAAAAAACAAGACTTGACAAGCTTAAGAGTTTCAACACATCAAAAGAACATCAAGACAACATAGCCTGTAATCAAACACATCTTGCATCAAATAATTATCTTGCATATGCATAATGACTTATAAGTGAGTTCCAACATCGATACATCCTATAACTTGGGAAAAAACAGAATATGGTTCATCACATGTGAAAACATCAAAGCAAATCCAATATCCAATTCCCAAAGCAGTTTCAGATTCATAAGCATAAATACAATCCAAGTTCAGATATGACTTGTAGGGGGAGTTCTAGGCATATTCTAATTAATGCACATCAAACATGATTATGATGTAAAAATGAGTATAGTTAGAGGTTAATTACCTCTTGAAGACTTCCAAAGCAAGATATTGATGTTAAGCGGCCTATTTGAATGAGAATTAATTTAGTGATTTCTCCACACTCCCAATGCAAACTCTAAATAGCTCAGGTTCTTTTCAAGTTGGTTTTATGCAAGACAGAGTTACTTCCACTTGAAGTAACAATAAACTCTTTGTGATAGATTCACCAAATGATGATGTAGTTGGTTTTTTGATGTTCTGGGCAGTTAACAAAACTTATATCCAAGATGTTTGAGGTGTCATGAGGGTTGAAACAAGCTTGAGCAGAGTGTTCTCTTGTCTTATGCAAAAAGTTAAGGTTTTTGGTGTGAGGAGTTGACTTTTGGAGATCTGAGGGTTTTGAATGTTTCAATGGTTGAAACACCTTCCAAATGTCATTTGTAGGTTCTATGGATTATTGGTGATGAGTTTAAAAGGTTGGAAATGATTCTGGTGTGAAATCTGTTTAAGACAGATTTTGAGGTTTTTTGGATGACTTTGCTTCAATTACAAGAAAGGGCAAGGCAAGGTTGAATGACTTGTTTCTTCTAGTTTTTTGAGGATTTTTCTTGTCTTTTATGATGCATAGAGAAGGCCTCTATTTATAGAGGAAGTGAAGCTTGGCAGATTTTGAAAACATGAGGTGGTTTTGGCTTTTGGAGGGAAAATGGGATTAATCTTGGCTCAAGATTTTGTGTAGCTGGTTTTGAGTGTTACCAATGCAATGAGCTGCACACACAGCCTATGAACAAGCCATTGGAAGTGACTAAAATATTTTTGAGTGAGTAGAGGCTATATGGCACAAGATTCTTCTCTTTTTTGGTGTACTTTCTTGTACTTTCCTTGAATTAAATAATGGCTTTAACCACAATCTTGGTTTAACTCAAAGTTTCTTCTGATTTTTACTCATCATATACTCTAGACATCAGATCAAATGTTAAAACATGGTTGAAAATCAATTGGATAGTTGGAAAATCGGTTTATGTTAAGTTTGACATTGTGCATTTCAAGTGTTTGGAACCCAACTTCTCTTCTTCGAAACACCTAGCTCACAAATGATATGGAGGAGTTCTTGTACTTTTTGGAAAGCCCTCATCATGCTCTACAAAGTTAATATTTTGGGTATTTACAAATTCCAAGTGGAACTAGGTCAAAAATACCCTTGAAGTTGGCTGAAAACATAATCGCTATTATTCTCACACTTCAAAAGTTTCATCATTCCAACAGAAGGGTGAGAATTCACATAATTATTGAAATTATAAGATAATATATAATTTAAGGCATACAAACATAATCGCTATTATTCTCACACTTCAAAAGTTTCATCCACACAATATTATTCAAGTAACCATACTATTCACAAGTATATACACACAACTCCATAATTCGTCAATTTATCAGATCCACATATCACACATAATCTCATAGCACATAAATATACATAATGAGACTCAATACAAAACTCAATGTAAGACTCAATGCAACTCATGCCATGTGGTACCAACACTTGTTATTATTTTTCGGTTTTTACATTTAAACCGGGTCCGTTCCCTAGACCAATAACACACAAAAAACCCATTCCCTAAGCTTTCAAACCCCGCTCTAGGTTTGGGACAAGTCACTAGCTCCCACGGAACTAACAAACATTGCCTCTTGACACAAATGATGCGTATGCAAATTCAACAATCATATGCAATTAAGATCATTCCCTAATCTTAATATTCATGCATATCTTCAATAATTCATCACCCTTGAATTACCACACATTTTCACATACACAAATACCGCACAATCCAACCTCAATTCACCAAAACACACATCATTAATCAAATATAAAATAATTAACTCATCATCATTAATTAAAAATTTGATACTCAATAAATAATCAATATTCACTAAATAATTTAATATTTTAAATAAATATTTAGTGATTTTTAACAAATATTCTTATTCACTAATTATGCATATATGTTATAGCACATACAAAAGAAAGTCACAATTCATTCCCTAAGTTACTGTGTCGCTACATTACACAGAGTAAGGAAGATTCACATTATTATTCTATCACTTAAGTGATGTGCTACAAGACTATACAAAAAAAAAAGGAACTATAGTTTTCATTGTCTAATATTTCTTGTGCTACATTACAAGTGTGAAAAAAATCACGATTCATTATAGTGTACTGCAACATGAAAAAGGCTACATTCATTCCACATTCTTTTACTAATAGTTTTCCTATTATTTTGCTACAGAGTCAGCTTCAATGTTTATATATGTTTCACTACAGTGTGATAGAGGTAAATGATTTATCATCAATAATTAAATTAATATTCAAATAAAAACTAAAACTAAAATATATTATTAAACTAAATGAAGATTTCTTAATTTAGACATGGATCTAACAACATGACATTATCTCAATTCCACTTTTTGTTTTACTAAGAATCATCCCATTCTCTAATTTTTAGCAAGTAACATTGATACTGTAGCATTGAAGCTATACAATGACCTTGCTTGCGATACTGTTCGTAAGATAATTACTTACGCCTTGAATTATCGCATTTAAAACCAAGTAGTTTCTAAAATAAGTGTAGTAATACAGTAATTATTATATATATACCATCACTTTAAAGTGGCTCTACATGGCTGCTAGATGGATAAGGAGCATCATCTTGTTCTCCATTAATTATCACTTTACATTTTGGGTACAAAGAAAAGTGCTACTAGGACTCATCAATGTATATATAAAAGTAAACTAAAAATAATTCTTAATTAATTATGGTGTCTAGAAAACATGGTATAATTAATTAAGATAGTTCCTTATGCTATAAAGCTACGGTAAGTAAAGTTATAAAATTCTCATATTCATTTGGCTTCAATCGATATGCTACAGCAACTAAAGCATTTCAATCTTTGTTTTTCACATGACTACCAAGGTAACTAGACTATAATAACTAAAAGGGTTACATCAATTAGAATTCAAGTAGTATGCGACACTGTATCCTATGCTATGAAATGTATAACTTTTTCTTGGATCTAATTTTATAAGAAATTACAATTTCATTTAGCTTTAAGGTGAAAACACTACAGGATCTTTCCTATGAGTATCACTTCTTTTTTTATTTTGCTACAGGTTAATATTTGGCTCATAATTATATGAAATCTATCACTTTCTAGTTGGAATGCATACTGCTCGCTACAGTTCATATTACAGCAATCCTTTTTTTCCAATTGGTTTCAAGGAACATTAACAAAATACACCAATATATATCAATCCCAATCAAAATTAATCATCTCATATCAAAGGTTATCATCAAAACCTAACAATCACAAAATCATGAAAATTTAGGGATTTAATCCTAAACATGCTTCTACCCATCAACACTATCAAACAACCCCAATAATTATATAAATAATCACCCTTACCTTAGTTTTTGAATGATTCTTGAGCCTTCTCTCTTGGTTCTTCTTCTTCCCCACCATTCCTTCTCTCTAGCCTCTTTGTTTCTCCTTTCTATCTTTTTCTTTCTTCCTATTCTCTTTTTACTCTATGCTAAACCCTAACATTTTTCTTAATTTAATTGGACTTTACTAACTCATTCTCACACTTACTATTCACACTCCAAAATAAGCCCAACTAATTAATCTAGCAATTCTACATTATTTTACCCAATAGAATAAATCAAATAAATTAAATCAATCATTTCAAATATGTCCAATAAATCAATTAATCCAAACAAATCAAATAAATCAAATAATTTATATAATCTAATAGATCACTTAATTCATATAAATCAAATATTTCATATAAATTCAATAATTCAACTAATTCAAATATATCAAGTATATCAATTAATTCAAATAAATCACATAAATTAGTTAATTCAATTAGACATAAAATCACACAACTAATCAATTAATTTAATTAATAAATAATTACTAAAAATTGGGGTGTTACAATGATTCCATCATTTGAACACCATTTAAATCAAAATTCAAACCACAGTGGACTTTTCCTAATCAGAAACCCTAATCGGGGGTCCTGGACTGCACTGCTCTTTATTCTTTGGGTGACAACCTCAAATTGGATTGATAATTGATCCAATATAGTATATTTGATGGTGTGGTGAATTTTTTCATGGAGAATCAATCCAAGAGATTGACTGATCAAACCATCGAAACCTCAATTACTGACTGTATGGAACCCTAATTCAATTGCATCTTGACAAAGACAAACTTGAAAGGGGTTAAGGTTAGATAAGAAAATGATGTCCTAGAATGATGATGTGATATAGGGGTCAAAATTTGGGGTACAACAATATGGTTGAGAAACCACTAAGGCTTTGGACATGTCAGTCACTCACTTTTTTGTTTTTGGTGTATGATCACACGACTTTGTTATTTATTGAGGATTTTTCTTGGCGATCCTTTGTTTTTGCTTTTCGTGTTTCCTTTTATTATTATTTTGTTTTTACTCCCTAACTTGTTTCCTGGACGAAGTCTTTGGATTTGACTTTGAAGTCCAGCGGGATGCCTCAATTTTGCCTAAGTTTTCGCACTTAGGTTTTGACTTAGCGGGCTTTTTCATTTTTTCATTTTATTTATTTATGAACAATTTGTGTGACTTTAAGTTATTTTGACCTTTTTGAAAGGATTGTGACCACCTCACTCTTTATATAGTTGAGGGATAATCATTGTGGTTTTTTGACTTCCAACCTCCTATTAAGCGAGGAATAGATAAAATGGATTCTCGAATGTTCACTCCTCCTTTTTTGAAAGTCTGGGTGTAACACCCTTTTCTACCCCAAAATTTTTAAAGGCAAAATATTCACATTTATCAAAGTAAAATATTAAACTCAAAATATCACCTCAAAGGGCGTACATTTCCCAATAAATCAAATATAAGTAAAAGCTCCATAAACAACGGGTTTTCCCAAAAGATATCAAAATTGCTCAAAAGGCAGCAAAACTCAAAAGGCATAATCCAAAGTTTTCCTTATACGGAAACATAATCAAAATAAAGAAATAAAATAAAATATGGTTTAACTCAAAGATCCCAACCTGATGTTACACTACCAGAGCAATACCCTCTAAGTTAACCAAAACGGCCAACAACTCAAAACTCCGAAAAGATCCTCGCCGACATCCACGGCTAAACCTGGTCATCTGCATGTTACCCACGTGGAGGCAACATTCAAACAGGCAGGGTGAGTAAAACGATCCATAATGATTAATGTAGGAAATCAATATATAAAATAGCATCATTTTCATATTCAACATCATCATATTCATCAATGGACATCAAAGGCCACAACATCATAATTTAATCAAGATCATCTCATAAAATTCAAATGCACCAAGACTCATGCATGTGGTACCAATCATCAGATCTTGATCGACATTGGGCCATCAACCCTCTATAGATCCCCATCAATAGGATCGATTCTACTCGAGAACCGGAACACATCAAAATACCTCACATCCACACAATGGGACCGAAGTCAAAGAAATCAAGGTCCTGAACCGAAGTCCGAATGCACATGAATGCATGATGCACACGTCAATAATCATCCTCATAATAACATCATAGGTGAATCATCATTCATCATAATCATCATCATCAAAAATCATGTCATCATAGAATCATCAAAAACTCATGGGAGTATCATCATAGTTCATCAATCATTACATCATAGGAATCATCATATAATCATGTACGAATCACATAGAACTCACAGTCATACTCATATTAATTCGTCAAAGAAATCACACCATTAAAACATTAAGGCATCACTGCACAAAATCAGAATTCGCAAAACTCTGCTACATTCGCTAGCACATTCGCTGTGCGAGTGTGTGGAGAATTTCTTCATTCTGCGAAGGATTCTTCGCAGTGCGAGTCTGGGACGAATATTGTTCGTTGTGCGAACACACGATTACAACAGAACACTGTTACGCACTAGATCCTAAAATAACCCTAAAAGTCCCACGATTCACTTCCCCAATGACCCAAAAACATCCCTAAATCATCCCTAAGGTCTTACGGTGGTAAAGGCACAAAATATATGACTTATTAGGCCAATCCCGTATCGTATTCACGCTCTAATTCCCATAATTTTCCTACAACTACACCACAGTCATCAGAGGTATCACAAATCACTTATCCTAAAGGTTAAACAATCTTAACAACAAATTTCGGCCACGAAGGCCTACTTTCTCTCAAACCCAAATCGACCTCAAACCTATTAGACCATAGTTCAAATCCATATACGGTTAAAATCTCAATATTAGAATTAGTCCATGAAGGCCTAATTCCCTTTTTCCCAAAATCAGCCTCAAACCCTTTAAACCCTTAAATCGGCTTTAAACACATTGAAATTATACATTGAAAACAATGAAGGCAATACTCCTCATACCTTAATTGCCGACTCTAAGCCTTCTCTTTGACTTTCAGAAAACCTTACGAAGCTTTTGCCTCACACCTCTTCCTCAGAGCTCTGGCCTCAATTTCTTTTCACGGTCTAACAAGAATGAATCCTAATCCCATCAAATTCCTTTTTGTTAAACCTAACCTTGGGCCTTAAAATTGGGCTTTCCAATATTATCCTCACTAACTCCTCCTCAGTTGTCAAATTTGCCCTTAGTTAACTTATATTTATTTAAATTAATAATAATACTAATATATTCATATTATATACTATTACTTAAATAAATAACCCAAAATCCATAATTCTCAATAATTCACACCAACCACTAAAAACTACAAAAATACGAATATTCTTATTTAAATAAATTAAATAAATATTCCAATAAAATTTGGGGTGTTACACTGGGCACTCAATCAGCCTAACTGAAAACTACCTTGCTCTATGTTAAATTTGAGGGTTAAAAAGAAAACTCCTACTTCAAGGCTCAAAGGGGTTAAGAAAGTTCTATTTCCCTTATATCTCTAGTGTTTAAGGATTTGAAACAATTCCTTACATCATCAGTAGGGTTTTATTCAAAAGCACACAACAAGAGATCTTGCGTTTTCACTTTCTCCATCCCTCTAATTCTCTATCAGGACAAGAGATTAGGTAAAGTTAGAATTATAAAACATGAAAAAAAATATTTTATGAGTGAATACGAATGGATTTCTTCAAGACAAACATATTTATTGCATTTATCATTAAAAATAAACATGTTCTTACATGCAAATCATGCTTTTACAATCAAAGGAATAACAAATAAATGCAAGTGTTGCACCCTAAAATTTGCTCAACCTATCTCACTTGGTTTATGTTTCAATTGCATTAGCATTTGCATATAGAGTCATGTACATAGTCTAATCATCTGCGTGGCATAGCATAGCAAGTCATCCAACAAGGGACCAAGCATTATCCTCATCTCTATGAGCCTATCAAGAGGTTATTATTCAAATTCAATCTTACCCAAGTCATCAGAAAGAAATTGAAGTCTAAAGAAGTCAGTGGATCAAGCAGTGAATCTATCTCCTATCTGAGGGTATCTGAGGATCATCAAAGAAGTTGTGAGCTGTGAATTGAGCATGGAGGGTATATAGACATCATGGAAGACTTAGAAAGTCATTTGGAGAAGGAAACAAGTCATTGATATAATCACAAGAGTTGCAGTTGAAGACAGTCAACCAGGGTTTCATCTGGGGTCAACTTTAGGTCAACTCTAGGTCAATTGATTGATTGAAGGGCATTAAGGTCTATTGGAGAGATGTGGGGTTCATCATTTGACATGTAAAGAAGGATATAGTTATATGCCAAGAAGAATTCAAGAGAAATCAAGGAGAAGAGGAGTTTCTAAATTAGGGTTTCTGTGTAAAATCCCCTGATTTAGGTCAAACTTCCAAGCAAGATAAGTCAAAATTCAAGCTTCAAATGGATCCTTGGCCAACATTAAACTTGTAGAGGATCTCAAGACCTTTAATTTGAGTGGTGGAAGACATCAAGGAGATTTATAGAACTCAAGTTATGGTCCTTGAAAGTTACAGGTCATCTAAGGTATCTAAAATTTTGTCTGTGAAAGTTACTTGTCTTCCAAGCAACTTTTATCCCTCAAGGAGATTTCAAATGAATTTCTGGTCAACATAAGAGTTGTTCCTAATTGTCTTATATTTCTATAATGGTATGGTATGCCTTCATATGATTTGTGGAACTCTACTTATGGTCTTGGCAAGCAAAGGGTATTTTGGTCATTTGAGAATTACAGGTCATTTCAAGCCTATGCCCAAAACTCATACAAGAAAGCTTCAAATGAAAAACTTCACAACATAAAACTTGCTCCAAATGACATTTTGAGTCTAGAAAAGTGACCATGAAAGATTGGAAAGGCTCATAGCTCAAGGTTTCGAAATTGGTGAATTTAATGAATAAAAAATGACCTAAATTTGAGATTTTTCATAATTTGGCCAAATGGGGTGAAATTATAGGTCATTTTGATTGGAAAAAAATGTTTTAAGAACATTGGCAAAAGTGGATTTTTGAGTTTGGTTCAAGATTTGAAAGTTATGCTTGGTTACTTACAAAAGAAGTTACATAATCCAAATCCAAGGGAAAGTGTGCATGGGAAGTTTCTCCAAGGTTCTAGGACTTTCTAATTCCATCTATATATTGAATTGAATAGCTTCATGCCATGGTTGGTGATTCATTGTGCTCATAATACCAAGTTACACTTCAATCTTCCATTTTGCAAAACCCTCTCAAACTCCATAAAATCTCTATTAATTTCCACATTTCTTGATTTGATCATCATCAACATCTTTCATAGATCAGAATTCACATAAAAATTTGGTTGAATTGAAGAGGAATCGTGCCATACAACTTCATCATCCAAGGAGCAAGAATTTGGTGATTGCAAGATTCAAGAACTTGGAGCAAGATCCATTGCATACAGAACTCATAATCAAGTTCACTGGTCAAGTTCAGAGCATTGAAAGCATTGGATCAAGAGAATTCCACAACTGTTTTCACCATTTACACCAGGTTGCTTTCTCATTCGATTTGCTTGTTTTAGTTAGAATCATAGAGATTTGTTAGGTTAGAACTGTTAAGATAGGTTAGAGGATGGATTTCACAAAGTTTGAGGAAGTTTCATGAGGTTTGCCATAGGTGTACCAAGACTGTTAGGGTTTGTAACTCATAGTTTATTGCACTATAATCTTGAATGAATAGCTCAGGTTGATCAGCATAAGGTGTAGATCATGTTAGGATAGAATTTAGCAAGAATTCTCAAGTTTGATATCAGGTGAAAATGGTGGGACCGAGTTGTTATACCTATCGGGTTTGTTTCTCGGTTGAGTTTTAGAAGAAACCATTGCCATGGCTGTGTAGAGGGAAGAGAATGGAGTGTTTTTGGTCTTTGAATCGTGTGAATTCATGGAGAATTGAGGGAGAGCAGGATGGTTGAAGGTGCGTGCATGGAGGTGATTTCTGAAACCCTAGGGTTTGTCCAAGGTTGAAGATGAAGGAGAGCCACACGATGGAGGGTTTGACTTGACTCAGATGTTAATCCAAGGGCCGTGGTTTAAAGCCGAAAAACGGAGGGAAATCCTAAAGGTGCTACGCACCGTTTCATTTATTCGTTCTGATGGGCTCAGTGATCCCTTGCTAATGCCACCCCCCGAATGCAGGCCCAAACTAAAATGAACTAAATTTCTTGCTATATACACCGTTTGCTTCTTTTTTTTATTTTTGTTATGTTTTCTGAGTTGCTGGGCCCAGACGCGCTTGCTATGCGCGCCCCCCAGTCTGGGCCCATCCTTGCATTTTAACTGCATTTAATTACTTGCTGCACCCCCATTCTCATTTAATTCATTTTTAATTTCTCTCATTTTCTTTTAATTCTTCAAAAAAATCATAAATAATTGAAAAATACATGGTTTTAATTGGTTCTTTTTGCATATTGTTCATAATTTTGTTAAGAAAATTATCATTCAAAAAAAATTCCAATTTCATTTTATTTTTATATTTTTAGCCTATTTTTCTTTTAAATAGGATTAAATAATGTTTAGTTTGATGCATGAATTTGGTGATTCTAGTTTGATTAAATGCTTTTATATTTTTGATCCATTCTTTTTAGGTTGATTAGTATAGAATGTTAGCTTGTATAAAATTTAGTTCATATTTTTAGGACTTATTTTTTAGGTGTTTTGTTTAGGTGTGATTAGTGTGATCAAAACTAGGGTTTAGGAGATAACATAGGAGAATTAAATCATTTCCCTTAGGAGTTGTAGATTGAATCTTTGGGGTATGGGACTATAGGGATTATGGGTAGCTAATAGATCCCTTAGAGAGTACTAGGCTTCCCCTATTCTATTATTACTATTAGTATACTGCTTATATTTGTTTGACTGTGTGGTGTGCCCTCTCTAGGGTTATTTCATTTGTCTGTGTGGGGTATTGGGTTTGCTTGGGGATTGGGAGAGCTGAAGACCTTGATGATGAAGTCCATTGGAGATCAAGAGAATGAAGTCCAACTTCCAGAGTTGATGGGGAGTATCCTTTGCTGGCAGCTGTTGAAGAGTATAGGTTTAGGAGCTAGGCAGAGCTCTAGGGTAGAAAACTTGATTCACAAATATGGAAGGCCTTGTCTGCCTCCATTCTTTCTCTATGATTCAAAGTCTCTTTCAAATATCCACCTCCTTCCTTTGGAAGGATTAGTGAATGTATTTGAAAGATAGAACTTTTGAGAGAAAATTGTCTGTATAATGTTAACAGTTAATGAGCCACCCTTGGTAGGCAGTTGACTGTTTAACATTCATTTCATCTTGTTGACTGATATTCATCTTGGAGATTGAGCCTTGAAGAAAAGCCATTGCAGATTGAAGACTGATGACAAAGACCTTGCTTGAAGGCTTGAAGATGAAGATTGAGGCTTGCTTGAAGCTGGTGGCTAGTTGAAATGACCTGAAGTCAGATGCTGATGCAGAGCTGCTGTGGCTGTTTTTTGCTGTTCATTTCTTGATGTATTGATTGGTTTTCCCTGACTGTATTGTTTGCTGTTTAACCTGCTGGGTTAGAAGTGAATTCTGTTCACTTTTGCCTATTGTTTTCTAGGTTCGAGGTTGAGTGGGACTCCCTTGCCTCGCTTGTATTGTTGCATCCATGCATTTTACTGCTTTATTGTATATTTGCTATTGTTTCTGTTTCCGTCTATTCCCTTAGGATCTCTGTTTCTCTCTGCGCAAGAGAGGAACATGATAGACATTAGGTCTTAACCCATGCATGATAACACTAGGTTAGTTTGATTCCCTTTTAAACCATAGGTTAGAGTTCTGTCTCTTCTTTCTCAAAACAAACAGAAAAACACAATAAATATTTCAAACACAATAAAAGACACTTCTTCCGTAAAAGAATGTGAACTCATCAAAATGTCATTTTTGTCCGCTTGGACCAGTAATCAGGAAAAACCCTTTTTCAGAAGGAATAAAAACAATCAAGACAGACTTGTGTCGTACGTGGCCCAAACTACGTTTGCTCTGATCTTTCATGCTGTATGAAAGTACGTAGGCATAGGATGCGATATCCTAGCGAGCAACCTTCCCCTCCTTTCCCGTAGGTAGGCGAACTACGTTGACTCTGATTTCTCGTTTCAGACGGGAATACGTAGGCATAAAGTGCGATACTTTGCCGAGTCATTTTCTTTTCTTTTAACCCCTGACCTGTAGAGTAGATAGAATAACAATCCATACCCGAAAACAAGCGTGGATCCCGTCGAGTACGACGGACGTGAGGGGTGCTAATATCTTCCCCTTGCGTAACCGACTCCCGAATCCAGGTTTTAGTTGCGATGACCATACCTTTCCCGTCTTTGTGGTAGGTTTACTCTGAGCGTTTCCTTTCCCTCCTGTGGGATAAATAATGCACGGTGGCGACTCTTCTGTTCAGCCGGCGCCGATTTTCGCAGTAGCGACAACTGGCGACTCTGCTGGGGATCCAACGTCCCCTGGCTGCTAAGGACTGCGATGGTCCTTATGCATTTGGGATCCAACGTCCCTTAAGAGAGTCAATCCTAGCGCTTGTTTTCCCGTCGAGGATTTTGTATGGTTTTTTTTTCTGACCTTTATTCTCAGCATTATATTATTGATTATTATTGCTGTATGGGGGTTGTGACGGGTGTTCTATGATTGAGAGATAAGCCGGACCTGGGCTTGAGTGCACCTAGCATTAGAGTAGAAAGTAGTGGGCGTGTGCCGGCTTTGCTTGCATTAGTGTCTCATGAAATCTACACTCGGACGAGGTTCTTCTGGTTGACTTCTTTTTCTACCCTTTGGGTCGAAAGGGTTGTTGGTTAGCTGAATTGTCGACTCCGGGAACCGATCATTTGGAAGTTGGCTAAGTGAGGCCTCTTCAGGAATTGATGATGCCACTCCTTCTGGGAATCGTATCATCAACCCTGAAAGTCTGTGACACCGACGACCGCATAGGATGCCATACCTTTGTCAGTTACTAGGACACCTACCTGTGAGAGGGTTTGGGGTTATGCAGGTAACTAGACCTCCAAATACCGGTTATTTCTTGATCAGAGATCCTGGGTATTTATGAGGTCTGTCAGAGACCAGTTGGAGATATGATATGAGGTCTGTCAGAGACCAGTTGGAGTTATGATATGGGATCTGTCAGAGACCAGTCAGAGTTATGTTTGAGGTCTACCAGAGACCAGTCAGAGTTATGTTGTGGGGTCTATCAGAGACCAGTGTTGGAGCTTTGTTTTGGGTCTATCTGAGACCAGGGTTTGAGGAATTCTGGAGGGTCTATCTGAGACTTTTGATATGGTTCAGGCTTTTCAGCTATGGCATTTGGTCCCTGTTGCATGTTACTTGCATTGCATTGTCTGCATAACCATTATCATTGCATCCCATTAACGTGTGTCTGTGCTGCAGGTGCATTTGCATATTCCCTGGTTCTAGTGTCCGGACTTCTGCTTATTGACAATGGCTGGATTGAGGAAGACAGTTGCGTACAAGTTGCCCACACCTGATATTACCCCTTTGCTTGGTCTGATGTCCCTTGCTGATGAGGAGGTTAGGAGAAGTTTCAGGATGAGTCATGGAAGATTGCTGAGATTAGTCTGCAAGCCAACTGCTGATGAGATGAATGGGCTGTACACCTTGATGCAATTCTATGACCCGGCATTGAGATGTTTCACGTTTGCTGACTTTATTTTGGGGCCTATCATTGAAGAGTATGTGGAGTTTACTGAGCTACCAGTACAGAACAAGGTTCCCTTTATTCACTCTGCTGCTGAGCCCAAGTTGGAGGACTTAGCTAAGGCCTTGCACATGAACGCTGCTGAACTATTAGTGACTTCTTGGCTTGGGGTTCCAGGTTTCTCCCTTGATTTTCTTGTTGGCAAAGCTCAAGAGTATGCCAAGAACGGGTGCTGGGTAGTCTTTAATGCTATCTTGGCTTTATGTATCTACGGAATAGTGCTGTTTCCCAACTTACCCAACTTTGTGGACTTGGACGCTTTCCATCTGTTTGCTGCTGGCGACCCGGTGCCCACTTTGATTGGAGACTTCTATCATTCATTGCACTACAAAAATGAAAACAGAAGGGGAAAGACTGTTTACTGTTGTGCGCCCCTGTTGAGCATGTGGTTTAAGAGCCATCTTCCCTTGAAGGGACCTTTTGTGGATAGTGCAACTACAACTAGTTGGCCAGAGCGTCTGATGAGGCTATCTTCCGAGGACATAGAGTGGTTTGACCGAGACTTGCTGGGGTCTGAGCTTATTTTCAGTTGTTCTGGGTACCCTAATATTCCGTTGATAGGAAGAAAAGGGTGTATCAATTACAACCCTTCTCTGTTCATTCGCCAGTTCGGATACGCGTTGAAGGACCCACCGAAGGAGGAAGAAGTACAGGAATCTTTGTACTTCACCGGTGATTTGAAGGGAGAGTTACTAGCCAAGCTTCAGCACGCATGGACGCGTATTAACAGAAGAGGGAAGCCACTGTTAGGGAAGAATGATTGTCAGGCTTATGCACCCTACAAAGTTTGGATCCAGGAGAGAGCAAGTCAGTTGCTGATGCCATTTCCGGCTGCACCAGTCCCTGTTCACATCCCGGTGGAAGAACCAACTACTGTTACTAGGGAGGCCTACGAGCAAGTTGTGAAAGAAAAAGAAGCCCTGATGAAGATCAATGAAGGGTTAGAGCAAGAGCTAGCTCAGATACGCAGTGAGAAAAACAAGGCCGTGCACTCCTTCCGACAGCAGATCGAGCTAGTAAGCAGATTAGGGGCTGAGTTGACTGAGGAGAAAAAGAAGCGTGAACGCCTGGGTCAAGAGTTCAGAAGCTCCCATGACATGTTGGAGTCTAAAAAGAAAGCACTCGATGCCGCTCACCGAGAAATCTCTTCTTGTAACAAGACTTGGAATGCTACGCTCACTAACAATAAAAAGAGGGAAGATAAATTGAAGCAGCAAATTTCTGACCTCGAGGAGCAGTTGAAGGCTAGCATTAAGAAGTATGAAGAAGAGGTGATGACCAGGTATAGTCTCCAGAATGCATTGAACAAGGCCATCGAAGGCAGGAACGAAGTTGTGTCTCAGAAGCGGAAGCTAGAGGATCGCTTCGGAGAAGGGGCATGGGAAGAAACCGCTGGTGACGTGCGACGTGTTCTCAAGAGAAGAAACCTACTTGTCAAGGGTCTGCTTACCCGACCAAGCCACCCAGAGACCAAGAAGTTACTAGAAGAGTATCAGGCTTATGAGTGTATTTGACCATTTCATGTATTGATGCTTTATTTGCATAGTGCTGACCATCACCAGGATTGTTGGTTGAGGTCATGCCTTCGTATTGTACTCAGTGATATTGTATTCTTGGCTTATTGGATTTCTCTGCAATATATAAGGCTTTCTATGATTCAGCTCCGATCTTCGTATTGCTAGCACTGTCACCGCACTGGCACATTCGCACTAGAATCGGGGAATGATATTCCCTAACGCACAGACACATTGCATTGCATTCATATTCATATTGCATTACAGGTGATTATTGGATGGTATCTTATTTCCTTGCACTGTACCAGGTATTTTCAGGATCGAAGATCAGCGACCGCACCGATACTCCAATCACACCAACTGTCGAAGAATCATGGATCAAATGCAGAACGAGATGCAAGATATGCGCGAGAAGCTAGCGCTCTTCATGCAGACCATGGAGACTATTGCAAAAGGTCAGGAGAATCTGCAAGCTATGGTGCAACCTCTGTTGGCGAGGAATGCTGGGCATGGAAATGAGGATCATCAGTCTGTGCGAGTCGACACTGTTCATGGGGATGGTACTCCCACACCAGTGGCTCCGCCTGTAGTCAATATACCTGCTGTCAATGTCAACAACGATACTGCTGCTGGGAACGGTAACGTTGGAATGGGGAACGAAACTATCGTTAACAATGTTGGACTTGGAGATGTCAACCTGGGTGATAATATGGGAGGCAATGGCTTCGGTAATGCTGGATTCGGCTTCAATGACCAAGGATTCGATAATGCGGGGAAGTACGGTTTCAATACTCAAGGCTTCGGGCAAGACGGATATGGCATGACTAATCAGGGTTATGGAGGATTCGGAAATGGAAATGGCGCTGGGTTAATGGCTTTTGGACCTGCTGGAGTTGTTCCGGGGTACGGTAACAGAGGGCGAGGCCCGGTGATGAATCAGATTAGAGCTGGCCGTAACAACGGATACGATGGGTATGGAGCTGGTAATGGTAACTGGCAAGAGGACCAGCAAGAGGACGCTTTCTCCGGTGGAGGTTTCGAGGGGCCTATGGATGACTCCCAGAGGATCAGAATGCTAGAAGAGCAGATAAGGGGGGTCGTGAACCAAAGTGCTGTAGGCTTAGACATGTCAACAATGGGTCTAGTGCCTGGCCTGAGGGTGCCAATCAAATTCAAATCTCCTACATTTGATAAGTATAAAGGGGACACCTGCCCAAAAGTGCACGTGCGGTCATATTACCGAAGGATGTCGGCGTATTCAACTGATGAGAGGATGCTAATGCATTTCTTTCAGGATAGCCTGTCTGGTCCTTCCCTCGAGTGGTATATGGGATTGGAGCCAACGCATATAAAGACATGGAAGAAGCTAGCAGAGGCATTTGTAGCTCACTATAAGTATAACAGCGACTTGGCGCCCAATCGGGTCCAATTGCAGGGGTTATCCCAGAAGAAGGGTGAGAGCTTTAAAGAGTATGCGCAAAGATGGCGCGACATGGCTGCTAGAGTCCATCCTCCTCTGGAGGACAAGGAAATGAATGACATGTTCATAGGAACCTTCACCGGCATGTTTTATGACAAATTGTTTCACACCTCTTTGGGCAGTTTCTCAGACTTAATTCTGATGGGAGAAAAGATTGAAAGCAACATTAAGCAGGGAAGATTCCAAGCTGAGGAATCTACTGCATCTGGCAGTAACAGGAAGGCTTTTGGTGGGCGCCGTCAGGGTGATGCAAGCGCAGTGTTTGGGGGCCGAGGCCGAGGCCGGGGCAGAGGTCGAAACCAGTATAGTCAGCCGCAGCAGGTGGCGAGTGTTACTATTCCGTTTCAGCAACAACCATTTCAGCAACAACAGCAACAACAGCCATAACAGGGGGCACATCCCGCCCAGCGCAGATTCCAGGGGGGAAAACCAAGGAGGGTGTTTGAGAAGCCTCCTTCAACGTATGCAGATCTGTTACAGACACTACTGGGTTTGAACTTGGTAGAGAAGAGAACTCTGGCACCAATAACAGGAACTCCTCCGTATGGTTATGATGCAAGCAGGCACTGTGAATTCCACTCTGGGGCTCCGGGCCACGATGTAGAGGGTTGCCATGCCTTCAAGCATGTAGTGCAGGATCTATTGGACAGTAAGGCTATCAATTTTGGAACGGCGGGTCCGAACATAGTGCAGAAGCCCATGCCTAATCATGGGGCAAACGCCATTCTGACTGAGGAGGGTTTGAATCTGATTATGAATGTCGATGATTTAAAGACGCCATTAAGCGAGATAAAGAGCCGATTATTGCAAGGGGGTGTCTATCCAGGGTGCGACGAGTACTGCTTAGAGTGCTGGACCCTACCTGGGGGGTGTGATGACTTAAAGAAGGGTATTCAGGCTTTAATAGATGGCGGCACATTGCAGTTTGACCGAGCAGCAATTGAAGAACCTGCAGGGGTATTAGCAGACAACCATAGTGATGTGGCTACTGTAACGATTCCTCGAAAGACAATCACTATAACAGCACCGGCCCAGCGACCACCGATCACTATCACTAAGGCCGGACCAATCCCGTACGAGAGCACAAAAGCAGTCCCCTGGTCTTATGGGTTGGAAGTGTATTGTGACGGAGTAAAGATTGATGTTAATAAGCAGCCAGCTGAGACGGTAGACAATGTTGTCGGTACAGGAGGTATGACAAGAAGTGGTAGGATCTTTATATCGCCTGAAGTAGAGGCTGAAAGGATGGCAAAGGGGAAAGGAAAGATGGTTGAGAATGTCCCAGTACAGGGTAATGAAAAAGAAACGGCATCGAAGGATGTGGAAGAGTTCATGCGTTTGATCCGTAAAAGTGATTATAAGATTGTGGAGCATCTGCAACAGACGCCTTCAAAGATATCTATACTGTCGTTGCTATTGTGCTCTGAAGCTTACAGAAATGCTTTGTTGAAAGTCCTGGATACTTCCTTCGTACCCCAAGATGTTTCCGTAAATCAGCTGGAGGGAGTGTTGGCACATGTGAATGCAGGTCATAGCTTGGGCTTTACAGACTTCGATTTGACCCCGAAGGGGAGGGAGCATAATATGGCGCTGCACGTCTCTGTGGAGTGTAGAGGATCAGTCATGTCTCATGTCCTGGTAGACACCGGATCGTCTTTAAATGTGCTGCCCAAGAAAGCGATGATGAAGCTAGATGTCAGAGGAATTCTGTGTACGCCTAGTGACTTGGTAGTCAGGGCATTTGATGGTACGCGAAGAACAATTTTTGGATCTATAACATTGCCTATATAGGTGGGGCCGGAGGTGTTCGCAACTGAATTTTATATCATGGACATCCAGCCTGCGTATAGCTGCCTTCTCGGAAGACCCTGGATCCATGGGGCTGGGGCAGTCACGTCTACCTTGCATCAAAAGTTGAAATATATGGTGGGGGACAACGTGGTCACTGTATGTGGAGAAGAGGACATCCTGGTCAGCCATCTGTCGTCATTTAAGTATGTGGAGGTCGATGAAGAGATTCACGAAACACCCTGTCAGGCATTTGAAGGGTTGCGCATCAAGGACAAAGGTCCCGGGCCGAGCAAAGTGTCAGAGGTAGCCGTCTCGTCGTATAAGGAAGCTCAAGCTCTAGTAGAGATTGGTGAGACAAAGGGCTGGGGCAAAGTGCTGGATATTCCTGTGAAGATGGACCGATTCGGGCTAGGATACCAACCGTCGTCGTCAACACCTATTGTGGGGGCACCCCGTTTCAGAGGACCAATAACCATCACTGCCAGTGGAGTATGTCATGAGACCATCAATGCTGCTTCAGAGTCTGACGAAGGAGACAGCGATTGCGATATGGACGCCTGGATTCAGCCTAGCATGCAAGGGTAAGGATTGTGCAACTGGTCTATTCAGGAGATTGTTCCTGTGACTCTTAAACAATAATGCTTTGTTTTATTAATTGTTGAACAATCTGGTGTCTTGCCCGGGGCATCATGATTTGCCTAGGGCTGTGCTGTTATGAACATTGCGTGTTTATCATTAAATAAAAGGCGTTTTTCATGTACAAATATTGCGATCTCTGTTTTTCCTGTTTTGTATTTTACAATAAAATGGCAACGTGGTTATCCGCTTAATACGCATTTTGAAGCATTTAACCATTCCTTTTGCAGGATAACATTTTTAGATGACATCCTTGAACCACCTATGACTCGTCCCGACTTTGAGCATCCGGTATTTCAGACCGAAGAAGAGATTGTCGAAGATGGCGACGTTCCCGAGGAATTGTCTTGGTTGGTGAAGCAAGAAGAGTGTGTCATTCTGCCTCATGAGGAGGTCATCGAAATTATTAACCTGGGGTCGGAAGGGGTTGAAAAGAACATTCGTATAGGAGCCGTGCTGCAGAGCGACGTCAAGCGAAGACTGGTTGAAATGCTCAGGGAGTATAGTGATGTGTTCGCTTGGTCGTATGAAGATATGCCTGGGCTCGATACAGATATGGTTGTGCACCGTCTGCCGTTGAAAGAAGAATGCCCGCCAGTCAAACAGAAACTTCGCAGAACTAGACCCGATATGGCAGTGAAGATTAAAGAGGAAGTTCAAAAGCAGTGGGATGCTGGTTTCCTAGCTGTGACAAAATATACCTCATGGGTCGCTAACATTGTACCAGTGCCAAAGAAAGACGGTAAAGTGAGAATGTGCGTAGATTACCGTGATTTGAACAAAGCGAGCCCGAAAGATGATTTTCCGCTTCCTCATATCGACGTGCTAGTTGACAACACTGCTCAATACTCCGTATTCTCCTTCATGGATGGCTTCTCGGGCTATAATCAGATTAAAATGGCCCCAGAGGACATGGAGAAGACTACTTTCATAACGCCTTGGGGAACATTTTATTATAAAGTGATGCCCTTCGGATTGAAGAATGCTGGGGCAACGTATCAGCGTGCAATGACGACTCTTTTTCATGATATGATGCATAAGGAGATCGAAGTTTATGTTGACGATATGATTGCCAAATCCCAGACGGAGGAAGAGCATTTGGTGAATCTGCTGAAGTTATTCAAAAGGCTTAGGAAGTTCAGGCTGAGACTGAACCCTAACAAGTGCACCTTCGGGGTGAGATCGTGTAAACTGCTGGGGTTTATCGTAAGTGAAAAAGGAATAGAGGTTGATCCTGCAAAAATAAAAGCAATTCAAGAGATGCTGACGCCTAAAACAGAGAAAGAGGTGCGCGGGTTCTTAGGAAGGTTGAACTACATTGCCCGATTCATATCTCACCTAACGGCTACGTGTGAACCATTATTCAAGCTATTGAAAAAAGATCAAGCGGTAACATGGAATGAAAATTGTCAAAAGGCGTTCGATAAAATAAAGCAGTATTTGCAGGAGCCTCATATTTTGATACCCCCAGTGGCAAGGAGACCCTTGATTATGTATTTGACAGTTCTTGAGGGAAGCATGGGTTGCGTTCTCGGTCAACACGACGAGACAGGAAGAAAAGAGCATGCGATCTACTACTTGAGTAAGAAGTTCACTGAATGTGAATCTCGATATTCAATGCTTGAGAAAACTTGTTGCGCGCTAGCCTGGGCCGCCAAGCGTTTGAGGCAATACATGCTGAATCATACAACCATGCTCATCTCGAAGATGGATCCTATCAAATATGTATTCGAAAAGCAGGCGTTATCAGGGAGAATTGCCCGTTGGCAGATGGTCTTGACTGAATATGACATCCAGTATGTCTCGCAAAAGGCTATAAAGGGGAGTGTACTGTCTGAGTACTTGGCAGAGCAGCCTATTGAAGATTACCAATCAATGAGGTTTGATTTTCCTGACGAGGATATCATGTACCTAAAGATGAAAGATTGTGAAGAGCCGTTGCCAGATGAAGGACCAGAATTGGGTTCCAAATGGAAGATGATCTTTGACGGAGCTGTGAATGCTTACGGTAGCGGAATAGGGGCAATCATCACTACTCCACACGGGTCGCACATCCCGTTTACTGCTCGATTGACCTTTCCAGTTACCAATAATGAAGCCGAATACGAAGCTTGTATCATGGGGCTTGAAGAAGCCATTGATTTGCGAATCAAAAATCTAGACGTATACGGAGACTCAGCTCTGGTGGTGAATCAGATAAAAGGGGAATGGGAGACACATCAGCCCAACTTGATACCTTACATGAATTATGCGAGGAGATTGTTGCCTTTCTTTGACAAGGTTGAATTGCATCATGTACCGCGAGCGGAGAATCAGATGGCTGACGCCCTGGCCACTTTGTCTTCCATGTACAAAGTCAACTTCCGGAACGAGGCTCCCAACATTGTTATCTCTCGACTTGACAGACCAGCCTTCGTGTTTGCTATTGACGAAGCATCTGACAATAAACCATGGTATTTTGATATCCTTAATTTCCTGAAGAACAAAGAGTATCCGGCTGGGGCATCCAGTCAAGATCAGAAGACTCTCAGGAGATTGGCGGGTAATTTCTATTTGAATCCGGATGGTGTCTTATACAGAAGAAACCACGATTTGGTGCTGCTGCATTGTGTAGATGAAAAAGAGGCAAAGCTGCTCATGGAGGAAATACATGAGGGTACCTTTGGTACGCATGCTGGTGGGCATGCTATGACAAGGAAGCTGCTGCGGGCAGGTTATTTTTGGCTGACTATGGAAACTGATTGTTTCAAGTTTGCGAGGAAGTGCCACAAATGCCAAATCTATGCTGATAAGATTCATGTGCCTCTGAGTCCTCTGAATGTGATGTCATCACCATGGCCATTCTCGATGTGGGGAATCGATATGATTGGAAAGATCGAGCCGACGACTTCTAACGGGCACCGATTCATTCTAGTAGCAATCGATTATTTCACCAAGTGGGTGGAAGCGACGTCCTACGCAAATGTAACTAAGCAGGTGGTAGCCAGGTTCATCAAGAGAGATATCATTTGCAGATATGGGATCCCCGAGCGGATAATCACTGATAACGGTTCAAACCTGAATAACAAAATGATGAAGGAGCTCTGTCAGAATTTCAAGATCGAACATCACAACTCCTCCCCTTACCGACCCAAGATGAATGGCGCTGTTGAAGCGGCCAATAAGAATATAAAGAAGATCGTTCAAAAGATGGTGGTGACTTACAAGGACTGGCATGAGATGCTACCTTTCGCTTTGCACGGTTATCGTACGACGGTACGCACATCAACCGGGGCAACCCCATTCTCGTTGGTATACGGAATGGAAGCAGTGCTACCATTAGAAGTCGAGATTCCTTCTCTGAGAGTACTACGAGATGTTCAACTAGACGAGGCAGAATGGGTGAAAGACAGGTTGAACCAGCTGAGCTTAATGGATGAGAAGAGGCTAGCTTCTCTAGCATACGGTCGTTTGTACCAGAGCCGAATGAAGAAAGCATATGATAAGAAGATACATCCGCGGAGCTTTCAGACGGGCGACCTTGTGCTGAAAAGGATTCTCCCGCCGCAGGCGGATCACAGGGGCAAGTGGACCCCCAACTATGAAGGGCCATACGTTGTCAGAAAAGTCTTTTCAGGAGGAGCGTTGTTGTTGTCCACCATGGACGGTAAAGACTTTACGTCGCCTGTGAATTCGGACGCAGTTAAAAAATACTTTGCTTAAAATTGACCCGCTGGACAGAAAAAAGAGAGTCCAGGCAAAAATGGGGCATCCTGGCGAACCCAAAAACAGAATGAAAGGTTCGGGCAAAAGTTAGGGATAAAATGAAAAAATGTACACCCGCGAAGTTGAAAACCTACACTGGGCGGCTTCGGCAAAAAGGGGTATCCCGGTGAACTGAAAACCCGTAAAGGGCGGTTCACGCAAAAGTTAGGGATTTGAAAAGCAAATGACTGCGGTCCGAATTTGATACTGCATTGAGCATTGGTGCGGGAGAATATGCCTGAGGAGTCGATTATCAGATACAATCTCTTCGAAAGTGTGGATACCAGGAAAGCATTAGAGTCGGGCGAGTCATAGGAGGATCAGCTCGTGGTGTTCGTCTGCATCCCGTTGCCGACATGTGTACAAATTTAATTTGTCAATATATTTATGCTTCTTGTGCATACTCGTATATTTGTTGTGCGTAGCTTCCTCTTTTCAGGAGTTACATCCCGTGTACAAAACTCCGCCCATTCAGGGGCCCAATCAATAAAATATGTTATTCAGTATTTGATGCTGGTTCTTTACTGTTTTGTGCATGATAAAACGCCTAAGTTTAATGAAACTAGCATGTGTATAACATTACTGGCCCTTGCCAATAATTGCTAAAACTTTGAATTAACTGAAAATGATGTCACTAACGCTAACCTGAATAGATTTGGTTGCATAGACTTGTCTTGTTGTGTTTGTGGTGTTTCAGGGTTCATAGCCGTGAAAGGGACGATCAAAAGATTGCAGTATGGACCATAAGCTCGTAACGAAAGACTCGCTCCCCACGCAGGTCGTGCTTCCAAGATAACAATGTTCCTCGCTGAAGAAGGATCGAATTTCCCAGCTAGTCGTAGCTTATCCAAAGGATATTCTCCCAAAGTCGGTTATCTTCAGCAGAGTTTGGCGATTCACTGATCGAAAGCTGTATTCAGGCAATGTGGCGTCCCCCAGAAGGATTCCCTTATTTCAAACAGAGTGGTTTAGCCGCAGAAGATTAAGGTTTCCAACTTGTGAGCTGTATTCAGGCAGTTTACCCTTTCCCCGCAGGGCAGTTTACTCTCCCCCCAGCGGAGTCAGTTGATTTTCCTCAAGAGAATTGGTTCCGTCCTCAGGGGAGTTCTTTTTTCAGCTAATGTTGTCTTTCCACCCGGTGGAACTCGAAGATTAAGACTCTCCCCGGCATAGTTGGTTGTGTGCTCTGGCATTTATTTTGTCAGACTACCGTGTGATATCCGTTCACTCCCCAGCAGAAGTCCAATCATACCAGGCGTATCTGCTATTCCCTAGCAGAGTTATATTCCCCAGCAGGGTGTTACTTCAACGAGGTGCTTGGTTAAGTTCCCAATCCCCAGCGGAGTTGATCCCACTCTTCCGGCATTTAGTTCGCTGGAATAATTCTGTAGCACCTGGCTACCCCCAGTGGAGTCGGCATTGTCTTCAGCATTTATTTTGCTGAAGCGGTTTCTATATCCCAGCAGTTCGAGTCTGCATTTACATCGGCATATAGTGTCATACTTGCATCCACCAAATAAAAAACCCGTAGCATTTCCATGTCGAATGGAGCATTGCATCATTGTCAAACATATGCATTTTGAAACATAAACCAGGTTGGCTAACCGGTTGTTTCAAGTATTGCTCTCTTGCAGGTGAAAGGAGCTCTTGCTCAAGTGAATTGCCTAACATTCAAGGTCTCGACGTGAGACATTCAATGATGATGTCAGTTTCGGCAGTGTTCCCCACAGAGTTATTAGATTAAGTTCTCTTTGTCTCCGAGCAGAGTTATTTGTGTAAATTTCTCTTGTTTTCCCCGCCAGAGTTAGTAGGCAAAATATCTCCTTGTCCCCAAGCAGAGTTATTTGTCATCAAAGGGTTTCATGAATCAGAATTTCAGAGGCTGCCGCCGGTTATCAGAACAGGCGTCCGGTAGTTTGGTTTCCAAATATCCCCAGTAGAGTCCACCCCAAAGTCGCTGTCACGTCAGTGCTAAGAAGTCTGTGGGTTGGGACCAATGGAGGAATGAGTCCTGACGTGGACAATTTTATTGACGGGTTTTCTTCGTGCTAGAGGAGTGGGGGTCCTAACATGGACATATTTATTTCCCCGGGCTGATAAGAGGTGTTAGTCCTAACGTGGACAGGTTCGACTTCTCAGAATTGATGGAATGTGAAGTCCTAACGTGGACAGGTTGATTCCCTCAAGTTGACGATATGTGCTAGTCCTAACGTGGACAGATTTGATTTCTGGATATTGATTGAATGAGAAGTCCTTACATGGACAAAATTGGTTACTCTCCGTGTTGGTGTCCTGACGTGGACCATTTATTTCCAGCAGATATCTTTATTCGTAATGGTGAAATGTGCGTCCTGACGTGGACAAGTTTATAGTTCTTCGTGGTGACAAGATACGAGAGTCCTTACGTGGACAAATTTATCCTTCTTCGTGTTGTTGGCGAAGCGTGTGCCCTGACGTGGACGAGTTTTATTTCCCCAGCAAGTCGAAGACGCGCAAGTCCTGACGTGGACGAGTCTTATTTCCCCAGCGGGTCGAAGGTGCATGAGTCTTGACGTGGACAAACTTTATTTCCTCAGCAAGTCAAGGGGTGAGTCCTGACGTGGACAAGTCAAGACGAAACGTGAGTCCTGACGTGGACAAGTTTACTCCTTACGTGGAAAGAAGAAGATGATTCCTTACGTGGAAAGAAGATATGATTCCTTACATGGAAAGATTGTTTCCTTACGTGGAAAGATGGTTTCCTTACGTGGAAAGAAGAAAGATATTCCTTACGTGGAAAGAAGACGTATTCCTTACGTGGAAAGATTGATTCCTTACGTGGAAAGAAGATAAAATTCCTTACGTGGAAAGATTGTATTCCTTACGTGGAAAGATGGGAGTCCTGACGTGGACAAATCAAGATTGTATTCCTTACATGGAAAGATTGGAGTCCTTACATGGACAGATCGAGATGGTATTCCTTACGCGGAAATAAGATTGATTCCTTACGTGGAAAGAAGTTTATTCCTTGCGTGGAAAGAAGTTGATTCCTTACGTGGAAAGAAGATGTATTCCTTACATGGAAAAGCGATATATTCCTAACGTGGAAGAGTTTAGTCCTGACGTAGACAGATACGGAAGAGATGATTCCTTACGTGGACGGTGTTATTCATAACGTGGAAGAGTTTATTCCTAACGTGGGCGATTTATTTCTGATGAAATGCAGACGAATTATCCCCAGCGAAGTTGCCGAGATTTTTCCGGGTTGACGGCAGGGGGAGTCCTAACGTGGACAAATTTAGTTGAGATTTCTTCGATGATAGAATCTTTTTCAGGCTGATACAAATAATCCCCATCACGATCGCTAATGGATCAGTTGGTTACCGTAACAGCTAGATTCAGTTGATGAATGTCGTTCCTCAGGCAGTGGTGCAGTTTACTTCTGCGGTTGGCAAATTTCCGGGTTCTTAGTATTCAACCGTCTCGTACCTCGAATGTTTGAAGGCCGTTCGCTCTTCACCCAATCGGGTCCAAGTCGCTTGAATAGGGGCAGCTGTTGCACCCTAAAATTTGCTCAACCTATCTCACTTGGTTTATGTTTCAATTGCATTAGCATTTGCATATAGAGTCATGTACATAGTCTAATCATCTGCATGGCATAGCATAGCAAGTCATCCAACAAGGGACCAAGCATTATCCTCATCTCTATGAGCCTATCAAGAGGTTATTATTCAAATTCAATCTTACCCAAGTCATCAGAAAGAAATTGAAGTCTAAAGAAGTCAGTGGATCAAGCAGTGAATCTATCTCCTATCTGAGGGTATCTGAGGATCATCAAAGAAGTTGTGAGCTGTGAATTGAGCATGGAGGGTATATAGACACCATGGAAGACTTAGAAAGTCATTTGGAGAAGGAAACAAGTCATTGATATAATCACAAGAGTTGCAGTTGAAGACAGTCAACCAGGGTTTCATTTGGGGTCAACTTTAGGTCAACTCTAGGTCAATTGATTGATTGAAGGGCATTAAGGTCTATTGGAGAGATGTGGGTTTCATCATTTGACATGTAAAGAAGGATATGGTGATATGCCAAGAAGAATTCAAGAGAAATCAAGGAGAAGAGGAGTTTCTAAATTAGGGTTTCTTTGTAAAATCCCCTGATTTAGGTCAAACTTCCAAGCAAGATAAGTCAAAATTCAAGCTTCAAATGGATCCTTGGCCAACATGAAACTTGTATAGGATCTCAATACATTTAATTTTAGTGGTGGAAGACATCAAGGAGATTTATAGAACTCAAGTTATGGTCCTTGCAAGTTACAGGTCATCTGAGGTATCTGAAATTTTGTCTGTGAAAGTTACTTGTCTTCCAAGCAACTTTTATCCCTCAAGGAGATTTCAAATGAATTTCTGGTCAACATAAGAGTTGTTCCTAATTGTCTTAGATTTCTATAATGGTATGGTATGCCTTCATATGATTTGTGGAACTCTACTTATGGTCTTGGCAAGTAAAGGGTATTTTGGTCATTTGAGAATTACAGGTCATTTCAAGCCTATGCCCAAAACTCATACAAGGAAGCTTCAAATGAAAAACTTCACAACATCAAACTTGCTCCAAATGACATTTTGAGTCTAGAAAAGTGACCATGAAAGATTGGAAAGGCTCATAGATCAAGGTTTCAAAATTGGTGAATTTAATGAATAAAAAATGACCTAAATTTGAGATTTTTCATAATTTGGCCAAATGGGGTGAAATTATAGGTCATTTTGATTGGAAAAAATGTTCTAAGAACATTGGCAAAAGTGTATTTTTGAGTTTGGTTCAAGATTTGAAAGTTATGCTTGGTTACTTACAAAAGAAGTTACATAATCCAAATCCAAGGGAAAGTGTGCATGGGAAGTTTCTCCAAGGTTCTAGGACTTTCTAATTCCATCTATATATTGAATTGAATAGATTCATGCCATGGTTGGTGATTCATTGTGCTCATAATACCAAGTTACACTTCAATCTTCCATTTTGCAAAACCCTCTCAAACTCCATAAAATCTCTATTAATTTCCACATTTCTTGATTTGATCATCATCAACATCTTTCATAGATCAGAATTCACATAAAAATTTGGTTGAATTGAAGAGGAATCGTGCCATACAACTTCATCATCCAAGGAGCAAGAATTTGGTGATTGCAAGATTCAAGAACTTGGAGCAAGATCCATTGCATACAGAACTCATAATCAAGTTCACTGATCAAGTTCAGAGCATTGAAAGCATTGGATCAAGAGAATTCCACAACTGTTTTCACCATTTACACCAGGTTGGTTTCTCATTCGATTTGCTTGTTTTAGTTAGAATCATAGAGATTTGTTAGGTTAGAACTGTTAAGATAGGTTAGAGGATGGATTTCACAAAGTTTGAGGAAGTTTCATGAGGTTTGCCATAGGTGTACCAAGACTGTTAGGGTTTGTAACTCATAGTTTATTGCACTATAATCTTGAATGAATAGCTCAGGTTGATCAGCATAAGGTGTAGATCATGTTAGGATAGAATTTAGCAAGAATTCTCAAGTTTGATATCAGGTGAAAATGGTGGGACCGAGTTGTTATACCTATCGGGTTTGTTTCTCGGTTGAGTTTTAGAAGAAACCATTGCCATGGCTGTGTAGAGGGAAGAGAATGGAGTGTTTTTGGTCTTTGAATCGTGTGAATTCATGGAGAATTGAGGGAGAGCAGGATGGTTGAAGGTGCGTGCATGGAGGTGATTTCTGAAACCCTAGGGTTTGTCCAAGGTTGAAGATGAAGGAGAGCCACACGATGAAGGGTTTGACTTGACTCAGATGTTAATCCAAGGGCCGTGGTTTAAAGCCGAAAAACGGAGGGAAATCCCAAAGGTGCTACGCACCGTTTCATTTATTCGTTCTGATGGGCTCAGTGATCCCTTGCTAATGCCACCCCCCGAATGCAGGCCCAAACTAAAATGAACTAAATTTCTTGCTATATACACCGTTTGCTTCTTTTTTTTATTTTTGTTATGTTTTCTGAGTTGCTGGGCCCAGACGCGCTTGCTATGCGCGCCCCCCAGTCTGGGCCCATCCTTGCATTTTAACTGCATTTAATTACTTGCTGCACCCCCATTCTCATTTAATTCATTTTTAATTTCTCTCATTTTCTTTTAATTCTTCAAAAAAATCATAAATAATTGAAAAATGCATGGTTTTAATTGGTTCTTTTTGCATATTGTTCATAATTTTGTTAAGAAAATTATCATTCAAAAAAATTCCAATTTCATTTTATTTTTATATTTTTAGCCTATTTTTCTTTTAAATAGGATTAAATAATGTTTAGTTTGATGCATGAATTTGGTGATTTTAGTTTGATTAAATGCTTTTATATTTTTGATCCATTCTTTTTAGGTTGATTAGTATAGAATGTTAGCTTGTATAAAATTTAGTTCATATTTTTAGGACTTATTTTTTAGGTGTTTTGTTTAGGTGTGATTAGTGTGATCAAAACTAGGGTTTAGGAGATAACATAGGAGAATTAAATCATTTCCCTTAGGAGTTGTAGATTGAATCTTTGGGGTATGGGACTATAGGGATTATGGGTAGCTAATAGATCCCTTAGAGAGTACTAGGCTTCCCCTATTCTATTATTACTATTAGTATACTGCTTATATTTGTTTGACTGTGTGGTGTGCCCTCTCTAGGGTTATTTCATTTGTCTGTGTGGGGTATTGGGTTTGCTTGGGGATTGGGAGAGCTGAAGACCTTGATGATGAAGTCCATTGGAGATCAAGAGAATGAAGTCCAACTTCCAGAGTTGATGGGGAGTATCCTTTGCTGGCAGCTGTTGAAGAGTATAGGTTTAGGAGCTAGGCAGAGCTCTAGGGTAGAAAACTTGATTCACAAATATGGAAGGCCTTGTCTGCCTCCATTCTTTCTCTATGATTCAAAGTCTCTTTCAAATATCCACCTCCTTCCTTTGGAAGGATTAGTGAATGTATTTGAAAGATAGAACTTTTGAGAGAAAATTGTCTGTATAATGTTAACAGTTAATGAGCCACCCTTGGTAGGCAGTTGACTGTTTAACATTCATTTCATCTTGTTGACTGATATTCATCTTGGAGATTGAGCCTTGAAGAAAAGCCATTGCAGATTGAAGACTGATGACAAAGACCTTGCTTGAAGGCTTGAAGATGAAGATTGAGGCTTGCTTGAAGCTGGTGGCTAGTTGAAATGACCTGAAGTCAGATGCTGATGCAGAGCTGCTGTGGCTGTTTTTTGCTGTTCATTTCTTGATGTATTGATTGGTTTTCCCTGACTGTATTGTTTGTTGTTTAACCTGCTGGGTTAGAAGTGAATTCTGTTCACTTTTGCCTATTGTTTTCTAGGTTCGAGGTTGAGTGGGACTCCCTTGCCTCGCTTGTATTGTTGCATCCATGCATTTTACTGCTTTATTGTATATTTGCTATTGTTTCTGTTTCCGTCTATTCCCTTAGGATCTCTGTTTCTCTCTGCGCAAGAGAGGAACATGATAGACATTAGGTCTTAACCCATGCATGATAACACTAGGTTAGTTTGATTCCCTTTTAAATCATAGGTTAGAGTTTTGTCTCTTCTTTCTCAAAACAAACAGAAAAACACAATAAATATTTCAAACACAATAAAAGACACTTCTTCCGTAAAAGAATGTGAACTCATCAAAACGTCATTTTTGTCCGCTTGGACCAGTAATCAGGAAAAACCCTTTTTCAGAAGGAATAAAAACAATCAAGACATACTTGTGTCGTACGTGGCCCGAACTACGTTTGCTCTGATCTTTCATGCTGTATGAAAGTACGTAGGCATAGGATGCGATATCCTAGCGAGCAACCTTCCCCTCCTTTCCCGTAGGTAGGCGAACTACGTTGACTCTGATTTCTCGTTTCAGACGGGAATACGTAGGCATAAAGTGCGATACTTTGCCGAGTCATTTTCTTTTCTTTTAACCCCTGACCTGTAGAGTAGATAGAATAACAATCCATACCCGAAAACAAGCGTGGATCCCGTCGAGTACGACGGACGTGAGGGGTGCTAATACCTTCCCCTTGTGTAACCGACTCCCGAATCCAGGTTTTGGTTGCGATGACCATACCTTTCCCGTCTTTGCGATAGGTTTACTCTGAGCGTTTCCTTTCCCTCCTGTGGGATAAATAACGCACGGTGGCGACTCTTCTGTTCAGCCGGCGCCGATTTTCGCAGTAGCGACAACAAGCAAATAAACAAACAGCCTGATGAGCCCTCCTCTTGATTTCACCGGCTTGGAAAGAACTTTCTTGAGTCTTCATATCCTTCAGCATAAAGGTGTTCCATTTACCACTTGGCCTCCTCTTTTGAAGGTCGGCACCTCATCGTCGATTCTCTCTTGGACTTTTTCTTGGAAAACCTTGCACTCTTCGATCGAATGCCTCATTGCTTCATTATGAAATTCACAACTGGTATCTGGATTGAACCAAAGAGGGTGAGATTTCATGGCTCTGGTCTTTCTGGGTGTCATCTCCGAATTGCGGGTAAAATAGGACCACAATTTACTGTAAGTCGTTGGGATTAGATCAAACTTCTTTTGAGCATGACTCCGATGTATTCTCTGACGAAACTGTGATTGACAATTCAGAATTATCTGAGTGGCAGGAGCAATATCAACAGGAACTTTCTTACCAGCTTGCATCATGGTAGCATCATATCCACAAGGTACATGTGAGGATTTCTTACTGTTGCAAGTAATCACCACTGGCTTTGGCATATTAAAACATAGAACTATGGCATTCACCCTTTCTCTAGCGATATAAATCAGTTTCTGATCCAACATATCTTAGAGATCCCTCTTCACCACAGAACATCCACGAGAATTTTTGACAAGTTTGGCAAGAAGTGTGATTATGCTCATGATGGGTAAGCCTACATAAATTGACGTGCATATCTACTAAAGATCCTCTCATTGAATTCACGTCAGAGATATAGTATTCTCTGAGATATCCTTCCTCAGCGTTTCCATTCTTGGGTAACAAACTTGTTGAGACATTGGGTTCAGAATCTTCAAAAGAGAAAATACCGCTTTGCACTAACTTTTGCATTTCAACCTTCAAAGCAAAACAATGTTCAATATCATGACTGTGCGACCCTTGATGAAATGGATAAAAACGATCATACTTAAACCACCATGGTAGATTCTTTGAGATGGCCGGAAGACTATTTGTTTGCACCAGATCCTTCTGTATTAAAGCCGGATATAATTCAGAATAAGCCATTGGGATCAAGTCAAACTGATCCACGTGTTGTTTACTTTTATTATGAGATCCTCCATGTCTCTCTCACGAAATAACATTAGCAACTTGTTCCTTCTCCTTGGTTAAACCTTCCCCAAGCTTGTTAAAGTTGTTAGAAGCGCTACTGGGAGTCACAGGAATGGGCATTGACATGATTTCAGAAATCAAGGTCCTTTGAAGCAGAGTTTGATAAATATTATGAGAAGGTTGATTTTGAGTAGCAACCAGAGTTTCAACCAAAACAGAGAGCTTTTCCATACTAGCCCTCAAAGCAGTCACTTCCTTATGCACTTTACGGTTTTCTTGCTCAATTTTCTTCATCTTCTTTCTTTGATTGACCCAAGTATCGTACTAATGAATTAGCTCGTCTTCTCTGAAGGAAGAAGCAAGGGTGAGAACCTGGGATGCAAAGAATGCAATGCTAATTACGAATGCAAATGCACCAATGTAGATGAATTTCAAGGAATTCAAAGGTTATGTTTGCATACACCACAAATTGGACAATACTTTTGATAACTGAAAATCTCATTTGATTGAAGATAGATTATATTTTCAAAATCCAATGGTAAAACCTATGATGTTTGTAAACAAAAGCTTTGAATTTCATGAAACTTTTATGAACGTAATGTTTAAGAGTGCATGTATGCTCAAACACAGGTACACACATATCCACATATACACATATACATTCAAACAGGCAAAGACTTAGGTTTGAAAATCAATGAGCCTGGAGTAATGGTCTATCCATCCCAAATTGGGTGGACTAAGGGTTTATCGTACATGCAGAATAAAGGTTCTAAAAGTTCCCAAAGTCATCAGTCCGTCTTTCGGATATTATAAATTTCCCAAATACTCGGTAGTTAATAATATTCTCAAGAGAACCTCTTTCGAGTGTAGTATCGCGTATCAACTATTTTAGGACTACTCCCTCATAGTCATCGCACTATGACCTAAGAAAAGCCAAGTTGAGTTAATGGTAACTAAAGGTTCCCAGTATCACATGCTCCTAGGTCGAAAATAGTAAGTGTTTTCAAGAATACTCGTTCAACAATACCATTCTCAATAGGGCCTCAACTGAGCGGTGATTCTCAAGTCAGCTTGGTCGGGAATTAACTCCCTATAAGCCTTCTCAAATATATCACCTTCCTATCATAAGTGCACTCAAGTCAGGGTGTAGAACTTATCTCACCATACAAAGATAATAACTCAAAGCATAAACAAATATATAGATAAACATATATACACAATAATAAGCATAAATAAACAAGTTAGGGGAACCCGCAAGAAATATTTACGTTCCCCAGTGAAGTCGACATTTTTGTCGCGGTGAGAATCGAATATCAAGCTATTAATTAACTTGAATCACAAATCATTATTCACCACCAATCTTTAATTTATCCGAGGGAAGGGAAAAAGAGCGAATGACCTGAAAATATGCAATGCAAAAACAATGCAAGAGATCTAAGGTTTGGTGGTTGGTTATACCTAGGGAAGATGTTAGCATCCTAAGTATCTGTAGTACTCTACAGGAACCTCTTGTTTTAATGTGTTATGTTTTATTTTGTCTGCTAAGGGTGAAAAGGAAAAAGGAGACCTAAAGTGTTATTCCTAAGTATGCTCGGCAAGACATTGCATCTCGTGCCTACGTATCCTAACAGAAATGGAATCAGAGCATTCGTAATCCCCCTTAAAGGGTGAAAGAAATGATTATTGATTAGTTTTAGGAGAAGAGACAATTTTTCATCTTAAGGAGAATACTCAACTAAACCACCACAAACACGTGGAAGACGGATCTTTGCTTCACATTGAGAGAAGGGCTCCAACTTGGATATAGAATCGATGAGTATGCCACATACCTCTCTCAAGTGGAAAAGAATCAACATCTTTCTCAACTATGTCATGGGGTAGGAGAATCATATCTCAGCGAGGGATGACGTATGTCTAATTCTCTCACAAGAGAAAAGGGAACCTAATTGTAGGTTGTCTAGTTAACATCCGAAGGGAACTAACCTAATTCTATGAATCTAAAATAAGATTGAAGGGAAAAGATATCTTATTGTTATCATGCAATAAGGGATTGATCCTAAAGTATAATCTTAATTCAAATTAGTCATAGATTAAATTGAGTCAATATATCCTAAGAGATCATGGAAATCGAAAAGATAGGAAATTAAACCTAAACTAAAAGATATGAAGCATTTATCAGGAGAAACATCGAAATCATATAGAATACCACCCAGAGGCGCGTCAATCCCTACCTTCAGATACTTGTCCATGATTTATAACTTTGAATCAAGAAATTAATCACCAATTCAAAACAAAACTTAATCTTACTTAAGTCATTAATCAGTCATAAATTTTCGAAATTAGAATCTAATAAAAGACTAACTAAATATAGTAATAATTAAAAGTTAAGAAAAAACAATATAGCGTAAGATAAACAAATAAGGGTGTGTTAGAAAAAAAAGAAACATGGGTCATGGGACTAGGCCCACACGAACCCACATCAACAACAAAAATCTTGCATGTCGAAAAAGAAGTAAATGGGCAAAAGATATTGCCTGATACTCTCTCCCTCTTGCACGTGGTTTGTCTCGATTGAACGAACCCCAAAATTAATCACCAAACAAAGATTTTCATAATATTCACACAATACCAATCAAATTGGAGTGAATAACACAAGCTAAAGAGGAATTCGAGTAATTCACAAAGAAGAAACAACAACTAAGCAACGCACGAAGGTGAAGGAAACTTACCTGTCGGAGTTCGTCCGACGCGTCTTCGGCGGTAATGCGAATAAGATGAAACACGGGCTCTATATAGGTATGACTCAAATGCCCTTCCTCTTTATGCAACAATTTCTTTTGTAAGTGTGTGGTAGTTGTTGTCGTCTCTACTTTTCCAATGTATGCACTCACCCTTTGTAATGCGTGAATAAATTATGTGTGGGAGTGATTCTCTTGTGTGTCCTCTTTGTTTTTTCTAATGCATATATATAGGACTAGAAAATAGACATGAATGATAATAACAATTAACACTATTTTTTTAATAATAAGACAAGAGTAAAAGGAATTAAAAATTATGTTTTTATAATTTTTTAAAAAGAAAATATTAATAAACAAATTAAAAATAAAATTAATTAATAAAAATAAAAATTTATATTAAATATAAATAAATTAAATGATAATTTAAATGAAAATGATAAAAAAAAAACGAAATAAAAAGTCTGGCAGAAAAATACTCGAAAAAATAAAATGAACTCACCAAAATAATCAGCGCAAAATAAACATATTGGAAAAATACAGCGTTTGGTCAGATTTTGAAATAAATTTAGACCAGTTTGCTTGTAAACCCAACAAATTTATTCTGACTGACATTTCAGACACTATGCAAGATGAAGTCTATGCTATGCTATGCAGATGATGCAAAAAAGAATCTTAGGGTCAAAAATTAGGGTATGACACATTGGTAGTCTGCTTTGCTAATTTTTGATGGAATTACAAGGTAGGGAGATTCTTCATCTAAGGGTGCTTATATCATGTAAGGGTAGAGAGATTTCCCTTAACCTCCGTTAGGGTTTTCCTCTTTTCTATTTGATTGATGATAATATGATATATGATGTGTGCAAATCATGTTTTGATGTTGTGAATTGCTATGATATTATGTTGTTGATGCTATGATGTTTCCTATTCATGAGTAAATTAATTCAATGATAAAATTGATGAGAATTTGGGTGTTGTAGGGTATGAACATGATTGAATAATCCATGATAAAATTGATAGAGTTGTGTTGATTAATGATTACTTAATGTGTTTGTCATGTTGAAATATGAATTTGTCGTGTTTGAATTGTTACAATAGGGACTAGTTTGAGACATGAGAGGTATAAAATGGAGAAGATGACTGTTGTTGTGAAAAATATATTTTTCTGGAAAAAATAATGATTACAATTGATTGATACTACCTGTCAATCGATTGCCTGCATACATTTTTGGAAAAAAAAAGGAATGACAATCGTTTGATATGTTGCGTCAATCGATTGATATGCTGATCAATCGATTGTAATTGTGTATTTTTGGAAAAAAAATGGTATTTCAATTGATTGTTGGAATGAATCAATTGATTATTTTGAGTCTTGAAGAGTATTTTGAAAATTCAGTGAGAAAATAGACTTGAGGATAATTGATTGTCATCCCATGACAATCAATTGTTGTTGTTTAAACTTTGAAAAAGATTTCTACGTTAGACATGTTTTATTTCCCCGTGATTTTGGTCGTAACTTTTGTTCCGTAAGTTCAAATGAGATGCCATTTGAAAGTCAGAGAGCTTACACGTAGAGCTACATAGTGGTAGTGCTTTAACAAGAGGATTATTGTGTGATTGTGAGATCATTGTGTGAGTATATATTGTGAATCATGTGTATAATTGTGTGACTATTGTACATGTTTTCTTCGATGATTGATGAGGCGAGTGGTTCGAAGTAAGAACTACTCGCATTATGTTGAGTGCATAATGAATTATAATTAGATTAAGGTTGTAGTCTTTACGATGTTGTTGTGCGAATATTTACAGTCAAAGTGAGGCTGTATTCATCATGGTATTGTGTCATTGTATGATTAACTCATACATCAAATGTTGTTGTTATTGTGAAAGAGGCATGTTCGCTAGTTCATAGTGGGGACTAGTGGCTTATCCCAAGCTAAGAGTGAAGACTTTGAGCTTAGATTAGAGGTTCAGGGTTCACAGAGATTGGAACCATATTCTTATGAAGAACCAAATGTTGAGTTGGTACCGTATGCATATAAAGTTGTTGCGAGTCCAATTCAAAGCGGGGACCTTGATGCGCATGACTTGATTCATCATTACATTATATTACATGATGAAGAGATGCTTGTGTAATGATGAATACTTTTGCCTAATTATGTGTGTGTGGTTATGAAGTGGGTGATGTTTGAATTCATGACGTCGATGTGCAATTTTTATTATATGAATCTATCTTGATTGTATATGCACTATTTATTATTTGAATGTATTCTCACCCCCTTTTTGTGTTGTTACGTATGTGCTTTTATGGAATACAGATAATCAAGTAACTGAGTATGAGCTTGAGGTTGAGAATGATGTTGTGCCTCTTTAGTTGCTTGTCGGTTGAGTTTTATAGTGGAGTCGTTTTGATACGTAACACAAAAGAAACAGATTGTTTTCTATATTTGTTTATGTTGCGTATATTTTCCTTTGGTTTTATTTTTTGGTGAACCACATTTCAAACCAATATGGTTGTTAAGACTTTCTATGCCGAGAATTTCATAATTCCGCTGCTTATCAAATGTTTTGAATTTTCGATTATGTTGCTCTAATATGAGTTGATTGTATGTTGAGTAACATTCTGCTTGTTGGAATTATGTTTTATTTATTTATTTATTTGTCGAGTCGGGAAGTATGGTGTTACAGTCAAAGTCAATCCAACGAATTATGTGTTATTTATATACTTGTCGAGTCGAAAAGTATGATATTACAGTCAGAGTCAATCCAACAAATTATGTTTTATATATTAATAAAATTTATATTTATAGTTTTTTAAATAAAAGAAACCCTCATTAAATTCTTTAAATTTATATTTTCTTCAATTAAGTCCCTAAACAATATAAAATTAATTAATAATATATAAAACATATTAATTTTATCAATTTTATTTTTAATTAAAATTAAAAATTAACAAATTATTTTTATCATCTTAATATCATGAATTAATTTTACCAATTTTATATATGTATTTATTGAATTACATAATAAAACTAATTACTTATTATATTTATATAATTTAAGAATTATATTAAAAACCAAAACTTAATTAAAAATTATTCGTTAAAACTATTTATTTTTGGCAAAATAACCTTTTTGGTCCCTTAACATTAGCCCGGGGTCCATTTTGGTCCCTTATCTTTAAAAAGTGCCAAATGGGTCCTTTAACTTTTAAAATAGTGTCATTTTAGTCCTCAACGTCAGTTGCCCCCAAACGTCCGTTTGTTTTGTATATCTGGCAGATGAGGTGACAATCTTGTTAATGATGTGTCTTCCTTCTCCCTCTTCCTTCTGTTGAAATCCCTAAAATAATCTCAAATCCCAAATCCCAAATCCCAATCCCAATCACGAATCCGTAAATTAATCTAGGGCAAGCATGAAATCTGGATGTTCCTCTTCCATTTCAAAAACAAAAAGTCGGGATTCAGATG
Organism: Lathyrus sativus; assembly: GCA_963859935.3. NCBI lineage: Eukaryota > Viridiplantae > Streptophyta > Magnoliopsida > Fabales > Fabaceae > Lathyrus > Lathyrus sativus. Next base: position 549,655,405 of record OZ012735.1, on the reverse strand, counting down.
TTTGTAGTCGGTCACGACGAAAGCCCATGTGCCATTGTGGAGACATGGTTGTTCTTCAAAGGGCAACTACTGTTAAGAATATGGGAAAACTTTTTTGGGGTTGTCCAAATTATAAGGTATGCAAGCTGGTTTTGTTCTCTGTTGAAGTTATGTTTTTGTGTAAATTATGTTTATGTTTATGTTTATTATCCATCATCCTCTAAACAATGAATCTTACAGGGAGGTATGCAAGCTGGTTGTGGCTTCTTTGATTGGTTTTATGAGGAGATGGGTGATGAGAAGGAGAAATTTTGGATCCATAGGCTGGGTGTGGTAACTAAGGGACTTGCTGAAGTAAAAAAGGACATTGAAAAAGCGACAATGGAAAATGAAGAATTAGGAAAAAAGCTGATGAAACTTGAAATTGAAATGAAGAATATCATGAAGTGGAAAAAGATTTTGAATTTGATGTTTGTGATGATTATCATTGTATTAGTTGTTAGGGGTAGTTAGGTTATTACGGTTTGTTTGGAAGTATTATGTTTAGTTAAAGTTTGTATGACTTTAACATGAATGTAATAGTTGGATTTTAATATATGGATTGTATCAGTTTAGTTAATTTCAGTTTTTGCAATTCAACATGAATGAATATAACAATTTTGGATTATATCATGTCAATGTGTTTTTTATATTTGGTATATAACATTTTGGATTATGTTTGGTATATAACAGTTTGGTATATAACAACAGCATACATAAAGCAGCATACATATAACAGTTTGGACTGCTTTTAGGTTATAGTCTTTTACTCAGTTTTGGTTATACATATAACAGTTTTGGTTCTACATAAAGCAGCATACGTAAAAGTTTGGATTATATGTTTGGTATATAACAGTTTTGCAGCATACATGTTTGGTATAAGCAGCATACATATAACAGTTCTGCTTTTAAATTGATCAAGATTCTTACACTATATACCCGTGGGGGTATATGTACTATGAAGCTGCTTGCACTATATACCCGTGGGGGTATATACACTGAAGATAAAATCTGAAGCATATTTATTCTGAGCAGCATACATATAACAGTTCTGCTTTTAGGTCACAGTTTTTTATGTTTGGTATATAACAACTTGGATTATATCACAATTTTAGGTTCTGCTCTTTGGTATATCACAGCAGTAGAGTACAACATGTTCAAATTATAAACCTGTAATACTTTCCAAAATAACATGTTCATGACAGCAGTAAAATACAACAACTGTAGAACTTGTTCATGACAGCAGTAGAGTACAACATGTTCAGACTATAAACTTGTTCATGACAGCAGTAGAGTACAACATGTTCAAATTATAACATATAAACTTGTTCTGATTGTTGAGCACTCTGAGTTGGAGTATGATTGAGTTGGGCTGATTGTTGGCTAGGTTGTTGAGCAGTCTGAGTTGGAGTATGAGCAGTCAAAAACCCCGTCTTCATGAACATGGGCATCATCACGCATTACAATATCCAGAATGAAGGAGCTACTATAAGCGTTACATAGTCAATATCTTGAACTTGAATAGTTTGTAAAACCCTTCTCCACAATAAAAGAATGAGACCATAACCAGAATGAAGGAGCTAAAAGAAGAGCTTTCTTGGGGGTGCTTTAGATGCAACTGTTGAGGAAAAGTCTGAGCCTTTGAAGGTAGGGGACGCTTGGTTGCTTTCTTTTCCCACTGGTAATCTGTCAAGAAGCTTTGCAGCCCTTGGATCTGTCAGTAGTATCTTTTGGAAGGATTGTGAGAAGCCAGTTGCAATGATAGTCACATGAATCTCACCATTGTAGCGATCATCAACAACAGCTCCAAATATAATATTTGCAGAAGGATCAGATAAACTTGTCACAACCTATAAAATTATCGGTTTTTATAAAAGGGTTACATATACTTTCAACAGATGCACAATATCAACTCAAACCCTGTTTAAGTAAATAACTTAATTAAGCACTTATCATTGCAAACACATCATTAGTGCAAAAGGAATGATAGGATGCTCTTTCAACAAGTGCTGATAAAATGAAGTACCTGAGACACTCTATTCACTTCCTGCAGAGTTATGTCTTTTCCTCCGGTAATATTATACACTATTCCGGTAGCTGATTGAATAGATGATCCAATTAAAGGTGCCAAAGTAGCCTGTTCTGCAGCTTCTTCTGCTCGGTTTTTACCAGAGGAAACACCTACTCCAAGCATTGCAGTTCCAGAGTCTTTCATCACAACTTTTACATCAGCAAAGTCCACATTTATAAGACCAGGTATCTGTACAAAGACATGATAATCCGTATCATCACAATAGGAGAACATCAAAATGTACTTGACTTGACAGGACAATTCGTATCGTCACGATAGAGAATTTATTTAACTTTTTAATAACCTAATTCTCTTTGCAATCTACCAATCTACTGTGATAAACTAAACTTTCTCACATTACAGTGATGAGATAGGAAATATCAATAAATTGTTGATCAACTCATTTTTATGATGTATGATATTCCCTGTACTCCCTGTCGTAGAACATCATTGGCAAGTTGGAAAGCATTCTGAAGAGGCGTCTGCTCATCAGCTAAGTCAAGAAGACGGTCGTTTAGAATCACTATAAGTGTATCAACATTTTCCTGCAGCTTTTCGATGGCTTCTAGTGCCTGAAATTATGACATTGGAATTTCAACCTCTTAAAAGTTTCCTCAAAGCACCACTATGTAATGCTTATATGATATCTAAAATTTAGCTGGATTTTAAAACCATTCATACATGTGTAACAACATAAACATGACAGAGAAAAGAACGGGTAAAGAAGATGCATAAGCAGAATTACAGAAACCAATTATAACTGTCAATTGTGTCAAAAAACCCTAAATTAGAGAGAAATGAACTAACCTTTTGATTATGTCTCTTGAATCGTCTTCAATCCTCAATCAGAAAATCCTAAATCAGAAAACTCTCAATCCTTCGCGTCTGCAAACCTTGAATCGTCTTCAATGACTCAATGAATTCTCCAAAACTCCAAGATATGATTACACTTCTTCAAGCAGCTCCACCTTGTCGTGCCTTCATCTGGTCTGGGTAATGGTGGGTAATGGAACCGTTAGAATTGTTTTTCTTCCTCTAAGACACTTCATATCCACGTCAGCAGCTCCATCTGGGCAAACATGGCACGTCAGCAGCTCCACCTGGACAAACTTGGCAATTTTTTCAAAGTTTGACTAACGCCAACACACGGAAGGATAAACGTGACACCATTTTAAAAGTTAAAGGACCAACTTGCCACTTTTTAAAGATAAGGGACGAACATGGATCCCGAGCTAAAGTTAAGGGACGAAAAAGGTTATTTTGCCTTTATTTTTATTTATGTGGAACAATAGTTGATCTTAAAATCAAAATTATAAATAATTTTATTAAATAAAAAAATACAATATAATGATTTCTATTTAACATCAATTTTATTAAAATATATATTTATAAGGATTTAAAATAAATTATAATTTTAAATGATTAATAAAAAAATAAGTAGTGGTAGTTAAATAAAAAAGAATAAAATAATAAAAGTAAGACTTAAAAATTGACAATGATGGGAATTGAATTGTCGAGCTACTAAAATATACATATAAAAAATTGTTTTTGGTAAGCTATATTTGTAAACAAATTTATTACGAGGTTGATTTATATTTTAAAAAAGTGAAGTCGGTGATGACTTTGCTTGGTTTGCGTTGCCTTTAGGTCGAACCTGGCTATGGTTAACATATACAAAAGACAACCTCCCTGACAAACACTTACTAACTATGTTCAACTTATACAAATGCAAGTTTTTAGAGGATTTCTTAATGCACCATATGATTTATTATAGTGTTTCGCGAAAAGTCAAAAATACCCCTAGAATTTGGAGATACATCACATGCACACATAACTCATTTGTTTTTGAACTACACCCCAATTTTATGATTAAATTTAATTCGAAAATGCATTTTCAAAATGTTTTCGAAAATACATTTTCGGAACCCAAAATTTAAGGCAGAATAATTTATTGGAAAAACAGGAAGAATATGAGGGTAAAACTCATCTCTAATGTTTTCCGTTTCACAACATAGTCGAAGCTCTATTCATCGAAAGTTTAAAATATTCAATGATCATTCTACTTTATTCATGTATTCTCATATTTACACATTACATTATATAAGAATAACAATCATCACAACATTTCCACTTGAGTTTTTGTCGAATGTGACCACCATCTTATTTTGTTTTGAATAACCAGATCTAGTTATTAGTATATTTGTTAGGAAGTTAGTATGTTAAGATCAAACTCAACACCTTATACCTCCCAATCTGTTGTAATTATAGTTTGCACCTAAGAGGGGTGGGTGAATTAGGTACTTTGAAATTTTTTTGGTTTTTATCTTTAAGTTGTGTTTTCTTTCCTGATTATTTTCTATGTTATGAAAGTGATAAAGTGCGGAAAGTAAACAACACAAGGATATATCCTGGTTCCCCTCACAGTCTGAGAGTACTCCAGTCCCTTTTCAACATGAAATAGATTTTTAATATTATTGTGACCTATACAAGACTAATCCTAGTCTTCCTATCACTAACAAACCAAGCACAATCCTCTTAGAATTTTTCACTAAGTTCAAATGAGAACAACCATCTCAAAATGAACCTCTTGTTTTCAACAACCAGGATAACAAGGATAACAACCACACAATCTTATATCCAACAACCCTAGAAAAATAAGATGTGATACAAAAAGGGTTATTGAATTTTTACAAGTATTTGATATGACGATTACAACGTATCAATCCTTATATTGATCTTCTCTTTCAATAACAATAATTCACAAACACTCAAGTGTTAGATTGCTCAAGAATTTTTTGTTTTAGATGATGTGAAAATATGTAGAAAATTTCTTGAATGAAAGTTAAAGACTTGAAATGTAAATCTTGATAATTTGAAACTTTGATTGAAAGAGGTGTTTGTTTGATTTAAAATTTCAAGTACTTTTAAGCACATAACACCCTTGTGAAACATGGTAATGTCTGAAAAAATATCATGAACAAATGCCAAGATGAAATGAAAAGGTTCCATGAAGAGTGGCCTGAAAATGTGTCATGAAAGATATTGATTTTTCATTTTCATTCAGGTGAAAATCGATTGCACATGATCAACATAACAATTTTTTAAAACTTACAACATGCAATCAATTGCACGGTGTAAAAATGTGAAAATCAGCAATTTTTAGGCAACAAGCAGGTGGAAATTGATTTGCATCACTGAAAATTTGAAAAATGATTCTTTTAAACATGTCATGATCATGAGAGAAGTACACAATTATATTTGACTTTATTGAGCATCTAAGACTTTAGTATTTGATAATAATTGTCATTATACCTCCATGAAATGTAATTTGCTTGAATCCAAAGTCTTGAACAAAATGTTTTCATCTTGAAGATCATTTTTTCCTTCTTGTTACTTCTTGTCACTAAGATATTTTGTCTTTGTCAAAACAATGTTCAACATAGAAACTTGATTTCACATTCTCCCCCGTTTTTGATAATGACAAACACTCTTCTTTGATGCTTTTTAATTTCCGAAAAATTTCTCCCCTAAGTTGCATAACTCCCCCTTAATATGTGAATCTTAGAAGTATTTTAATTTGTTCATCTTGAAGGAGAATTTTCACCTTTAAAACTTAAAAACAAGGAAATATACAAGCACAACACCTTTCTCCCCCTTTTGACATTATCAAAAACAAGGGAAAGATGAGTGAAAGATAATAATTTTATGAGAAGAAAAAAATGAAAAATGAAACAACATATAAACCATATCATCATGGTTTATAATATTAGAGTTGTGAAATAGGAATACAAATATGAGATACACATGATAATAAAGTTATGATACTAAGTACCTTACATAGAAAGCTTAAAAAACATGGGACATAATTAAAAGCAACATAAGAAAAACAACATAGAAACTACAAATGAAACATAACACATCATGTTTGATCCATGTCATTGGTGGTGTTGTTGTTGTAGTAGTTAGGACCTTGGTAGGGAAATTGATTTTGGATGGGAGTCACCATAGGAATAGGGGCAGCCAGATTGTTTGGATCATAGGGAGCAATATAGAGGTGGGAGTAAAGGTACGAAAATTGTTGATTCATATCGGTCATAAACTCATTGATTTGGTTGGTGGTGTTTTCATAATTTTGAGAGATTTGGTTGTGAACAAAAGTCCAATGATCATTCATGATAGAGTTAATATTGGAAAATTGAGTGGTCATGTAGACAAATAGAGTCTGGTTTGTTGAACTACTTGAACCATGTGGATGAGGGACTTCTTTACCACCTTCAACATCTTGCACATTGTCTTCATTTTCTATACCATCTTCACCAATATATGTGATAGCTTGCGATTCCGAATCATAAAGAACACCCATCTGATTATCCAAATTCTTGATAGTTACCTTACGAGTATTGGTGTCCATCAAACTATACTTAAAACCATCCAACTCAACTTTAAAGTGTTGTAATATCCGAGTTACAAACCATGCATAAGGTAGAGATTTTGACTTAGTGGTGTGGACTAACATGTGATTCAAAATCAACCAAGACCAATCAACTTTGATGTCATTCTTAATAGCATACAACAATTGCATCTCAACTCCATAACATTACAATGGTTTCCATTCCTCGAAAACAAAATATACGCAACGAAATAATGAAGCAACCGATTATCAATGTAGAAAATTTTGCCCGACCACGACCCTCGTGATGGTTTCACTCCCTAGAGATCCTACTAGTTTCTCATGAAATTCCACTTCGGTCACCCTACTGATACTATAATAAAAATCATGATTGTTATAGTTCTTCCAATTTTCATCCTCTTGTTCATATAGAAGACTACCGGAATAAGGAACGTCTAAAATCTTCCCAAGAAGTTTAGTATTCAACACAATCTTCTTACCCAAAACAAAGGTAGTAAATTTTCCATCTTCAACATGCATATTGCTATAAAACAACCTAACCAAGTCTAGATAATAGGGTCCAGAGGAAGCAATAACAGAGCCTAATTTTAGAGAAACTAGAGTGTCTTGAAAATTAAAACACTTATCAGGAAAGTTAGAGAGATCACCATATTTAGGGGTTTGAACATTCTTCTTATGAAAGAACTTCTCAAATCTTTCCACTTGCTCATTTGTTAGGTCTTTGAGAATGAGAGGAGCATTGGTGGATGAAGAGGCCATTCCTTTTCCCTTTTCTGCAGTTATAGCCTTTCTTTTCATTCTTGAAGCCATGGATGAGAGTTAGTGAAAGTTGGAGAAAATCAACTTGAAGAATGAAGTTTTTGAAATTTTTGAGTGGGGGATGAGACAAAAACAAAAATAATGATGAGAGGGGTTATAAATTCTGATTTTGAATAAGGAATAGGTGGGAGTATGTGGGAATTTGGTGAGAAAGTTATTATGAGTGGTTAGGGGAATTGAAGAGGATAGTGAAGAGATTTGATTTTGGTCAAATAAAGAATAAAAATAGATTAGGTTAGGAGAATCTAGGACTGAAAAGTTGTTGCAAGAATTAATGAGAATTAATGTGTATGACAATTGAATGAATCAAGACACATATGGAAACACACCAAGTAAAAAAAATAATGAAAATTCAATTTACATCAGGTGCAAATAGATTTGCACTAGGGTGCAACCGATTGCACCAAGAAAGCACACAAAAATGCAAGCTACAGAATGCAATCGATTTGCAACATGTTGCAATCAATTGTAGTGGGGCCAAAAAAGAAAAAAATAAGCAATACTTATAATGAGAAATCGATTTCTATGAGGTCAGAATTGAAAAATAACATTTGTTACAGTGAGCAATCGATTGTAGTAGGGGTGCAATCGATTGCTTCAAGTGAAAATTTCCCAAGAACGCAAAAAAAAAAGTATCATAGCATATTCCGAACATATTTTAACACATATCAAACAAAATAAACATATAAAAAAGGGAGTATAAGCATAAACTCAATAAAATAAGTTTCATAAAAAAGTAAAGAAGATAATGACATTTGTGCACCTTTGATGTTTGATATCATATGATGAAAGATCTATGTTTCATTTTCGTCCAAAATTCCAAGTTCTTTTTGAATTTTGAAAAATTGTTCTTTTGCAAGCAGTTTTGTGAAGATTCCTGCTAATTGGTTATGAGTATCCACGAAGGAGACTTCAACTTTGCCTTTAAGCACACGATCTCGAAGAAAATGATGTTGAATGTTTATGTGTTTAGTTCTTGAATGCATGACGAAATTCTTTGTAATATTTATAGCACTTGTATAGTCGCATCGAAGTGGTATACATCCGAGATTTAGCCCGTAATCACTCAGTTGTTGCTTTAGCCAAAGAATCTGAGTACAAAAACTTCTCACTACTATTTATTCTACTTCTGCGGTGCTAATAGAAGCACAAGCTTGTTTCTTGCAAGACCATAACACTAACGCATTCCCTAGTACGTGGCAGGTTTCACTTGTACTTTTCTATCAGTTTTGGAACCTGCATAATCCGAGTTAGAATAACAAATTAAATCACATATACTACCTTTTGGATATCATAATCTGACGTTCACTGTTTCTTTTAAGTACTTCATTATCTTTTTCACCTAGGCAAGATGAGATTCCTTTGAATTGGCTTGAAACCGCACACAAAGACAAACACTAAACATAATGTCATGACGACTTACCGTCAAATATAATAGTGAACCCATCATGCCTCAATATTTTGTGATATCAACTAAGACACCTGATTCATCTTGATCCACATAAGTTCCGGATCCCATAGGTGTAGACATTGCTTTGCAACTATCCATGTCAAATGTTTTTAACAACTCTTTGAAATACTTAGCTTGGTTGATTAAGATTCCATCCTTTAGTTGCTTGATTTTTAATCCAATAAAATAATTCATCTTACCCATCATAGACATCTCAAGTTCTCCTTGCATCATCAATAAGAATTCTTCACAAAGTTCTTTGTTTGTTGATCTGAATATGATGTTATCAATGTAAACTTGAACCAATAAAGTATTTTCCTTAGTTCTCTTAATGAACAAGGTCTTATCAACTTTACCCTTTTCAAATCCTATTTCGCAAATAAAGTTGATAAGTCGATCATACCATGCTCTTGGTGCTTGCTTTAATCCATAAAGAACTTTCTTCACCTTGAAGACATGTGAAGGATTCTTAAAGTCTTGAAAGCCCAATGGTTGTTTGACATAAACTTCTTCATTGTTATAGTAGTTCAAGAATGCTCTCTTGACATCCATTTGGTATAACTGAAAATTTAATGGACACGCATAAGCAAGTAATAAAAGAATAACTTCTAACCTTGCAACCAGAGTGAATGTTTCTTCAAAATTAATTCCATCCTCTTGATTGTATCCTTGGGCCAACAATCTTGCTTTGTTTCAAACAATTATTCCATTCTCATCAAGTTTTTTCTTAAACACCCATTTGGTACCAATGAATTGTTTACCACTTGGCCTAGGAACAAGTTCCCAAACTTGATTCCTTTCGAATTGATTTAACTCTTTTTGCATAGCAATCATCTATTAATCGTCTCCCAAGGCTTCATCAACTTTGACAGGTTCAATTTATGATACAAACTCCATATTCAAGCATGCATCTTTGAGATTGAGTCTAGTTGTAACGCCTTGACTAATATCGCCAATGACTTTATCAATTGGATGATCTCTATGAGTTCTTTATTCCTTAGGTAGATCGTTATTATTTGAATCTTGTTGAATTGGTTCTTCTTGATGCTTCAGTTGATTATCATAGTTTTCTTTGGAAGTATCTTCTTTAGGAACATCTATACTATCAGCATCATCATCATCATCACACAAAATAACTTCCTCCTTGGAGGGGATAGATTCGTCAAATGAAACATGCATAGATTCTTCAATTGTTAAAGTTTATTTTTTAAATGTTATATATGCTTTACTATTAAGAGAATAACCAAGAAAATTACCTTCATTGGATTTCTCATCAAACTTACCAAGATTGTCTTTGTCATTGTTTAAGACAAAGCACTTGCATCCAAAAATGTGAAAATAGGCAATGTTCGATTTCCTTCCTTTGAAAATTTCATAAGGAGTCTTATTTAAGATAGGTCTTATATTTACTTTATTACTTACAAAACATGTCGTGCTCACCACATCCGCCCAAAAATATTTTGGAAGTTTTGAGTCGCTTAGCATTATTCTTGCAAGTTCCACAAGTGACTTATTCTTTCTTTCCACCACTTCATTTTGTTGTGGAGTTCTTGGTGTTGAAAAGATATGATTGATTCATTTCTCTTCACAAACTCTTTAAAATACACATTTTGAAATTCTCCACCATGGTCGCTTCTTATGGAGGAAATTTTTAGTGATTTCTCATTTTGAATTTACTTTGCATACTTCTTGAATGCTTTGAAAGCATCATTTTTCTAACTAAAAGGAATTTCCAAAAAAATAAAAAAAAATCGACAATAATAACCAATGCATAAACATTACCTCCGAAGCTTCTTGTTCTTGATGGACCAAATAAGTCCATGTGCAACAATTGTAGTGGCCTTGTAGTGGACACTGGATTCTTAGATTTGAAAGTTGATTTGGTTTGTTTTCCCTTTTGACAAGCATCACATAATCTATCTTTGACAAACATTATCTTAGGCAATCCAATAACAAGATCATGCTTGACAAACTTATTTAAATGTTCCATATGAATGTGAGCAAATCTCTTATGCCAAAGTCATGAATCATTATTGTTTGCCATGAGACATTTTACCTTCAAAGACAAATCATCAAGGGAGATCATGAATATATTATTGATTCTTTTACCTTTAAGTTTTACCTCATGTGTGACTTCATCTTCTATCAAGCATTCATCCTTGGTGAACTTGATCTTGAAGCCTTTGTCACAAAGTTAGCTTATATGTATAATATTGTACTTTAGTCCTTCAACATAAAGAACATCTTCAATGGATGTGAAAGATGGTGCTCCAACATTGCCTACGCCAAGAATCTTTCCTTTTTTGTTATCTTCATAAGTAACATAACCCTTGGCCTTAAGCACTAGATTTAAAAATTTGTCAATATCTCTCGTCATATGCTTTGAACAACCACTATCAAGATACCATAAATTAAAAGTGGTCTTCAAGCATACCTACAAAACAAATTAAGTTTTGTTAGGTACCAAAATTGCCTTGGGTCCTTCATAATTAGTACCTTTCTTAACCCGCACATAATGCCCACTTGCAACACTAAAGTTTCTAACATAGTAAGTATTAGGTGTATCACCAACAATACCAAATAAAAACAAGTAGGAACAAAATTACTCTTATATATAGGAACATATGATTTCTTTTTCACAAATCTTTTCCTTTTAGGATAAGGACGCACGATTTTTAGTTTGTTCACTTTCTCTTTGAAAGATTGTTCACGAGCTTTTACAAAGATAATTTTACTAGAACTTGGTTTGGAAAACTTTGAATAACCAAGTCCACTCTTATCATTTGAATATCTTTGTTGACTAAGGACACCTTCCAACCCAATATGTCATTTTTCATATCTTTCAAGAACTCTTTTTGATTGGACAATTTGGAAAGAAAGTGATTCATAATTTTTACATACAAATTTCTGTTTTTCTTCACTAATAATCTTTTGTTTCTCATCTTTTTCATCTTTTTCCATAATCTCAATTTTTTATTTTGTGAATATATTATTTTGTAAAAAAATTTTCATTCATTTAAGAGTTCATTTATTGCATCTTGTGCATCATTATCATAGAGAAAATACATTACTAACCTCATCATCTTCATCATCGAAATTGTGTGTAGCCATTGATGCTAGATTTTCATATTCATCGCTTTCCAAATCATATGATGAACTTATGTCATTATCTCGCCATGCAATATATGCCTTTTTGTTCTTTGTCTTCCTTTTGCCTTTGAATCCACCTTTCTTGAAGAGTTTTGGACAATTTGGCTTTATATAACCTTTCTTACCACATTCATAACATGTGACATCTTGTGTTAAAGTGGAAGCCTCCTTTTTCTTGAAATGTTTCTTTCTTTTTTCATAATTAAAGGATTTGTCATTTTTACCAAAGAACTTACCAAGTTTTTTAACAAGGAGCGTGAAGTTTTCATCTTCCTCTGGTGTATCATCATCATAATCTTCTTATGAATCTACTTTCAAAGCAATGCCTTTGGGTTTCTTCTCTTGATTCTCATGCTTTTCAAGTCTTCCTAGTTCAAGTTCATGTTCTTGCATTTTTCCAAATAATGATGCAAATGTCATGGTAGAAAGACTTTTCTTTTTCGTTATTGCCTCACTTTTGGCTTCCATTCTCTAGTCAAGGATCTTGGTACTGTAAGTTTGAGATCATAATTTGTGAAGGTCTTTCCAACTGCAATCAAATGGTTTATCAAATGGATGAATATCTTTTGTAATGCAACAATGGATTCTCCAGGTTGCATTATGAACATTTCATATTCTTGACCCAACGTGTTTAATCTGGGTCTTTTTACTTCGGTAGTTCCTTCACGAGTCTCTATCAAAAGTATCTCAAATTTCTTTCGTCGATTTACATTGTGATATACGGAAGAACTCATCCATACTTAACGCACTTTGAAGAATGTTGATAGCCTTATTTTCATTGAGAAATTTCTTTTTATCATTTTCATCCCAAGAGCCTTAAACCATTGGAGTACCGACACCATTAGCGACACTAGTTGGTCTATGAGAACCATTTTCAACGGTTTTCCGTATTCCTTCTCCTCGTGCTTCTAAGTGAGCCTTTGTACAAAATTTTTAGAAGTCAAAATATTTTCCAGAGAATATAGGGAGTTTGTTACTAGTACCGCTATCTTTGAAAATCAGGTTTGCGCTAGTGGAAGTCATATTGGATACTATAGGAACATGTTACCTATAACCCGCTCTGATGCTAATTGTAATTATAATTTGCACCTAAGAGGGGGGGGGGGGGGGGGGGGAGGGGGGAGGTGAATTAGGTACTTTGTGATTTTTCTAGTTTTTATCTTTAATTTGTGTTTTCTTCCTGATTATTTTCTATGTTATGAAAGCGATAAAGTGCGAAAAGTAAACGACACAAGGATATATCCTGGTTCCCCTCACAGTCCGAGAGTACTCCAGTCCCTTTTCAACATGAAAGAGATTTTTAATATTGTTGTGACCTATACAAGACTAATTCTAGTCTTCCTATCACTAGCAAACCAAGAACAATCCTCTTGTAATTTTTCACTAAGTTCAAATGAGAACAATCCTCTTAAAATGAAACTCTTGTTTCCAACAACCTGGACAACAAGAATAACAACCACACAATCTTATATCCGACAATCCTGGAAAAATAAGATGTGATACAACAAGAGTTATTGAATTTTTACAAGTATTTGATATGAAGATTACATACTAATCCTTAGATTGATCTTCTTTTTCAACAACAATAATTCACAAACACTAAAGTGTTAGATTGCTCAAGACTTTTCAGTTTTAGATGATGCGAAAAAATGCAGAAAATTTCTTGAATGAAAGTTAAAGTATGGAAATGTGAATTTTGATAATTTGAAAATTTGATTGAAATAGGTGTTTGTTTGATTTGAAACTTCAAGTATTTATAAGCATATAACACCCTTGTGAAACATGGTAATGTCTGAAAAAAATATCATGAACAAATGCCAAGATGAAATGAAAAGGTTCCATGAAGAGTGGCCTGAAAATGTGTCATGAAAGATATTGATTTTTCATTTTTGTTCAAGTGCAAATCGATTGCGCATGACCAACGTAACAATTTTTTAAAAAACTTACAGTATTCAATCGATTGCACAATGTAAAAATGTGAAAAATCAGCAATTTTTAGGCAACAAGCAAGTGAAAATCCATTTGCATCAGTTAAAATTTGAAAAATGATTCTTTTAAACATGTCATGATCATGAGAGAAGTATGCAATGATATTTGATTTAATTGAGCATCTAAGACTTTAGTATTTGATAAGAATTGTCATTATACCTCCATGAAATGTCAATTGCTTGAATCCAAAGTCTTGAACAAAATGTTTTCATCTTCAAGATCATCTTTGACTTCTTGTTACTTCTTGTCACTATGAGATTTTGTCTTTATCAAAACAATGTTCAATATCAAAACTTGATTTCACATCTATAAGTCCCTCAACTAACACCACCAGGTCACCTTATACATTCATCAGTAATTACAATTTTAATAACAAGCTTATTTATTTATTTTGTACAGATTGAGTGTCTTCTACAAATTATGAGTTGAGGTTGTGAGTCATTGGTAGTTGGAACTGATAATCGAAATATTTCTCTAGTTTTATTATTTGTGTCTTCTTGCATAAACTTACACTTGTCATACTCTGGCATAATTGAAGAAAGTTAAGGTGCAAGTGCATGAAAATCAGATGTTTGGTCATATTTGTAAACAACCTTCATATAAAAATGTTCGATAAATGTATTTTTGTAGACATTCCAGAAATGCATTTTTGGACTAAATTTAGTCATAAAATTGGGGCGTGGTTAAAAAATAAATGAGTTATCTATACATGAGATGCAGCCAGAGATGCATCTCCGAAATCCAAGAGACATTTTGAGTTTTTCGTAGGGTATTTTTCAACTCTATAGAGTGGGATGAAAAATCTCATTTTTTATAACTTAACAATATCCATAAATGAAAAGACCACTTTCATAAATTAAAAAATTAAACCTTTTTAGTACTAATATTAATAATATACTTATTATTTAATTTAAATATATTTAATATTAATGGTAAATTATATTTTTGATCCCTATTTTTCTTTACACAAATAATCAGTTATTATATTTTATTTTTAAACTGTTTTGGTCTTTCATTCATAATTTTCTTAAAAAAACACTGAATTGTAGTTTGTTAATCTATGGTATAATTTTGATGATGTGACATGATATAAAAAGATTTTTTATTTAACATGTTATTTTCTAACTAAACTAAAACAAATTATTATATTTATTAATACATAAATAAAATTAATCCAGCAGCATTTCATCATTGTGTTTTCTAAATGTTTCTTCTTTCTTGCCTAGCATTTCCCATTATCTTTTTCATTCGTTATTTTCAGACTAAATCTAGTCAAACATTGAAATAATTCTTATACTTTCACTTTACCCATGACTTAACTACAACCCAATAACAATTGTATCAACTGCATTTTCATATCACAATAATGCAATTAACGTTGATAAAAATATACACAAAATGAAAGAAAAATGTGTGTGTAACTATAATTCTCACTATCTCATGCTCCATAAAAAAACCCACTATCAAATATTCTTGAAATCCAAACACTTTTCAAAAGGACATTCACTAAGGTTTAGCAAAAAAAACAAAACAAATAAAAGGAGAATTGAAACGTAATCATGTGGCTATTGTTGAAAGTGTAATTCTTTGTGTCAAAACACCATTTTAACAGAGTCTGTTGTTATTGAAATGCTCTATGTATACATTGTATAGTTGTCGAAATGTCTAAGAAATGTATCTCGAGAAAAATTTAGACTTCGATTTTTTTTAAATATTTTTAGCTGAGTTAGATTAGTTGGAGATTGATTGGTGTGCAAGCTATCTTAACCTTAACCTATAAATAGGGAGACACCCTATCATTGTAATAATGTAGTTTAATAGAGAAAGGATTAAATAAAACTTCAGTTTGAAGGTAAAGAGAAACTTTGCAGAAATATTCTCATTCTTCCCCTTTTCTTTCAAACCTTAATTTCTCCTTTTTCCCCAATTCATCTTTTCCTTTCTTCTTTAATTAGATTTGCATAGTGGAATCATATTGCAATCAAGATGTGGTTGATTCACTTCAGTAAAGAGTGAAAAACAAGAGGTGTAATCAATTAGAATAATTGATTATTGTTCGTCAATATTGATTTAAAATTCTCCAAGGTTTGAGTGTAATTCCAACATTTGGTGTATATAGCACCGACTGTGTGATTTTTGGGAAGCATAACACAATGAATCATCTGAATATGCATTTTCTAGCGAGTCTCCTAATCATGAAGAATTAGAATTATGAGAACTGGTGCAAGCAGATACAAATTGTTTTTTGCTATTAAGATCTTTGGGATCTTGTGAAAGAGGGAGTGACGTCGCTTGCAGAAAATGCGACATATGAAGAAAAGGCTACTCCCAAAGAATTGAAGAAGAAAAATTATAAATCTCTCTTTATGATTCATCAATGCATTCATCTATATAACTTCAAAAAAGTAAGTGATGTAGAATCGACAAAAGAAATATGGGAAATCTTGGAGAAATTGTTTGGAGGTGCGGAGAAGGTGAAAGAAATGAGGTTACAAACTCAAAAAAGAATGCATGAATTGCTTCAGATGGGAGAAAGTGAAAACATAAATGATTTCTTAACTAGGGTTACTAAACTAGTGAATCAAATTAAGATATGTGGAAAAACATTGACATCAAGATCAGTTGTGGCAAAGATCTTGAGGTCTTTGGCTCCAAAGTTCGACCATGTGGTACTGGCCATAGAAGAGTTGAAAGATTTGTCAACAATGACAAAGGAAGAGCTTTAAGGAACGCTTAAATATCATGAACAAATAATGGTTGAAAGAGCTACAAGAAAGTCAAAGAATGATGTAGCTTTGTAGGCGCAATCAATAAAAGAAAAGAAAGGCAAAGGGAAGTGGTTTGACAACAAATGTAGAGGAGGCTACAACAATTCTACTGGTAGAGAAAACTAGTAAAAGGGAAATGCATCAAACTAAAGGAGAACCTCATGCCAAAGTAACCATAGATGTAGTGTTGCTGGTAGAGGAAGAAGAGCTGGAAGAAAACCTGACAAAAGTCACATTCAGTGTTTCAGTTGTTAGAGGTATGACCATTATTCTAGTGATTGTCCTGGAAAACAAAATAACCAAGAAAATAACAAAAAATTTGCAAAACATGAAGAATAAGAGATGTTGATTATGGTCACAACAAGAAATGAAGAAAACTTCAAGGACCAATGATACTTAGACTCAGGATGTTCGTCACACATGTCTTGAAGTAACATTACTATAAATAATACATTTCATGATAAAACTTTCACTTCACCGTACCAAAATCTGAGGAAAAAAGTCAAGTCACGTCATGTTTTATATTATTTTTTAATAAGTACCACACATTCCCCCGGTTTCAAAATAAAACTGAGGGGGAAAATATTTTAGGACATGCTTCGAATCCCAACATCAAGAATTTATGTTTTTATTTCTTTAAAAATGGTGTCTTTTCTTTTTATTTTATTTTTAATTTTTAAATTAATGATATATTCCTTAGGTTATATTTAATAACCGAGGGTTTAAATTATAATATTTTACTATAAAAGCACTAGGGGTGTGCAAATAAACCGGTTAAATTGAACCATTTTTAAAAAATAGGTGCCCCAATTTTAAAAGTCCAAATTATTTAGCATAAAAATTGGCCCAGATCCATTTTAATAAAACCTAAAAAAATTGGTACCCACTTTAAAAGATCAATTTCTGATCTGGTACCTATTTCAAAAACAAATTTGTAAACCTTATGTATTTAATTAATAGTCGTCACTTCCTCCATGTTTTGAGAGTTTACCTTCTTCTCTCATTCTATTTCTTCGATTCATTTCTTTTTCAAGATCATCATCATTCACTGCATCATATTCTCGTGTTTCCACTAATTCCTCCAACATGTTCTTCAATCGTCATATTTTCATTTTGATATGGTATCCTCTTAAAGCCACAATCCAGTGAGATTTTCATCATCTTTTCATGGCTCTGGTGCCGGAAAATACCCAAAGATCTTTTCATGGATCTGGTGCCAAAAAATGTCCAAATGATAAAAATGGGAAGGTAAATTTTTTGACAACACGTTGCTTCTAAGAGATCTCGTGGTAGTGGAATATAGCTTTCTCAGAAATTTCAGTAGGTAATCCTAGAGATAAAAAATAACTTGAATAGTTTAATGTCATAAAAACTGTTCCGGTGTGGGCCTCACCTCGGCAGGCCCAATACCAAATACGGCCCAACAGGCGAACTGAGCACACCTGGCACACGCCCTTCGGACGAGCAGGACCGTCCGCCGGGCACAAGCCATCACGCCGCATCCCCTTCGTCGTCCGTCACACCAGACGAGCGAGACTACCCGGGCTCCCTCCGCGGGAGAATAACGTGCTCGGCACACGTTCTCCACGTGCTCCCCTCCGCGGGGACACGTCATCGGCCAACCGCCCACCTCCGAAAGAGCAGGTCAAACCCACTTTCCGGAGACCTAGGAGCGGTTGAACTAGGGCGAAGACCACGTCCTGGTCTTCACTACGCCACGTAAGCCCTAGCAGTCATTAGGGTTGGGCCTGGTCGTCTGGCCCACCTCGAATGACCGTTGGCCCAGCGCTGGGGTCTCTCTATAAATACCCTCTTCTTCAAGAGGGTCAGGTAACCCTTCTTGCCCCCTTTTCTGTACTATTGCTTCCTCTCTGTCCAACTTCTTATTTGGGCGTCGGAGTGCTTTGCAGGTACACCCCCTCCTCGTTCTTACCTCGGCGAACAGATAACCGTCCGGCGAAGCGTGGCCAGTCCGTGATCCCTCCTGATCAGGTCAGATCAGTGGCGCCGTCTGTGGGAACGGAAACTTCCCCGTTACTCCGAGCAGAAAAACCAAAAGTTTCACCAAACCTCCACGGTCATGGCCAGCCCACGCCGCGATGACACTCCGCACGATCTCGCGCTCAACACTGCCACCAACGGGAAGCAGGTAGGAACGGCGCGCCTGAATGAAGCCGACGAAAGAGACGGGCAAACTGCCTCGCCATCGTCCGAGGAAAGGCCCCTGCATGCCGACCATCGCCCCCCGAGCCCGCCGGCATCCCACCCTGTTCCCATCCCGGCGGGAGCGGACCCCACGGTAGCCGCCCTCTTTGCAGCCATCAACCAGACGAACCAGCTGCTGTCCCAACAGAACGCTAGAATTGGAGCGTTGGAACGCGGCGGCTCCCCGAGGTACCCCCAGCGGGAAGACCAGAACGGAGGTTCGAGGAGCCCCTCACCTCGACCCAGGAACCGCCGACCGCGGTTGGAGAGACGCCGCCCCCAAGCGACACGGGAGCGCACCAGATCCCCGGCAAGACACGGTCGCGGGAGGAACCAGAACGCCGCGGCGACCCCAACCGAGGAAACCCGAGGCGGGAGCACAGGCCGGAGATCGAGGGCCCGAAACCCGGGACACACCGCGATCGGCTCATCCCCCCTGAGATCCCCGGCGCACAGCGACGAGGATGACTACCGCACCCCACTATCCCGGGAGATCATGGCGGCCCCTATACCCCAAGGAATGGAGAAGCCACCGACGCTGTCAACGTACGACGGCACCTCCGACCCGGACGATCATCTGGAAGACATCGAGGCCATGCTCGACTACCGCAATGTCCGGGGAGCTATCAAATGCAGACTCTTCCCGACGACTCTGAGGAAAGGCGCTATGACCTGGTACAAAAGCCTGGAGCCCGAATCCGTTACATCGTGGAGGGTCTTGAAGGACCTATTCTCCAAACACTTCACAGCGTCCCGGCGTCACCCGAAGACGGAAGCAGTCCTCGGGGCGATCATCCAAGGCCCCGACGAACCCCTCCGGAAATACATCGAAAGATTTACTCGGGAAGCCGTACAGGTGACGACTTCCGACGAAATGAAACGCTACTTAATGGAGCAAGGCCTGCGCCATGACTCCAAATTCTACGAGGCCGTGGGCATACACCGGCCCACGTCCCTCCAAGACTTCCTCGACAGGGCCGCCCACTACATCCGGTTCGAGGAAACACAAGCGGCCAACTCCGCCCGCGACACCCGAGACAGAGAAGCCCCCCGCGGGCACCGAGACGACGGAGCTTCGAGCCACCGGCGAGGAGGGGACCGCCGTCGGGATGACCGCCACCGCGAACCCCGCGAACAGCGCGAGTCGCGCGGCCCGGCAGGAAGGTTCACCGAGTACACCGCCTTGGTCGCTTCCCGCGAACGCATACTGGCCGAATGCGCTAAAACCGAGTTTGTGCAGGGAGGTGTCCGTTTTCCACGACCAACGCCACCCAAACCCAACGTGGACAAGTCAAAGTACTGCCGGTTCCACAGGACCCACGGGCATGTAACGGAAGACTGCATCCATCTCAAAGATGCGATCGAAATCCTAATCAAAGATGGGCACTTAAAGCGATACACCCGGGGAGGTGAACCACCCAGATCGGAGGCCCCGGAGGCAAAGAAAATCGAGGAGCTCCCCTGCCCAGAAGACGGTGAGAGACTCCAGGTCGCGCTGTGCGTCAGCCGCCCCGAGGACTGGTTCGCAAGCAGAGGACTCGGCATCCCCGAAGCACCCAGCTTAGTCGGCGAGCCAATCCGACCAACCAGCCGATGGGAATACTTCCCCAGAGCCATGGTCATCTCTGATGGCGCTACGAGGAGTCTGTCCATAGGATCTGTGAAAAGGAAATTCGACGAACTCATCGCGGGCAACTCCGGCAAGATGAGCACGCTCGACAGATTCCGAGGCCGCTCCAACCCGATCACGTTCTACCTCGAGGAACTACCCGGGGGATCTCCCAATTCCAACATACCCTTGCTCATACGCGCACGTATGGCAAACTTCGACGTCAGGCGCCTCCTCGTCGACGGAGGGAGCTCGGTTGACATAATGTACTCACATTTGTTCACGACTCTCTAGCTCAACGAGTCCAACCTCTCCCCCTACGTAGGCTCCGACCTCCAGGGGTTCAACGGGACGACGACAAGACCCTGGGGATACGTGGAACTGAAAGTCACCTTTGGGGAAGAGGAAACGGCCAGAGACATCAGCATCCGCTTCTTAGTCATCGAATGCCCGTCCCTGTATAACTGCATCCTGGGCAGGACAACGATAGCAGAACTCACCGCGGTACCCTCCACCGCCCACCTGAAGATGAAATATTACACGAGAAGGGGAGCCGTGGTCACCCTCAACGGCGACATCGAAGCTGCCCGAAGGTGTTTTGAAGCCGCGCTGAAAGGCTTCGACTCCATCGCTCCACCGACTAAAAAGAAAGCACCGAGCGCTACGCCAAAGGACAAGCCAACAGAGCTGGTCGGATCAGTTGAGCTCGACAGTCGCTTCACCGACGAGCTCGACAATAAAAAGACTGACGCGGCCAACGAGCATCCAGCGCGCCCCATCCCGGATGGCGATTTCGAGCTCATTCCCCTCGGGGACGACACGACCAGAACCGTAAGGGTAGGCGCAGGACTCCCCGACCTCGCGAAACGACAGCTCCAAGCCTGCCTCCGCGAGAATGCCGACCTCTTCGCCTGGAGCGCCGCGGAAATGCCGGGACTCGACCCTGAGGTCGCCTGCCACCAGCTGTCCATCAGCCCGACCGCAAAGGCCGTGGTGCAACGCCGTCGCCGCCAGTCTCTAGAAAAATCGGCAGCAGCCGAACAAGCTGTAAAAGACCTCTTAGAGGCAAATTTTATTTCGGAAGCCCGGTATTCCACCTGGCTGTCCAACGTTGTACTTGTTAAAAAGAATAATGGAAAATGGCGCATGTGTGTTGACTACACTGACCTCAACCGGGCATGTCCTAAGGACGCCTACCCCCTCCCCAACATCGACAAGCTCGTCGACAACTCGGCGGGCTTCAAACTCTTGTCCTTCATGGACGCATACTCGGGATACAATCAGATCCCGATGGCCGAACACGACAAACAGGCCACGGCCTTCATGACAGCATCGGGCAATTACTATTACAACGTAATGCCTTTCGGCCTCAAAAACGCCGGGGCCACGTACCAACGGATGATGAACCGCGTCTTCCACGAGGAGATCGGGGACATGCTCGAAGTCTATATGGACGACATGATCGTCAAATCCGGCGCGGAAGACGACCATGCGGCACATCTCCAGAAGGTCTTCAAGACCGCGAGATCATGTCGCATGCGCTTTAACTCGGAGAAATGCACTTTCGGCGTCTGCGCCGGTAAATTCCTCGGCTACTACTTGACCGAACGGGGGATCGAAGCCAACCCGGACAAGTGCCACGCCTTCTCCAATATAACCACGCCGACCACGAAGCGTGCCATCCAGTCCCTCAACGGCGTACTAGCCTCCCTCTCACGATTCATCGCGAGATCGGCCCAACACGCCCTCCCGTTCTTCAAACTGCTCAGGAAGGAGACCAAGTTCGAATGGACGGACGAATGTGAGAGAGCTCTTCGCCACCTCAAACGCGTCCTCTCCGAACCACCAGTACTGACGCGCCCCGCGACGGGCGAAACCCTGTACTTATACCTGGCCGTCTCTAACGAAGCCGTCAGCGCCGTCCTCGTGAGCGAAGCCGGGGAAGGACAAAAGCCCATTTATTTTACTAGTAAAGCCCTCCACGGCCCGGAGGCCCGATACCAGCTGATCGAGAAAGTCGCCCTGGCCCTCGTAACAGCGGCACGCCGACTCCGGCATTATTTTCTAGCACACACCATCGTGCTCCGCACCGACCAACCCCTCCGCCAGCTACTCGGCCGCCCAGACATGGCTGGGCGCATGCTGAAATGGTCGCTAGAGCTCTCCGAGTTCGACATCACATACGAGAGCCGGCACGCCATCAAGGCTCAAGCGTTGGCTGACTTCGTAGCCGAGATGACCACGCCCCCCGACCCGACCACCAGGAACCACCTCTGGACCATCTTTGTGGACGGCTCCTCCAACTCTACGGGGAGCGGCGCCGGCATCGTCCTCGACAACGACGAGGGTACGGTCATCGAAGTCTCCCTCACGCTAGCTTTCCCAACGACCAACAACCAAGCCGAATACGAAGCATTTCTCGCCGGCCTTCGCCTAGCATCCGACCTGGGAGCCAGGGACATCCGAATCTACACGGATTCCCAGCTGGTCGCTTCGCAAGTCCGAGGTGAATACCAAGCAAAAAACGACACCCTCGCCGGATACCTCGCGCTCATCAGTGACAAACTAAGAGGGTTCGACTCAGCAGAAATTCAACACGTTCCTCGGGAGCAGAACACCCGCGCCGACATCCTCTCCAAACTAGCAAGCACCAAGAAACGAGGCGGTCACAAATCGGTCATTCAAGAAATCTTGTCCCAACCAAGTACCAGCCCGACCACCACACCCCTCGACATCAACGCCATTGGAGACGCGGACTGCTGGATGACCCCCCTCCACACCTATCTCAGCACCGGCCGTCTGCCGACCAGCTCTAGCGAGGCCAACGCAACGAAACGACGGGCCTGCTCGTACGTCCTCCTCGAGGGACGACTGTACCGCCGAGGCTTCCCAATCCCACTCCTCAAATGCATAGACAAATCCCAGAGTACGGCCGTTCTAGAAGAAATCCACGAAGGTATCAACGCGCAGCACCTCGGGGGCAGATCCCTAGCGCGCAAGGCCCTACGCGCGGGCTACTACTGGCCGTCAATGCAGTCCGACGCGAAAGAACATGTCAAACGGTGCGATAAGTGTCAACGACACGGAGACATGCACCTGGCCCCGCCAACCGACCTCACGTCCCTCTCATCCCCGTGGCCATTCGCCTGGTGGGGGCTGGATATCCTCGGACCCTTCCCCCTCGGTTCATACCAGAACAAGTACCTCATCGTGGGAGTCGACTACTTCACCAAGTGGGTCGAGGCTGAAGCTCTGGCCAAAATCACCGCCCACAACATTCTCCGATTCTACAAACGCAACATCCTCGCCAGGTTCGGGGTACCACTCGCCATCGTCACCGACAACGGTACACAATTTACAGACAAAAACTTCCGCGACTTCGTCACCAACCTCGGGACCAAACATCACTTCGCCTCGGTCGAACACCCTCAGACGAACGGCCAGGCGGAGTCGGCAAACAGAGTTATACTCAGAGGACTCAGACGTCGCCTCGGAGACGCCAAACGAGCATGGGTCGAAGAACTCCACAGCGTCCTCTGGGCATACCGTACTACTCCTCACTCAACTACAGGGGAGACCCCATTTCGCCTCACGTACGGAACCGAGGCCGTAATACCGGTCGAAATCCGCGAACCGTCCAGACGAACGGAAGCTCCCCTAGACACCGACGACAACGACGGCTCCCTCCGAGAAGAGCTCGACCTCGTCGAAGAAATCCGCGCAGGAGCAGCCCTCCGGGAAGCCCGGCTGAAGCAACAAGTAGCACTTCGCCATAACCACAAAGTCATAAAACGCGATTTTCAAACTGGAGACTTAGTTCTACGCAGAAATCAAAAGGACTCCCACGAGGGCAAACTGGCGGCGAACTGGGAAGGCCCATACCGAGTCCGGGACAAAACGGAACACGGGGCCTATTACCTCGAAAACCTGCACGGTGAACAATTAGCTCGACCATGGAACGCCGCGAAGCTTAAGCGGTACTACAGTTAACACATTGCCCGCGACGACCAATCGTCCCGGCCACTAGGGGGGCGACATGGTACCACCGCACACCCCCGCGTCCACCAACGACCAAAGAAAGCAAGCCCTGCCTCTCGTGTGCGCGGGCAGAAGGCCTTGCTCGGCAGGGAATACCTCGACCGAGGCTCCTCGTCGCCGTACCAAAACAGGCAGGACACCCAGCTCGCGATGGGCCGTCCACGCCCCGGGGAAAACTACCCCCGAAAAGGCCCGGCTACATCCCCGGCCAAACCGGCCAGTCCCCTACACTACCGGTAACAAATTGTCGAGCTAAACACACCGAGCGAACACTTAGAAAATCTACAAGAAATGTCATCAAAGGCATTCGAACAAATACGCAAACAACGAGCGCACACTTAGAAAATCCATGATAAATATATTTAACAAAAGCGGGCACCAGCCCAGTAGTCAATAGTACAAAAACGAGCACGCAGGCCCAAAGCAAAAGATAAACACCGGCACGCAGGCCACAAAACAACGAGCACGCAGGCCCGGCAACCTACACTTCCTCATCAGCTCGGTCAGCAGCCACGGTTTCCTCGTCGGGGATAACGAAATAAGGATCGATCACCCTCCCATCAACGATTTCGTGGTACGGCCCTATCCCGTCCACGACCAGCTCGACACCAGGGTTGGCGACCTGAATCTGCTCGACCGCATTCTTGAACCCGACCTCAACGGCTTCCAGACAATCGCTCTCCAACACCCGGATACGGGCGATCAAGTCAGCACGGGTGATTAAACGCCGATCCCCCTCAGTCTCGTCCTCGGCCGGACGAACAGCGCTGTCCAGAACCTCAGTACGAACCTTCAGCGCCCGCACCTCGGCCGTCGCCATCCCCAGCTTCTCTTCCAGCGAACTCACCTTCCCCTCAGCACCCTCTGCTCGTTTCCGCTCCTCGGCAACGTCCTTCTGGCTCTTCTCCAACTCCTCGGTGAGCTTGGCCAACCGCGACTGCGTAAAGGTGAGATCCCCTTGCAGTTTGGACAGCTCAGCAGCAGAGCAGCCCTCCTCGTTCAGCACGAGAGCCGTCGTAAACGTCCGCATCATCGCGGCCAAGTCCTCAGCCAGGACACGCCGACGGGCCTCCCGATCAGCCTGGCGAACAGCCTTCACCTCCCCGGCGGAAACGGTGGGGGAACGGGCACCATGAAAATACCCCGGGTGCTGGTGGCAGGGAGGGACGACATAACCTTCCTCGACGGCGCCGACCGTCAGATCCACCACCCGAGGCTCCTCGGACCTCTGCCTCTTCGACACTCCTTGGGACACAGGGGATTGGCTCTCTTGAGGCGACGAGGACGAAGTTTGGCCCCCCTGCGTCGCGACCTCCTGACTGACCAGCTGACTCACCCTCGTCCTCGGGACCCCGGCACTCCTGGCAGCACGCAACTGCTTCACCCGCTCGTCGACAGTAGACATGTTCGCTGCAAAAACAAAGAAATAGGTTAGCGACGATCAAAAACCCCGACAACGAGGGAAAACGAAACATCCCTACCTAGATAATCTAGAGCGGCCGCCCCGGTCGCACAGCCGAGCAAAGTCTTAGTATTTATCAAACGCTTTTTAGTGCGTACGTTCCCCTGGGCATCGAGGATGTACCGACCGTCGGGCGTCACCAGCTTCGACGGGGGAAGTGACCGCACAAAGGCAATTATTTTCAGATAAGCGGCCATGTCCTTCTCCTCGAGGGTTCCCGCCCGGACGATATACCTATCCGTCCCTCGACTGAAATGCTCCGAGGTCCACAGCAGATGTATCTTGGGAAGCCACGCTCGGAACCACTGGCCATCTACCGTGCGCTCGCCCTCGTCAAAGAGAGTGTCCGAGCCGTGCTGCGTGATCGGCTTGACGAGGTAGAACCGACCCTTGAAGTCTTTGACAGAATCACTGTACGCTTTAAAAATTTTGGTCGATTGTTTGAAAGAGACCCATCCGTGACGACCTCGCACCGTCTGCCGCTGCAGATGAAAGATGCGAAAGAACAACGGCACCGTCGGCTCCACCGAGAGGTAGAAACACACCACCTCGAAAGCCCGGATGAAAGCCAGAGCGTTCGGGTGCAGCTGAGACGGGGCAAGACGCAGCCAGTCAAAAATCCCCAGATGGAAGGCAGAGAACGGCAACCGGAGCCGAGCTTCTTTAAAATAAAATTCATACATCGGGAACATCTTCCGCCCATAGCGCGAACAGATCCGATGGTGCGCTTTCGGGCGATACACCTGCCAGTGTTGCGTTTCTCCTAACGGCGTGTCCTCGACCGTGGCATACACGTCGGACGGGTCGACCACAAAACAAGAAGG
This sequence comes from Lathyrus sativus, assembly GCA_963859935.3. Taxonomy (NCBI): domain Eukaryota; kingdom Viridiplantae; phylum Streptophyta; class Magnoliopsida; order Fabales; family Fabaceae; genus Lathyrus; species Lathyrus sativus. Next base: position 549,628,591 of record OZ012735.1, on the reverse strand, counting down.
GATGGTAAGTGGCTCCTCGGCCGCCCACTCCTCGGGCAAGGAGACGCGCCCATCGTCATACTCCGGGACCTCGGGTTCATCATCTTCAACCATTATCCCCGGCACCAGAGCCGACATCTACACCTGAAAGCAGAGGACCTCGGTGAATTCGATAGCCAGGATCAAATCCACCCTTCCACCGCAAGTCAAGTGAAAGGGCGACAAAGGCCGAGGGGCGGCGAGCATTCGCTCCCCGCCTACCCTCCTCGGGGATCGAAGAACGACCCCTCAGCCCTTCGGGGCGGCCGTCGGAGAAGATACTTCTCCCCGGGGCATTCATCGGAGAAAAGCCCCCGTCCTCGGGGCATTCATCAGAAAAAGCCCCCGTCTTCGGGGCATTCATCGGAGAAAAGCCCCCGTCCTCGGGGCATTCATCAGAAAAAGCTCCTGTCCCCGGGGCATTCATCGGAACTAGCCTACCGTCCCCGGGACATTCATCGGAAAACTCACCAGACGCGGCGGAACTCGCATCCCTCCTCGGGGCGCTCATCGCGCCCCGACCACACGTCCCAGTTAGACGACGAAAATAAAAGAGAGGGAGAAGAGAAACTCACTTGTAACGGCGGCGGACGGAAGAAAAAGCGAATGGCACGGCGTTGATCGGCGGCGAACGGCGGACGGGCAGCGACGATGAAAGATCAACAGGGAGAAAAGTAGCAGAATGAGCGGGGACCGCCATATTTATAACCCGGCGCGAGGCTCGAAGCGACCCTAGGCTCATTAATGACATAGGTTAGCCGCCCCTACGACCGCTCAACGCAAGACACGTGGAAGCAGCCTGACAGTCGCGTCTCTCCATCTGCCTCCTCCCCGTTCTACCGACGACCGGAGCCCTTCGCACGAGTCCCCCGCTCCAGACATGACGACCTTAAGTCCTCGCTCTTCCCCAGAGCTTCGACTTGGGGGGCTCCTGTTCCGGTGTGGGCCTCACCTCGGCAGGCCCAATACCAAATACGGCCCAACAGGCGAACTGAGCACACCTGGCACACGCCCTTCGGACGAGCAGGACCGTCCGCCGGGCACAAGCCATCACGCCGCATCCCCTTCGTCGTCCGTCACACCAGACGAGCGAGACTACCCGGGCTCCCTCCGCGGGAGAATAACGTGCTCGGCACACGTTCTCCACGTGCTCCCCTCCGCGGGGACACGTCATCGGCCAACCGCCCACCTCCGAAAGAGCAGGTCAAACCCACTTTCCGGAGACCTAGGAGCGGTTGAACTAGGGCGAAGACCACGTCCTGGTCTTCACTACGCCACGTAAGCCCTAGCAGTCATTAGGGTTGGGCCTGGTCGTCTGGCCCACCTCGAATGACCGTTGGCCCAGCGCTGGGGTCTCTCTATAAATACCCTCTTCTTCAAGAGGGTCAGGTAACCCTTCTTGCCCCCTTTTCTGTACTATTGCTTCCTCTCTGTCCAACTTCTTATTTGGGCGTCGGAGTGCTTTGCAGGTACACCCCCTCCTCGTTCTTACCTCGGCGAACAGATAACCGTCCGGCGAAGCGTGGCCAGTCCGTGATCCCTCCTGATCAGGTCACAATCCAGTGAGATTTTCATCATCTTTTCATGGCTCTGGTGCCGGAAAATACCCAAAGATCTTTTCATGGATCTGGTGCCAAAAAATGTCCAAATGATAAAAATGGGAAGGTAAATTTTTTGACAACACGTTGCTTCTAAGAGATCTCGTGGTAGTGGAATATAGCTTTCTCAGAAATTTCAGTAGGTAATCCTAGAGATAAAAAATAACTTGAATAGTTTAATGTCATAAAAACAATTACAAGAAAAGTTGTTGTATAAAAAATCATAATTACTCATTTTAATTGTTTTCGCATATATATATATATATATATATATATATATATATATATATATATATATATATATATATATATATATATATATATATATATATATATATATATATATATATATATATATATATATATATATATATATATATATATATATATATATATATATATATATATATATATATATATATATATATATATATATATATATATATATATATATATATATATATATATATATATATATATATATATATATATATATATATATATATATATATATATATATATATATATATATATATATATATATATATATATATATATATATATATATATATATATATATATATATATATATATATATATATATATATATATATATATATATATATATATATATATATATATATATATATATATATATATATATATATATATATGGGCATATCTAGTGAGAATGAGTATGTTATATGAGAATGTGAGAATGAATAAGAACCATCAAATTTAAAAAGGAAATGTTAAAATTAAATTGTGGTTTTCGCTAAATCATGTGTCATTAAGATGAAAGAGAAATTATTAAAAATATCTTTTAATCTCAATAATTACTTTTTAAATCTGATGGTTCTTATCCATTCTCACATTTTCATATAACTTACTCATTCTCACTAGACATGTGGTTTTTTTTTCTCTTTTCTCTATTATTAAAATAAATTATAGAGAAGAGAGAAAAAAATGACACATAATCTCCACCATTTAATTTAAAATCTAATGGTTTACATTCATTATCATGTTCCCACATAAAAATGACATTCTCATATGATATGTCATATATATATATATATATATATATATATATATATATATATATATATATATATATATATATATATATATATATATATATATATATATATATATATATATATATATATATATATATATATATATATATATATATATATATGTCATATATATATATATATATATATATATATATATATATATATATATATATATATATATATATATATATATATATATATATATATATATATATATATATATATATATATATATATATATATATATATATATATATATATATATATATATATATATATATATATATATATATATATATATATATATATATATATATATATATATATATATATATATATATATATATATATACTTTCATTTTCGTTTCCTACTGTAGATTTTTTGTTTGTTTTAATAATGACCTTTACTATTTTTTTTATTATCATTTATGATATACTAACAACCGAGTATGTTGTCAAATAAATTAGAAGGAAAAAATGTTTGGCATTATTTATTTTTATTTGATATAACCGGTTTAGATTTTTTAATTACTAAATCAAACTTCCTCCCTAAAAACCAATACATAAATAAGCGTTTTAAATACTAAAATTGAAAACTGGCTTGAAAAAAATTAATTTTGTACTAAGTTAAATGAAAAATTGGTTTTAAACCAAACTAAACCAAATATAAACCAATTTTGTAAAAATGAACCAGTTTTATTAAACAGTTATAAAATCCAAACCTAAACCATATATTTGGAATAATTTGTGTTGGTTTAATAACCATGCACTCTTCTAAAAAACACTCATTAGTCAGATTTTACCCTAAATTTAACTTATATGCAGTCATTCCAAAGTCTAACAAACAAGTATACTGTCAAATGAATTAGAAGGAAAAAAGTTTGGCATTATTTATTTTTATTTGATATAACCGGTTTAGATTTTTTAATTACTAAATCAAACTTCCTCCCTGAAAATCAATATATAAATAAGCGCTTTAAATACTAAAATTGAAAACCTGTTTGAAAAAAAAACTAATTTTGTATCGGTTTAAATGAAAAACCGGCTTTAAACCAAACTGAACCAAATCACTACGCCAAAAATGAATTTTGGCAGCGCAGCAAAGACAACGCTTTATATAAAAGCGCTGCTAAAGATTTATAAAAAAAAGGGAAAAAAGCGTTGGCTTTAGAAAGCGCTTTCTTAAAAGCGCTGCTAAAGGTTGTTATTTTGCAATACAATAGAAAGCGCTTTTAAGAAAGCGCTGTTATAGGGGGATACGAAAGCGCTTTCATAAAGCGATGCTATAAGGGACGAAAGTGCTTTCTAAAAGCGCAGCTATAGGGGGGATACGAAAGCTCTTTCATAAAGTGCTGCTATAGGTGCTGGCTTAGGTAGACTTTAGAAAGCGCTTTCTTAAAGCGCTGCTAAAGGTGGGGGGTTACAAAAGCGCTTTTAAGGAGAAAGCACTGCTATAGGGGGGTTTACAAAAGCACTTTAAAAAGCGTTGTTATAGGAATTTACTTTTTTAAAAATTAAACTATATTTTCTTTTCAGACTCACACAATACTTCTTTCTTTCTCTCTCTCGTGCATGTACGTATTCTCTCCTTCTCACAACACTGAACCCTACTCCCTCCGTCGTGCTCCCTCCGTCTGACCTCTGTATCTCTGTCTCTCCGACCGCGTATTCCTCCATCGTGCTCCCTCTGTCTGACGTTGTATCTTCGTCTCTCCGACCGTGTTTGAAATCGTATTCCTCCTTCAGCAAGGTAACAAGAAATATTTCTACTTTCATTGTTATATATTTTTTATTCTTATGTTGTTGCTGGTATATAATAGTTGCTGCTTTATGTTGTTGCTAGTTCTGTTCTATTTTATTTTCTTTTTCGTTTTCATTTTGTTGGTTATGTTGCTGTCGGTTCTGTTCTATTTTATTTTCTTCTTAGTTTTCATTTTGCTGGTTATGTTGTTGTTTCCTCATTTTCCTAAAGAATGGGGTTGGTTGTGAGTGTTTAATATTTATGCCACTAATTAGATTAAACTAAGCAAAAAATAACTTTTTTTAAACAAAGTTATTAAATTAAAAAGCAAGAGCACTAGAGAAGAAACATCAAAATATGCTTGTCTAAAATTAGCGCTAGTATTATGTTATAAAAAATTCAAATGATTTTAGTCAAAAATTTTGTTGAATAAGATGAGGTAGAAATATATATATATATATATATATATATATATATATATATATATATATATATATATATATATATATATATATATATATATATATATATATATATATATATATATATATATATATATATATATATATATATATATATATATATATATATATATATATATATATATACCTCCTTTCCAAGCAAACATTTCTCAAGCATCGTAGATTCATGGAACTTTTTCAGATTTATGTATTCTTCTTCGAGTTAATATGGATAACACATTGGGACTTTAAGTCATAATTTGTTGATGTTTTGTGATTCTTAAAAACACAGCTTAAATTAATGCGTAGAAATTTATATTTTTGATGTTGTTAAGTATTAACAATTGTCATTAGTGTGAATAATAGTCCCCATGTAAACATAAAAAAGGACCAATAATAAAAAGTAACGAGAATGTTGTTGATCTTGTTAATGTTGGTGTTGATGTTGTTAATGAAAACTTGAATTAATTTTGTATGTTAATTTGTTATAGGGGTTACTTGTGAAGAGTAAGATTATGATCGTTTCTAAGAATCTTACTGTGTAGTTTTAGAAGTTACCGATTTCTCTACAATTGCTACAGGTAATCACTGTTGATGTTTAACTTACTTAGTTTAGTTTATCCTACTTAATTAGTATGGATAAAAATGGATGTATTGCAATCGATTGTAAAAAAAAGTATGAGAATGAGGTATCAAAATTCGTTAAGTTTACTGTTAAACATGCCAAAGACCCTAGTAGGATCACATGCCCTTGCTTAGGCTGTTATGGGCATCAGATTGATGCAGTTAAGTTGTAATTGCATTTAAAGAGGCATGGAATTGATCGAAGTTATACATGTTGGACATTACATGTTGAGATAAGTAATGAGAATTTTGAACCGGGGGATAATACGACCTATGCTTCAAATGACAACGACACAAATACATATGACTATGATCGAGTCGAAGAGATTGCAGAAGCACTTGAAAAAGATCTTCAGGATTGTCCCAAAATGTTTGAGAGATTGGTAAATGATGCAGAGAAACCATTGTATAAAGGAGGACAATGGATGGTCGAATAAAATTTTCACAGAGTTATTAGCCCTCATGAAAAAGATGCTTCCGGAGGATAATGTTCTTCCCAATCGAACCTATAAAGCCAAAAAAATGTTGTGCTCTATTGGAATGAGCTATGATAAGATACATGCTTGTCCAAATGATTGCATTTTGTTTCGAAATAAATATGCATCATTAAACGAATGTCCTAAATCGATGTATCTCGGTATAAGAAAACGTTGTCCCCAGCAAAAGTGTTATGGTATTTTCCTATAATTCTGAGATTTAAACGCATGTTTCGTAGTGAAACAGATGCAAAACATTTAAATTGGCATGAAGATGATAGAATTATAGATGGAAAGTATCGACATCCGACACATTCACCACAGTGGATGAAAATTGATAATGAGTATCCTGATTTTGGAGAAGAAGCGAGAAACCTTCGCTTGGCATTATTTACTGATGGAATAAACCCGCATGGTCTGCAAAGTATCTCACATTCCACATGGTCTGTGATTATTATGATTTATAACCTACCTCCATGGCTATGTATGAAGCGTAAGTACATGATGCTATCTATCGGAAACGATGTGGAGGTTTATGATGGATATAGGAAAGAAAGTTTCAATTTGAAGGTAATGTTGTTTGGCACAATTAATGATTTTCCAGCATACAGAAATCTATCGGGGTATAGCATTAAAGGTCAATGTGCGTGTCCTATCTGTGAAGAAAACACAGATTGGACACGATTGAAATTTGGTTAGAAGAATGTCTTTCTTGGTCATCGTAGATTCTTAAATTCTAATAATCTCTACCGTGGATGGAGAAAAGCATTCAATGGAAATTCAGAACAAGGTAGAGCTCCACCTACATTGACAGGTGAACACATTTTTGAAAAGGTGAAAGATGTGAGTACTAAGTTTGGCAAGCCTTTTACTCATACGCTTGTCACACGTGGGTGGAAGAAGAGGTCAATTTTTTTTGAATTGTTGTATTAGAAGTCGTTGTATCTAAGATATTTTCTTGATGCTATGCATATTAAAAAATATGTATTTGAAAGTGTTATTGGTACGTTACTCAATATACAAGGAAAATCTAAGGGTGGCCTTAAAGCAAGAGAGGACTTGGTAGCGATGGGAATAAGAAATGAATTAGGACCCTTGAAGAAAGGAAATCGAACATATCTACCACCTGCTGCTTATACTTTATCTAGAAAGGAGAAAAATATATTATGTAAGTTTCTAAGTGAAGTTAAAGTTCCAGAAGGATACTCTTAAGATATTAGAAGACTTGTGTTTATGAAAGACCTCAAGTTAAAGAGTTTAAAGACACATGATTGCCATGTTATAATGGAACACTTTCTACCAATAGGTATACGTTCTTTTTTTTCAGAAAAAGTAAGAAGCGCAATAACCAAATTGTGTTTTTTCTTCAGGTCAATTTCTAGTAAGGTGATCAATCCTGCGATCTTACCAACATTGCAAAAAGAAATAGTTATTACTTTGTGTGAGCTTGAAATGTATTTTCCTCCATCATTTTTTTTGACATAATGGTACATCTAGTTGTTCATCTTGTGAAAGAGACACAATTGTGTGGACCAACTTCTATGAGATGGATGTACCCTGTTGAACGTTATATGAAAATATTGAAAGGGTATGTGAAAAACCAAAGTCAACCAGAGGGATGTATTGTTGAACGATACATTGTTGAAGAAGCGATTGAATTTTGTACTGAATATTTGTCCAATGTTCAATCCATTGGCCTCCCAAAATCTCATGTTGTTGAAAAAAAGTAGGAAAACGGTTAATTGGAAATAAAGTTGTGACAGTTTCAAGGGCTGAATGGGAGCAAGTGCATTTGTATGTTCTGCACAATGACATTGAGGTTGAGTCATATGTTGAAATGCACAAGGAAGTTCTTAAAGGTTTAAATCTGAATAGAAATGAAAATTGGATAGTACAAGAGCACAATTGAAGTTTTATAACATGGTTCAAGGATCATATATTTTCAAAGTTTTATTCTGCTACCGCTTCAATAACAGAAAGGTTGAGATGTTTAGCATATGGTCCAAGTTTGCATGTGTTTTCTTATAGCGCATACGCAATTAATGGATACACATTTTATACCAAAGAACAAGATGATAAAAGTACAACGCAAAATAGTGGTGTCACCGTGCTAGCTGAAACAATGCACGTTTCAAGTGTGAAGGACTTAAACCCCAAATATGCAAATCTATCATATTTTGGGGTTATCGAGTGCATTTGGGTGTTTGATTATGAGAAGTTTCAGATTTCCTATCTTTGGATGCAAGTGGGTTGAAAATAATAGTGGCATACGAATGGATAAGTCAGGATTTTTAAGTGGATCTTAATAAGGCGGGGTACAAAGATGAGCCTTTTATTCTAGCCACGCAAGCTAAACAAGTGTTCTATGTCACTGATCTGACAAGTATGAAATGGTCTATAGTTCTTTTTTCCAACAAAGTAATCGATGATAACATTGGAGATCAGGGTGATGTTGATGTTGATAAGGAATCTTATATTATAGATGATCAAGATGATAATATTATACGGACGAATCATATATTAGAAATAATCATAACTAGGGAATTTGGATCAATCCATTCGTCCTTGTTGTTAAGAGACAAGTAAACCACGTTCCAACAAAGAAAACAAAGAGATGTTAGTGACAAAGGTACTTATAAAGTTATATATTATATCATTCAATAAAATTATATATTATGTCATTCAATAAAATTATATATATGTTTTTCTTATTTATGTTTTTCTTATTTATATGTTTTTCTTTTCATATATATATTTGTCATTCATTTCATAATTTTGTTTTTCTGAATTATAGGTATTATGGCTAACAGTTTTGTAAAAAAGAACCAATTTTGTTAAACAGTTATAAAGCCCAAACCTAAACCATATATTTGGAACAATTTGTGTTGGTTTAACAACTACGCACACCTCTAAAAACCACTCGTTAATAAGATTTTACCATAAATGTGACTTATATGTAGTTGCTCCAAAGTCTTACGCATCATTCATTGGGATGAATTACATGACAAAAAAAAACTCCAATATTCTTCAATCTCGAACAATATTTTTTCTTCTCTTGTAATCTATCTCACATAATGATGTTGATGTTGTTGATGTATTTATGTAATAACCTTCAATGTTGTCAATCAAAGAAAATATTGAGAAATTGATTGCTTTCCTCGGTTGACAATTATAACACCCCAAAATTTGACTTATCTTTTTCTTATCTCTTGGCTTATGTTTCATTCCATTTGCATCTTCATGTATGCATAGCATTGGTTCTAGACAGGGGATCAAGGTATCTTGTTTGATTCTCAAGAATAATAGTGTGATTATCAAATCTAAATCAAGGGTTTATTCTCAACCTTGTGGTTTTCTCAAGCCCCAAGGTCCTCTCATCATCAAGGCATGTCTCACAACCATTTAAATCAAGGTTACAAGCTTTGATCACCTCCTTCTATCTTATGAATAACTGGATTAGGGTTTTGGTCAAAAGGAATCTGTGGCTAGTTTCTTGGGCAAGACATGGTTCTATGGCTCCATACACATCTTGAGGGTTCTCTATATGAATTATATTTCATTAAAAGTCACGAAAAGAACTTCAATCAATGGATAGGATGCTAGGGTTTCATATGATAAAGAAAAGTTAATTGTGACTCCATAAGGTCAAAGTCTTGGATTTCATGTACAACCAAGGGGATGCTATGTGTTCTCAGGTGTTTTCATGTGTTTGTAACTAGAAGAATCAAGGAGAAACATAAAATCAGGAGTTTGATTGAATTATGGTTTTGGTTGAAATATTTTCTAAGTGTAGAAAACCCTAATTCTAGCTATTTTGCAACATCCATAACTTTCTCATCCTTGACCCCAAATAGGGCAAATTTGTTATCAAATTAAAGACGACATCATGAACTACCTGTTTGTAGAAGAAAGCAAGTCCAAAAGATCCATAGTTTGAGAGATATGGAGAGCTAAAGTTGTGAAAATGAAGGTTTTGTCATTTCAACACTTAGAAATTTTTCTATGTATAGAAATTCAGCTTGAGGTAGATGTTTTCAAGCCCATATTTCATGATGATACAAGCTTCAAATGAATTTTTCTCCAACATGAAAGTTATAGAGAATCCTTCAAGATTTCGTTTGAGTACTAGAAATCCTTCATTGGATGTGTAGAACTCAAGTTATGGTGTCTCCAAGTTTGGGTTTCAAAGATGTCAAGTGGGAAAAGTTTTAGGCAGATTTTTGAGACAACTTTCCATGGTATTTTTCACCAAGTTCATGACTCCAAATCACTTTTCTTTAAACATGAAAGTTGAAGATCATTATTAAAGCTTTCTATCCATTACTAGAATTCCTTCATTGGATCAAAACACTTCAAGTTATGTGGCTTCAAAGTTGAGGTTTCAATGATGTCAAAAGTTTATGACTTAGAATATTTCTAAGTCACCTTGGGCAGATTTTGAGGCATGACTTTGAACCTTTCTTTCATGATCATCCAAGGCTTGTTTCAAGTTTCCATCAACATGAAAATGGTTCACCATAGTCTTATCTTTCCATTGAATACAAGAACTCACCAATTGAGTCAAATTTCACCAAGATATAATGCTTCAAAGATGACTATATGAGTTTGATTTTAATGCATAATTCTTTCATGAAACTTAAGAATGTCTTGCAGCATGGTTTTCCATTAATTCTACACGTACCAAGACCTTATTTTCCTTTATCAAACTTTTCCAATTCAAGCCAAACATGTTTCTTTCCACTTGTACCATATTCTTCATCATTTTGCCAAAAGGAGAAATATAAAAACTTGCATGACAAGATTACCTATCCACTCTCCTTTTCTGATTTTCTTGCTCTCTCTTTCCACTCTAAAAAAGGACAGCTCATACCACTACCTCACCGCCTCACTCGTACCACTCTCATTCTCACTCCTCTCTTTTTCAAACTTTAACAAGTCAATAGCCATTATGTTTTCACTACAGTTACTCTCTTTTAATCACACCATGACTCCATATATAAGCTAAAGAAAACCCTAGAAAGAGACTACAATTCATTCTGCAGCCATAAAACCCAAAACCTTTCTCTCACTCTCATAATCTCTCCTTCTTCGAACCAGTTTTTCTCAAGAGTATCTGTAAGATTTCTGGCTAGTCTCATCATTATTGAAGAGCTTTGAAGTGTTTGGCAAGGCTTCCTTGAAGGGTCTGCAAGGTTTGAAGAGGAAGTGGACCACCTCCACTTAGTAAAATTTCTCATCTTTATACTCTCTGTTCATGTGTATTTTGAGTCCATTTTTGTTGTATTTTTTGTTTTACATCATTGTTGAGTATATATGAGTGGTTGTTATGTTGTTTTAAATGGTTTCAGTTTGTGTGGTAGTTTTATATTTTCTTCGATTCACCTTGAAAACGTGTTTGTTTGTGGAAACCAGATTCTTGATCAACATGAAATTTTGAGTAGAAAAGATGTCTTTGTTTTTCAGTTCTGGGTGTTTTGAGGTGTCTCCACTGGTGTGGTGACCAGAGAAGACGACCAAAGCTAGGGCTCCTGCGTCTCTCAGGTCAAAGATAATGATGTGGCCATTGGCACCACTTTTTAAATTCAAATTGATTGAGGTGTTTTGTTTTGGTTGGCCTTTGTGGATGAGTCACTGCTAGCTCAATTAATGAGATCTTGTGTGGCATGCTATTGGTTTTGTGTTGGACTGGGCTTGATTTATATTGATATTGACACCCCTAGCTTTTGAGCCCAATGCGCATGTGTACTGAGTTTCAGTTCATTTCAACTTTATTCATACACCCCCTCCTTCTTCATTTCAAAAATATGTTCCTGATCATTTAACATCTTTAGAATTTTATCATTTTTTTCAATTAATTTTCATATTTTATTTTGATTTTATTTGTAAAGTGGTTTTCCATGTTTACCCTTGAATTAAGGTTTGACCATTTGATGCTTTGCCATGCAATTTTGACCTAATTGTTTTACAATGTTTTGACACTTGATTGAGGATTGTTTTAAGATTGATTTAATGTTTGGAAATGAAATTTTTGATTGATTTTCATTTGGTTTTTAATAGTCCTCGATACATGCTCGACTCATATACTATACTTGACTTGATTAGTTGATTTGATGATGCATTTATGCATTTCCTTTGAGATATTTTGAACATTTGTTCTTAATGGATATAGCTTGGGTTTAGGCCCCTAATTGGATTTTATTTGGTCCTGTTCCTATTTTTGGATTATGTATCAAGTTGATGTTGTTTTAACCATAATATTGTGCATGTCTTGACCTAGTTTCTTGAAGTTTCTTCTTGGATGATTTAATTGATGCTTGATAACTTTTGTGTTGACTTGTTTAAGGTTATGATCTTCATGTTTATAGGTTCATTGCATGATCACCTTGTCTCATTTACTTCACATGATCATTTGTTTCTCTTCTGGAAAGCTTGAGGGATGTTTGCATAACCTTTTGCGCATGAACTTGAATTTGTTTCTTCTTGAGTTTGTTTTTTGATTTGGATTTGAATGCGATGTGTATTATTTGAACATTTTTCTGACCTTGATGACATGGTATATGGTATTTGGTTATTTGTGTTTTGTACCTTGCTTGAGCACCTCTTTTCTTTCAAGGATGACTTTGATACATGTGTGCTTGCTTCTTGGTGTATGCCTTGAATTCAATTCATTTTGTGACTCTTGTGTATTCATGAATGGATTTGTAAGTTGATGTTCATGTTTCTGACCTCACTTGGTTTCTTTCCCTAATCTCACATGTTCACTTCTTTGAAGTGTGTCTTACATGCTTGTTTTGTATGACAATTGATTATGTATGAATGTGATGCATGACTTCACTCTTTGTGAACTTCCGTTGGCAATTGACATGGTTGAACACGATATGATGCGTTACTGCCCTACCTTGTTTCTCACCTTATTTGACTTCATCTCTCTTGGTTTGATGATTAATATTGCTTCTTGTTGGACTTTAAGTCATTTGTATGTCTGTGGGCAGTTTGTTTTGCCATTTGATTTTGTTTTCAAATCTTTGGGTATGGTTTGACATGTGAATACATTCTTGTTGCTTTGAAATGATGTTAATGATTCCCTTGTGTGGTCGAGATCAATGCTTGCCTATTTGGTGTTTTGCCTTTGAAATTCCATGTATGTTCATAGTGTTGCATTTTCTTCTTTTTCATTTTCTTGAAACTTGTTTAAATTTCAATCTTGTTTTCATTTGTGATTGATTAGTATGGTGTTTACTTGTGCTTGTTCACATGATCCCTTAAGATTCCTAGTGCCACTTAGTTTCTGATTAAGTTAGGAGTACGAGAGAAATTAGGCTTTCAATCCTTTGCATGATAACATTTAGGATAATCCCTCTTTGGCCTCAACTTTAGGTCCATCATTTGTATGATAACTTTAGGTAGACCTCCCTTTTATCCCAATCTTAGGACCATTTTGTATGATAACATTATGATCCAGTTTTCCTTAGTGTTTTCTTTTCACCCTTTGAGTCATTTCTCTTCTCATCTCAAAACAAATTCTAAGACACTTAATAAGGGCGATAAATGTTGTGCGCCACGAGCCTTAAGCATATGGGGAATGATGAGTAAGGGTTATCTCCTTGCTTGTCTAGAGTGTTTAGAGTACGACTCGTCTGGGGGAGATATGTGATGCATTCGTTCCTATATCATAGTCTTTAGTGCAACGTGAATCTCAAGCCAATTAATTTACTTCTCTAAAACTCATAAACAAAATTTCAAACTTTTTTATCCTTCAGGATTATTCTTCAAACTTTTTTTTAGAAAGAGTAAGCTACTTTTCCATTCTACCGCAAACAAGCATTGACCCTAACTGCTGGAATGAGAACTTAACATCACTCATAAAAAACACTTAACCAAACTGTGGTTTAGTTATCTGAACTACGTTTGCTCTGAATTCTCATACCAGATGAGAATACGTAGGCATAAGACGACGAAGTCTTGGCGAACACCCTTTTCCCTCTTTCTCCCGTAGTTTACCCGAACTATGTTTGCTCTGATTTCTCATACCATATGAGAATACGTAGGCACAAGACGACGGTGTCTTGGCGAACACCCTTTTCCCCTTTCTTTTGAAGTGTAGCCGAACTACGACTGCTCTGATTTCTCATACCAGATGAGAATACGTAGGCACAAGACGCCGATGTCTTGGAAAACAACCTTCCCCCTTCACCCGTAGTTTTCTAAATTATGTTGACTCTGACTTTCCCATTGCACGAGGGAATACGTAGGCATATGGCAGTGATATCCTTTCGAGTCTCTTTTTCTTTCCCCCGTTCTGCTCCCGTTTAGTAGTAGGCTTTAGATAACTCACCATTTGATTAGACAACAAGCATGGATCCCGTTGAGTATAACGAACGTGAGGGGATTCTAATACCTTCCCCCTGCGTAACCAACTCCTGAACCCAAGATTTAGTTTTGATGACCTTGTCTTCTCCCTTCTTTCAGGGTTTCTTCGGTCGTTTCCTTTCCCTTCTTTGGGATAAATAACGTTCGATGACGACTTTTTTGTTTGTTTTTGCTGGTTGTCTTTCGCAATTGCAATAATAATATTAAAAAATTTATTTCTAAACACAATCATCCATTTCTCTTTCATGTTTTCTATCATGTGCAAGAATTTTCCATAAAAACATTTGCTTAAGATAATGAAATCTCTCTAGGATGGATTGCAATTACAGAAAAAAATTCTCTTGTCTAGAACAAATAAATTCTCAAAAATATGGAAAATAATGTAAATATAAATTTTTTTATCTGATCTTGATGGCTGATCAGAACCTGAAGTGGGCCAGAGAATTTACCGGTGATGCTGGGTTGCAAGGATGAGGAGGGGGTGTACCTTCAAGGCAATCCGATGCTAAAGTAAGAATCGGGAGAATATAAGGCAAGTACAAAAAGTGTATTTCTTAGGGTGATTTAGAATGATTTAGAATACCCGACCCTCTCAAGTGAAAGGGTTTTTATAATTCCCCCATCGCTTGGCCATTGGTAACTATTTTCAGGGCGAAATATTCACTCCCAAAGAATAGGTAACTTCTAGAAACTAGCCGTTAAGACAAGTAGATGTGCTCGAAACTAGTCATTTCCCCGGGAAAGGGCATGGTCGCGGGCACATGCGTCGTAACTGTTTCTGGATGGTGAAACCGTGCGTGACGAACAAGAATATGACGAGGGGCAGCTGATTCTGGGGGTTAGCTGGCCAGCCTTCCTCAGCAGAGGGGAAGAGGAGAGAGAGTTTCACTTTGCCCTTAGCTGGCGGAGCTAAGGCTATTAGGTTGGGTCGTTTTAGGTGCAAAAGTGGATTGTGCCATGCCTAGCCATTGGGCCAGTCCAGAACAGGAGCCCTCCAAGTCGTTGCTCTTGAGCATATGAGTGATGACTTAAGGGCAACCCATGGTCCGAGGAAGACTGGGTGTGGTCGACGCTCGTTACGGAGATAAGGTCGCTTTGTATTGTTCGAAGGCGTTCGTGTCTGGGGAATCTGGAACGTTGCCCTGAGTTCTCGATGGATGGGGAGCCCAATGGTTGATGGGACATGAAGGAATGGAGTTCCACGTATGCATCAAGCTACGTGCTACATTTAATGCGTAATGATGGCTATGTTAGTGCACGTGTCCCTGCTCTACCTATAAATAAGGGAAAGTAGCGCTCATTTTTACTTTTCGGTTCTCTCCTTTGTTGTTGCTTGCCTTTGATTCCTTCATCCGCCGTCATACAAGCAATGTCCAGCCTTCCCCGACTAGCCTTTTTCCTGATTCGAATTTGTAAGTTTTCTTCATCCCTTTCCATTTTACATGTTTCAATTGTTTTTGCCTAGAATGGATGTGGTTAGGACGAAACTAGGTAGAGTAGGAATGGTCTCTGGAGAATGTTAGTGGTCGACGGCGGTTAGGGGATTTTTCGCCTTCGTCGCTGGAGCGTTAGGAATTTAGGGTTTTTATCGATTCTGGCACCGGTGCGACAACGGATGAGTTAGTTGCCGGTGGAGTTTATTTGTTTTCCGGTGTACTCATGAATTTTCTGGTGGACCTTCATCGGAGTTCTGGGTGACTCCTCGGGAAGGATCTCCCCACATGGGTTTGAAGGGTTATTAGGGGCGTCTCTTCACGTTGTTTTTGCGCTATTTGAGTAAGGGCTTAGGTCGGGGACGTTGTCCCCAGGCCTTTGCGCTCCCTTTCACTTTACTAGCGATAGAAAGATGGATTTGAATTTATTATTGAATTCACTTTTGTCCTCTGCTTTTCAGGTAAAGGATATGTCTCACGATCCTGTGGATGAAGTCGCAAGGGAGTTATCTGAGGGGAGCTCTTCGGATGACATTCGTATCAATGAGGTCTTCGTTCCCATAAATGTTGGTGACACGTCCACCCTTAGTAGTTCCGAGGAAGACTGGATTATCGCTGAGCCTCGAGAGCATGCCTCCATTTTCGCTTCTTATACTCAAGGCACTTTCACAACGGTTGGGGCTGAGGGAGACTGGAAGGTCCACTTCCTTAGGGAGAACGATATAATATTCTCGGCATACAGGGAAAGATTCCATATGTACGAGTTTGTCTTCAAAGAAATCGGGTTGAGGCTGCCCTTCATTGACTTTCAAGTGGCAGTATTTACGCATCTAGATCTGGCGCCCTCCTAGCTGCATCCGAATTCGATTGCCTTCATCTAGGCATTTGAGATAACTTGCGAATTTTTGGAGATTAGGGTCACTCTCCCCCTCTTCTTCCTCGTCTTCCATCTTCAACTCCAGGTTGTTGGGAGGCAGTTTGGCTGGGTCTCCCTGAAGCAGGGGAGGAAGTTGTTCAAACCCTTCTCCAAGTCTATTAGGACTTTTAAGGAAAGATTTTCTGTGGTTGGGCCCGTGTCAAATAGGGCCAAAAAATCCTCGTTCATCTGGGAGTTCACGAAGGACAAGAACGAGGAGCCCGTTATTGACGAGGATGGCAAGGTTCAGGGGCAGAGATTGCTGAAGTTCCCCTTCTGATGGAGTGGGGACCACTTTACCCGGGGAACCGACGATTGTCTTGCCACTTCTCATATGTTAGGGGATGATGATCGGGCCAGCTACGGCAAGCTGGTGGCCTTTGTTGATGGTTTTCTCTCTGCTCAGGATTTGACCAGGAGCGGGGAAATTATTTATGAAGAAGAAGGGGGGCCCAAAGTAGAGACCCGATACATTAACATGAAAGAGCTCTTCGAGTGCGACACTCGCGTGAAGGCTATGAAACTTCTGGGTAGCTATTTACTTCTTAGCTTGTTTGTATTGCTATTTTCCTTGATGGAGTCAGTTTTGACTTCGTCCCAAATCCAACATTCATGATCTGGGCTTCATCGTGCTTCGAAGAACTGGCATTCTCCTGGTGCCTAGACTCCCGGGAAGTATTGGCTACTTCCTTCTCTTCATATTGGATGTATGCCCGTGCCTTGAAAAAAAGGGCATCCAGGGTTGTTGGGATTTTGTTTCCCATAGCGTTGGAAAATTCAGAGCGGGGACGAAGCCCACGTTCGAGCAAGTACTTCTTCATATCATCGATGATGGTGACCTAGACGGCTTCTTTATTGAACCTTTTGATATAAGCTCGAAGAGGTTTGTCTTTCCCTTGAATGATGGCCTCAAGGGAGGCTTCTGTCTTTGGATAACAAGAGGCTGTGAAATTCCTAGAGAACATTCTCCTTAATTGTCTCCAAGATGTAATGGTCTCAAAGGGGATGCTCTTGTACCATGACATAGCTCCCTTTCCCAGCATGGTTGGAAATAATCTGCATTTGACGACACCTGTGACGCCGCGATAATCGAGCAGAGCATCAATGTTTTTGATGTGCTCGTCAAGATTTGTAGTGCCATCATATGTGCCCAAGGGTGGGGTTTCTCTAGCCCTCTGGGTAGGCGCATGGCCATAACTTCTTAGGACAAAAGGCCGCGAGGCTCATCGTCACTGCTACTGCTAGACCTCGAATGGGAGTGAGTACTTCGTTCGGGGAAGGGACTGCAATCTCTGCGAGGAAATGGACTATGTGCTCGGCCCGTTGGATCTGGGTGGAGGTAAACGATGACGCTCTGTCCGGAGATTCCTTCTGGTTCTCTTAGCCCCTAGGGAATGTTGGCTCTGGGGAGAGGCATGGTCGCACTTTCTTATTTCCAGATAGTCTGGCTCTGCTTGTACTTGACGGTCTCTTCCTCGTCTGGGAGAAAGACTCTGAGATCTTCGCCGTTCTTTCCTCGGTGGAGGTGATTTTGGTCGGTGGGACTCTTCTAAGACTCCAATTCTTGCATTCTGTTGGAGGATCAGAAGATTTGTTTTGTTGAGAACCTTGAATAGAGCCGTCATGGCTGGGTCGGCGTTGGGAGGAAGTGGAACAGTCAGATAGTCTTCGGAGGGTTGGCCCCCGACCTTGTCAGCACGATCGGGGGAAGGAGATGTGGTGGCTCCATCTCTCTACTGATGGACTTCGCTCCCAAGAAAGAGGGTTTCTCCGTCATCGTCTGTCTTACTAATGGGGAGGATGGCGTTATGAGCATCATGGACATTGTCATGGATGGCCATGATCGGAATCTTGAAAGAACTGCTTTGGTTTTGAATTTATAGGAAAATAAAGACGGAGATAACAAATTTTCCACAAACGGCGCCACTGATCTTGACGGCTGATCAAAACCTGAAGTGGGCCAGAGACTTTTTTGGTGATACTGGGTTGCAAGGATGAGGAAAGGGTGTAAATGCAAGGCATTATGATGATAAAGTAAGAATCAGGCGAGTAGAAGGCAAGTGCAAAAAGTGTATGTGTTAGGGTAATTTGGAATGATTTAGAATACCTGATCCTCTCAAGTGAGAGGGTTTTTATAATGCCCTCATTGCTTTGTCATTGGTCCATATTTTAGGGACGCGATATTCACTCCCAAAGAATAGGCAATTTCAAAAACTAGCCTTTGGGACAGACAGATGTGCTCGAAACTAGTCGTTGCCCCGGACAAAGGCGTGGTCGCGGGCACAAGCGTCATTGCTATTTCTGGATGGTGAAACTGTGCGTGACGGGAAAAAATATGATGAAAGGAAGCTGATCTAGGGGGTCATCTGACCAGCCTTCCTTGGCAGAGGGGTAGAGGAGAGAGAGCTTCACTTTCCCTTAGCTGGCAGGGATAAGGCTATTGGGCCGTTCTGGGTGCAGAATTGGATTGGGCCATGCCTAGCCATTGAGCTAGTCCAGAACATTATCTTTGTTGGAACATATAACTTCTCTTGGTTGTTCTCTAAGAATACATGGTCAAACTTTTGATTTGTTTAAGTAATTTATTTTAATATTTGTGTAAACAATATAAATATATATATATATATATATATATATATATATATATATATATATATATATATATATATATATATATATATATATATATATATATATATATATATATATATATATATATATATATATATATATATATATATATATATATATATATATATATATATATATATATATATATATATATATATATATATATATATATATATATATATATATATATATATATATATATATATATATATATATATATATATATAATTTTCCCTCGGTTTTTAACAGAAACTGGGAGGTATGTGGATTGGGTTAGAGCATATTTATTGTTTTTTATTTTATTTAAAAAGAAACACATTTTACCTCGACTTTGAGTAATAAGCGAGGTAAAATATAAGCGTGTTTATTCAGTTTCTTCACCGTCCTTAAACAAATCTTCACCCTACATTTAATCAGTATCAACGCTCAAGACACTACCATTAGTGATCCTCGTAAAATCTAAAATCTTCATTATAAAAGTATTTTGAATATTTAAATTTGATAGAAGTGAATCCATAATAAACCCATACATTGTTGTGAAACCATCCATGTTTAATTAGAGGGCCATGAGATTTTACAAAGTAAAAGTGTCGATGTAATAAATTGCAAGAGAAGAAAATTATTTGGGTTTAAGGTTTGTGTTCTTAAGTAATCATATAACTGAATACTTATTTTATTTATCTAACCTTTTTTTTGGCTTTATATCAGAAACAAATAAATGCAAAATCCATAGAGAATATATTTCATTCAACATTTGATAATCCTTAAGATCCATGAAACGAGGATCCCCAACATTTGCTCCTCTCCAAGATATCCAACATTGTTCTTCACCGACAATGATGACGATGAAAAACAATATTTTTACTTTAACATTTTGTGTAAACAATGTAATAAGTATTTAACACACACACACACACACACACACACACACACACACACACACACACACACACACACACACACACACACATACACACACATATATATCGTCCCCCTCGGTTTTGTTATTAAACTAAGAGGTATCTGGTGCTAATTTGGAAAATATAGAAAAGCTAATGTTGTGGTTCGAACCCATAACCTTTTAAACTAACCCATTAGTTATTTATAAACCGAGTGGTAAAGTTTCCACTTTTCATGCCACCCTTTGTTACCTCGACACTGTAACCGAGTTGAAACCCATTTCGCGTCCGATATGACATATGTGATTTGTAGTAGTGGAAATATTGGTTTATCAACATAAAACCCTCGACGAAAAACATGGTGAAATTTGCAAATGTCAATACCCTAAAAGCTGATGGTATTGGCGATGTTCTGATTATGAGGAAAGATGACAAAAGATCAGTAATTTTTAATGTATTATACATACCATACATGAAAAGTAATTTTCTTAGTATATAGTAGTTGATAGAGAAGAATTATAAAGTGTCGATTGAAGATAAGATGATGAAAATTCTTGACTCAGGTGGAAATTTAATCGTGAAGGCTCTCATGTCTCAGAATAAAACCTTCAAGATTAAACTGAATGTGATGGAGTACAAGTGCCTTGCAAATGTAGCTAGTAGGGATGAATGGATATGGCACTATAGACCTGGCCATCTCAAGTTCAAAGACATCAAAATTATGAAAAGAATAAATATGGTTCTAGGGTTACTAGAAATCAAAATTCCAAATGAAGTGTGTGAGGAATATGTGCAAGCAAAGTAGCACAGGAACAACTTCAGCAAAGATGCATAAAACAAGTTGAAGGTAATTTAAGATCATACACTTTGATGTATGTGGTGCTATCTAGGTGGATCCGTTTGGAGGTAACATATGCTTTGTCACGTGCATAGGCGACTTTAGTCGAAAATAGTGGATTTACATGATTAAGAAGAAAAGTGAAGTGATTGAGGTATTTGTTAAGTTTAAATCTATGGTCGAAAGACAAAGTGGTCAAAAACTCAAGATTATGAGAACTGATGATGGTGGAGAATATGTGTTGAAAGATTTTGACACATTATGTGAAAGGGATTGTGCATGAGGTGATGCCTCCTACATTCTACAACAGAATGAAATTATAGAAAGGAAGAGCATAACCATCATGAATATGGTCGAAAGTATCTTGAAAGACAAACATTTTCCCAAAGATTTATGGAGATAAGTTGTGTCGACTGCAACATACATATTGAATAGATGTCCGAAAAAGAAGCTAAAATGAATCACGCTAGAAGAATGTTGATACGGTGTCAAGCTTAGATTGAGTGATCTAAAGATATTTGGATCTATAACACATATACAAGGTCAGTTGTTGTCAAAATGCTCTGTGTAGAAATTGTATAGCTGTCGAAATGTCGAAGAAATGTATCATGAATGACATTTAAACCTAACTTTATTTTGTGTTTTTAGCTGAGTAAGGTTAGTTGGAGATTGCTTGGTGTGTAATTAATCTTAGTCTATAAATAGGGAGGTATCATATCATTGTGGTAATGTTGTTGAATAGAGAAAGGGTTGAATAAAACTTTAGTTTGAAGGCAGAGAGAAATTCTGTAGGAATATTCTCATTTTCCCCTTTTATTTCAAACCCTAATTTCTATTTTCTTTTCAATTTATATTTTCTCTTCCTTTTTATTGAGTGAAGAGTGAAGAACAAGAGATATAATCAATCAGAAGAATTTATTCTTGTTCATTAATATTGAGTCAGAATTCTCCAAGGTTTGAATGTAATTAAAACAACTATGCATATGCATAAATCTATACATTTCCCAAAAGGATATTTCTTGTACTTGTTATATGCATAAATGGTTTTAACTTGGCGCAATGTTATCTGCAACCAAAATACAATCATGTGACCATGGGCTAACACTAGTTTAAGAAAAGACGAAATCCCTCATAAGTATCAAGATCTCCCTCCAATGGCACCATAAATTCAATTGAAGCTTGATATTCATTATGAACACATTGAATATTCTCTTAACCCTATTTAATGTGTAAAAACATAGGATTTGGATCCTCTCCTTTTTTATATATCATGTCATCTCTCATGTTTCTAATCTAACGATTCAGTATTTATAATGAATAATTAAATAAAAAAAGTCATTTAATAGGAGAGAGAAATTCTAAAAATATTAAATGACTTTTTTTATTTAATTATTCATTATAAATTCTGAACCGTTAGATTAGAAACATGAGAGATGACATGATATATAAAAAAGGAGAGGATCCAAATCCAAAAACATATGAATCTTATAAACACGATGATGAAGATGAATGCAGATTATTTCTATTTATGTATTAATAAATATACTAATTTGTTTTAATTCATTTAGAAAATGACATGTCAAATAATTTTTTTTAATCTCATACCACGTCATCAAAACTATGATATGTATTGAAAAAAAAAGTTTCAGCATTTTTAGTGTAAAATTGTCAATAAAGATCAAAATTGTTTAAAAACAAAATACGATTTCAACTTATATAATAACCTAGTATTAATTAATATTGATGATTTATCCATGGAAAAATAACCTTTTTGGTCCCTTAACATTAGCTCGGGGTCCATTTTGGTCCCTTATCTTTAAAAAGTGCCAAATGGGTCCTTTAACTTTTAAAATGGTGTCATTTTAGTCCTCACCGCCAGTTGCACCCAAACGTCCGTTTATTTTGTATATCTGGCAGATGAGGTGGCAATCTTGTTCATGATGTATCTTCCTTCTCCCTCCTCCTTCTGTTGAAATCCCTAAAATAATCTCAAATCCCAAATCCCAAATCCCAATCCCAATCACGAATCCGTAAATTAATCTAGGGCAAGCATGAAATCCGGATGTTCCTCTTCCATTTCAAAAACGAAAAGTCGGGATTCAGATGTTTGTAGTCGGTCACGATGGAAGCCCATGTGCCATTGTGGAGACATGGTTGTTCTTCAAAGGGCAACTACTATTAAGAATATGGGAAAACTTTTTTGGGGTTGTCCAAATCATAAGGTATGCAAGCTGGTTTTGTTCTCTGTTGAAGTTATGTTTTTGTGTAAATTATGTTTATGTTTCTGTTTTTTGATGTTTCTGTTTATTATCCATCATCCTCTAAACAATGAATCTTACAGGGAGGTATGCAAGCTGGTTGTGGCTTCTTTGATTGGTTTTACGAGGAGATGGGTGATGAGAAAGAGCAATTTTGGATCCATAGGTTGGGTGTGGTAACTAAGGGACTTGCTGAAGCAAAAAAGGACATTGAAAAAGCGACAAGGGAAAATGAAGAATTAGGAAAAAAGCTGATGAAACTTGAAATTGAAATGAAGAATATCATGAAGTGGAAAAAGATTTTGAATTTGATGTTTGTGATGATTATCATTATATTAGTTGTTAGGGGTAGTTAGGTTATTACAGTTTGTTTGGAAGTATTATGTTTAGTTAAAGTTTGTATGACTTCAACATGAATGTAATAGTTGGATTTTAATATATGGATTGTATCAGTTTAGTTAATTTCAGTTTTTGCAGTTCAACATGAATGAATATAACAGTTTTGGATTATATCATGTCAATGTGTTTTTTATATTTGGTATATAACAGTTTGGATTGTGTTTGGATTATATCATGTCAATGTGTTTTTTTATATTTGGTATATAACAGTTTGGATTATGTTTGGTATATAACAGTTTGGTATATAACAGCAGCATACATAAAGCATCATACATATAACAGTTTAGATTGGTTTTAGGTTCTGCTTTTAGGTTAAAGTGTTTTACCTAGTTTTGGTTATACATATAACAATTTTGGTTATACATAAAGCAGCATACATAAAATTTTGGATTATATGTTTGGTATATAACAGTTTTGCTTCATACATGTTTGGTATATAACAGTTCTGCTTTTAGGTCACAGTTTTGCAGCATACATATATACATGTTTTGCAGCATAAAAGTTTGGATTATATGTTTGGTATATAACAGTTTTGGATTATATGTTTGGTATAAGCAGCATACATATAACAGTTCTACTTTCAGGTCACAGTTTTTTATGTTTGGTATATAACAGTTTGGATTATATCACAGTTTTAGGTTCTGCTCTTTGGTATATCACAGCAGTAGAGTACAACATGTTCAAATTATAAACCTGTAATACTTTCCAAAACAACATGTTCATGACAGCAGTAGAATACAACAACTGTAGAACTTGTTCATGACAGCAGTAGAGTACAACATGTTCAGACTATAAACTTGTTCATGACAGTAGTAGAGTACAACATGTTCAAATTATAACACATAAACTTGTTCATGACAACAACAGTAGGATGTAATAGACTTGTTCCAAAACGACATCAGTACAATACATAAACTTGTTCTAGGTAACTAAACATGTTCCACAACTTAGATTTTCCTCTTTGTTGGAGTAGACCTCCTTGTTACTGGGCCAACAACATTCTTCGCAGCACTCAACCTAGTTGTAGGACCAGGTGGCACAAAAGGTCTTGTTGGCTTCCTTACAGGAAGATTTTGTGTCTTGCCCTTAGCAGCCTTTCCATTAGAAGTCTAAGATGCTTGACAAGATTGTTGAGTAGGATGACTTGTTGAAGTGTGGTGACTAGTTTGTTGAGCAGTCTGAGATGGAGTGTGTTGACTAGTTTGTTGAGCAGTCTGAGATGGAGTGTGATTGAGTTGGGTTGATTGTTGGCTAGGTTGTTGAGTTGTTGTGTCCTTACAAGTAGATTTGTAATGTCCTGCTTTCTTACACCTACTACACTTCACCAGAAAACCTGTTCTTCTCAATTTGCGAGCAGACCCATCAATTTCACCTTGTTCTAGGTTCCTCTTCTTTTTAGGTCTACCTGGCATCTTCCTGAACTTGGGTGGTTGCACATCTGGGTATGGTGTCTTAACCCACAAGTTTGCTCCATTAACAGGGTAGATCACATGCTTATAAACTGCCTTGTACC
Source organism: Lathyrus sativus (assembly GCA_963859935.3). Classification (NCBI taxonomy): domain Eukaryota; kingdom Viridiplantae; phylum Streptophyta; class Magnoliopsida; order Fabales; family Fabaceae; genus Lathyrus; species Lathyrus sativus. The sequence continues at coordinate 549,603,340 of OZ012735.1, read as the reverse complement.
TTCCTACCCTGTAATAATCTGGAATGTAAGTATCCAGCTTGAAATTCCTACTCTTCATAGCAGAATGAGCATGAACACATGGGAGCCCTGTGAGTTCCCATCTTCTGCATGAACATATCTGATCTTTCAGGTTCATAACAAACTTGTCAGCTTGATTTTCTATGTGCCTTACTTCAAATATATGTTCATCAGACATCCTAAATGATTAAACAAACAAAAGTACATTAGTCACATGTATGTCATAAACAAACAAACAAAATACATTATTCACATGCTGTGACATACCTTACTAGCCAGTTGTTGGTGTATGTGCTTGTGACATCAAGTTTCTTTCTAATATTGGGCTAAATATCATTCTCATCCAAAGTTCCAAATCTCAGCCTGTTATTTGTCCATCTCTCCATCATGTATGTTCTGATGTCTTCTAACATAGTGATTAGAGGTTTTTCCCTTGCTTCAAGAATGACACTGTTAAATGACTCAGACATGTTGTTGAGAACAACATCACATTTGTTTTCAGTCCTAAAGTAGGATCTACTCCAAAACCTTGGTGGGGTCTTCATCATATGTTTAAATGCTTCTTCATTGATGACCCTCATTCCCTTCATCTCTTTTTCCCATGCCTGTGGGTATGTTGACTTGGCAGCCTTCCATATTATGTCCTTCAACATCTTTCCAGGAAACTTTTTTCTAAAATTGTTATAAAGGTGCCTAACACAAAACCTGTGCTCCACCCTTGGCAATAACTCATCCATAGTAGGTAGCAGACCCTGCATACATATTTCATAACAGCAGCACAAGAAAAAATAAGTGAAGCTACACATACATACAATAACATATTTGGTAACAGCAACATATTTCATAACAGCAACACATCATACATATAGCAGTTTGGATGAGTTATTTCATAACAGCACAAAAATCATACAACACAAAGTTCATTAATCAGTATAACAATATATTTGGTATATAACAGCATCACAAAGTTCAAAAATCATGCAACACATACATATTTCATAACAGCAGCACATCATACATATAACAGTTTGGATGAGTTATTTCATAACAGCACAAAAATCATGCAACACATAGTTTATTAATCAGTATAGCAGCATATTTGGTATATAACAGCAACACAAAGTTCAAAAATCATGCAACACATACATATTTCATAACACCAGCACAAGAAAAAATAAGTGAAATTACAACAACACATATTTCATAACAACAGCACATCATACACATAACTTAGCTTCATATTTGGTATATAACAGCAAGATACATATAACAGCAAGAATAAATGAAAAACTTGACTTTTGTTGGTCTGAGATGAAGGTGTAAGTCAGACATTCATCTTTGCCTCCAAGGTCATCAATTAACAGCTCTAAAAACCAAGTCCAGCTATCCTTGTTTTCACTCTCCACAGCTGCATATGCTATGGGAAGCATATGATCATTAGGATCCCTCCCAATGGCAGCTAGTATCTGCCTTCCACACAACCCCTTAAGAAAACACCCATCTAGACCTATTACATGCCTGCACAGCTTAAAACTTTCCTTACACGCAGCAAAACATATGTAAAGCCTTCTAAAATATGGTCTTTCATTCTCAACACCTACTTGTACAGACTCAACATTGAGCTTAATTGTTGACCCTGGATTGACTCTTAACAGTTCATGACAGTAGTCATAAACCCTTGTGTAATCTCCCAAAAAGGAACCATCTACATACTCTCTAGCTGCGAATCTTGCTCTTATAGCTTTTGTTTTGTTGACCCCAACATTCCACTTTTTTTGTGCCTTCTCCTTGATATCCCTTATACTCAACCTTGGATTGTTTTTCAAGCTATTTTGAATTCTTTTACTCAACCACTTTGTACTCATCAGCTTCACATTAAACTTTCTACTGCAACTATGTTTATCAATTACTTTCCTGAGTTGCCAAGTGTCTTCAGTTGACAATTTGCTACAATAAGCCTCCCACTCACAACCAACTTTACATCTAACCCTTACCCTAACTTTGTCATTTTTTACAAACCTTAGGTCTCTACCATTTTGAACAGCATAACTTGTTATTGCTTCCCTAAAATCATCCTTTGAACTAAAGTACATTCCCACATCTCACTTGTAATCTGACATGTCTTTTGGCTGTCTGAAAATTTGATGTTTTTTCTTACAACTCCACTGCTATCATCACTGTCACAACCATTTTGCATTTCCTCACTGTCATTGTCACTTCCTTTACCATCATTTTCTCCCTCCTCTCTGTTACCATCATTTTCAAGACCAACTAGGGCATCAAGTTCATCCTCCCTAATCTCATCACACCCATCAGACTCATCCTCAAAAGCAACATCTTATGCGCTATCATAATTGTAGTCCTCATCTTCACTATCATCAGATGATAGACTTAAGTCATCATACACTGCAGCTTTGCCTTTTCCAACTCCAACATTACCTTGTTCCCCTGTAGCACTCCCTTTTTCAACTCCAACAGTATGATCATCCACTGCAGGAACCTCATCAACTCTAACAGCAGTGGCTTCATCAACCCTAACATTGGCTTCATCAACCTTAACATTAGCTTCATCAACCCTAACTTCACCTTCCATAACTTCTTCATGTAGTTTACTAAGTAACTCCTACATCTCATCTACAATTTCAGCAGGGTCCTCATCAACTTCATCAACAACAACATCACAATAGTCAGGTTGAGACAATGTGTGTTCAATATAAATATCAACAGTTTGGTGCACCCTATACAGATCTGCAATTTCTAAAGCCCCATTGTCATCAACAAGTCGGTTCATCTCAAATTGAGGGTCCTTGCAAAATATTGTTTCAAACTCCCTATAACCTAAGTTTTTCAATACACCAACTAGCTCAAAATTGTTAGAACACAGATTGGTTCTTAATAATATCTCTATGTTTTGATGATAACTATTATGAAATTTTGTAATTAAGAACTATATACTCTAAAATTTGCTTAAGAATGTTTGCTGCAGATATTAAAGTAATTATCACTCCAGAAGCAAATCAGAACTGAATATAAGAAACATGCAAGGCTCTGTAGCATCAGATGCACCCATTAGAAGATTCTGAACGCTGCCATCAGAAGATCCTGAGCGTTGCCCCCAGAAGGATCTGAAGCAGAAGCTCCAGAAGTTCTGAAGCAGAAGCTCTAGAAGAATCTGAAGCAAGTCAGAAGCATCTGAACCAATGAAGAATTTTGTATGAAGAGTTTTTCAAGCATAGTTACTTCAAAAGACTCTGAGAGTACTCACGCTGCCAGTACTGAGGATCTGACCAAACTCTGCTCTGAACTTATACACGCTAAAAGCACACTTGCTGCAAAGACTCTGATTCAGCAAAACTCTGATCAACATCAGAAGGCTCAGATCAATTTAGACTCTGATGATTCTTGCTGAAAATTGATGAAGAAGAATTCAAAGATTATGTCCGTTGGAATATCCAAACGACTCTTTCCTTATTTATGCTAGACACAAGAACACAGACAAAAAGGATTTCTCTGTGCTTTCTTCTTCTAGGAAAGGTCACTTGATGTGAAGACAAAAAGGCTCAGACCTTTTGGTACACACTTCTCAACGTGAAAAGCTCTTGGACCACTGTGCCTATAAAAGCAAGTCTCCACTCATCTTCTTCAGTTGACGTTTTACTTGAAAAGAATTGATTATCAAAGCTCTCATACAACTCACATTCTTTCTAGAATTAATTTCTTTGTTCTTAATATTAAGTGAAAAATTACAGTTGTGATAAAGCTTTAGTAGAAGCATTTTAAACACTTGTATTTGTTATTACATTTGATTGTAAGAAAACCTCAAGAAGATCCAGTTAGGATCAGTAGTTTTTGAGAAGACTTTGAACAGTTGTTCTTAGTGCTTACTATTGTAATCAGTTGATTAAATAGTGGATTAAGTCCTTGTTTGAGAAAGGCAAATCACTCTAGGAAGGGTGGACTGGAGTAGTTGAGTTCAACGAACCAGGATAAAAATACTTGAGTTTTTATTTATAAGTTTTTATCTTCATACTTATTCAACCCCCCTTCTAAGTATTTTCTCACCTTCAGTTGGTATCAGAGCCTGGTTCTGTGTGTGCTACCACTTCACAGTGACAGTAAAGATCCAGTGAGAAAATTTTTGATATATATTTGGTTGTTACTATGATTGATAATTCAATGTCTAACATTAACAACAAATATGAAGAAAGGGACAAAATCAGCACTAAACCCCCTATGTTTGATGGGGAGAAATTTGATTATTGGAAAGACAGGATTGAAAGTTTTTTCCTTGGTTATGATGCTGATTTATGGGATTTGGTCATAGATGGATATGTTCATCCCATTGATGGGAATGGAAAGAAAGTAGATAGAAAATCTATGACAGAAGCCCAAAAGAAGGAATTTAGAAATCACCACAAGGCCAGAACAATATTGTTAAATGCAATATCTCACACTGAGTATGAAAAGATCACAAATAGAGAAACTGCATTTGACATGTTTGAGTCCTTAAAAATGACTCATGAGGGAAACTCTCAAGTCAAGGAAACAAAGGCTCTGGCTCTAATCCAGAAGTATGAAGCCTTCAAGATGGAAGACTCTGAATCTATTGAAGCTATGTTCTCCAGATTTCAAATACTTACAGCTGGACTAAAGGTTCTGGATATAGGATACTCTACTGCTGATCATGTGAAAAAGATCATCAAAAGCTTACCTACCAGATGGAGACCTATGGTGACTGCGCTGAAAATGGCTAAAGATCTGAACAAGATCTCCTTGGAGGAACTAATCAGTTCACTAAGGAGTCATGAAATTGAACTTGAGGAAGATGAACCTCAAAAGAAAGGTAAATCAATTGCTTTAAAATCTAATAAATCTGCTAAAGCATTGCAGGTGATAGAGGAAAGCTCTGAAGAATCCTCATCTGAAGATGAAGATGAACTATCCATGCTGTCTAGAAGAATAAACAAACTCTGGAAGCATAAAGGAAAGAAGTTCAGAAACTTCAAGAAGCCTGACCAAAGAAAAGAATCTTATGGACACAGAAGATCTGTCAAAAAGGAGGTTGTCTGTTATGAATGTAAAGAACCTGGACATTACAAAAATGAATGCTCAAAGGTGTTGAAAGAAAAGCCTAAAAGAAAATTTGATAAGAAGAAGAAGGTTCTAATGGCCACCTGGGATGATTCAGATACATCTGAATCTGAATCTGAGTCAGAAGAGGAATGTGCCAATGTAGCATTAATGGCAGACATAGAAGATCAGGAGGAAGGAACTTCAGGATCTGAATCTGACTCTGAATCTGACTCTGACGCTGAAGAGGTAATGGCTAAACTCACTAAAGAAGAACTTATCAAAGTATTATCAGAAGTTCTGAAGAGCTATAACAATATTAAGCTCAAATACAAGAAGCGTCAAAGCAATCTTGTATCTGAGAATAATATTCTCAAATCAGAAGTAGCTGAGCTAAATGAAAAGAACTTAAAATTGAAAAATAATTCTGAATTAGCTCAACAAAAATTTGATTCTGAAACTGAATCTGAATGCAAAAATATTTTGGAAAAATATGATTACAGCTTTCAGAAGTTTCTTGCTAAAAGCATAGACATAAGCAAAATGGCTTCTATGATCTATGGAGTTAGCAGAAATAACAAAAAAGGAATTGGATATAAATCTTCCTCTGGAAAGGACTTAAATCCAAAACCTGTTGATAAAATTATCATCAAGAAAACTCCTTTATATTCCCACTTCAAATTTGGTCACTTGAATGATATTGAACACACACGTTCTGAAAAGAACATTCATGTGTTTAAATCTAAGGCTAGTCAGAATAAACCTTATGTTGAAAAACAGAAGTTTAGACAAACCTTCAGAACAACTAACCCAAAAGGACCCAAGAAGATCTGGGTACCTAAAAATAAAATAATTCATGTTGCAGATGTTCTTAGCAGCAAGGTCAGGACGCCAATCATTGTACCTGGACTCTGGATGCTCGCGACACATGATAGGAGAAAGGTCTATGTTCCAAAGTCTGGAGCTTAGATCTGGAGGTGATGTGAAATTTGGAGGGAATCAGAAGGGCAAGATCATTGGATCTGGCACTATTGGAAATAGTAAACTTCCCTCTATTACTAATGTCTTACTTGTAGAAGGATTAAAGCATAACTTATTGTCCATAAGTCAATTAAGTGACAATGGTTATGATATAACCTTTAATCAAAAATGTTGTAAAGCTATTAGTCAAAAGGATGGCTCAATCCTATTTAGTGGAAAGAGGAAAAACAACATTTATAAAATAAATCTTTTTCAGAACTTAAGGTTTAGAATGTTAAATGTCTCTTGTCTGTTAATGAGGAGCAATGGGTCTGGCACAGAAGATTGGGGCATATTAATATGAGACGTATATCTCAGATTAATAAACTTAATCTTGTCAGAGGACTTCCTAATATGAAGTTCACCTCAGATGCTCTTTGTGAAGCATGTCAAAAAGGGAAGTTTTCAAAATCATCTTTTAGATCAAAAAATGTTGTTTCTACTTCCAGACCACTAGAATTACTTCATATTGATCTGTTTGGACCAGTGAAAACTGCATCCATCAGAGGCAAGAAGTATGGATTAGTCATTGTTGATGACTATAGTAGATGGACATGGGTAAAGTTCTTAAAACACAAGGATGAGTCACATTCTGTGTTCTTTGACTTCTGTAAACAAGTCCAGAATGAAAAGGATTTCAAAATTATAAAAGTCAGAAGTGATCATGGTGGTGAATTTGAAAATAAATATTTTGAAAAATATTTTAATTAAAATGGCATTGCTCATGATTTTTCCTGTCCTAGAACTCCACAACAAAATGGAGTTGTAGAGAGGAAAAATAGAACTCTGCAAGAAATGGCCAGAACCATGATCAATGAGACTAATCTGGCAAAACACTTTTGGGCAGAAGCAATCAACACAGCCTGTTATATTCAGAACAGAGTGTCTGTAAGACCCCTTCTGGAGAAGACTCCCTATGAATTGTGGAAGAACAGAAATCCCAACATTTCATATTTTCATCCTTTTGGATGTACTTGCTATATGTTGAATACTAAAGAAAATCTAAACAAGTTTGATTCCAAAGCACAGAAGTGTTTCATGCTTGGATATTCTGAACGCTCTAAAGGCTACAAAGTATACAACACTGAGACACAGATTGTGGAAGAATCTATTCATGTTAGATTTGATGATAAGCTTGTCATTAAAAAGCCAAAGCAGTCTGAAAACTCTGCAGATAGAGAAGTAGTCTTCACAGACTCTGAAGGCTCAGAGGCAGACAAAGCTCAAGTGAAGGAACCAGAAGCAACGCCAGATGCAATTCCTTTAACTTCTCAGATGAACAATTTAAACATTTCTGAAGAATCAACTATTAGAGGATCATCTTCCAGAATCAAAGCTTCTCATCCAGAGAATGTTATCATTGGAAAGAAGGATGACCCTATCAAAACAAGATCCTTTCTCAGATCATCTGAAGCATCATTATTTGGACTGGTGTCAGTAATTGAACCAACTTCTGTAGATGAAGCTCTGCAAGACAATGATTGGATTATTGCCATGCAAGAAGAGCTAAATCAATTCACCAGAAATGATGTGTGGGATTTAGTTCAAAGACCAAAAGGATTCAATATAATTGGAACTAAATGGGTCTTCAGAAATAAGCTTAATGAGAAAGGAGAAGTTGAAAGAAATAAGGAAAGGCTTGTTGCTCAAGGGTACAGTCAACAAGAAGGTATTGATTATACTGAAACTTATGCTCCAGTGGCAAGGTTAGAATCTATACGCCTTCTTATTTCATTTGCTGCACAAAATAACATCACTCTGTATTAGATGGATGTTAAAAGTGCCTTTCTATATTATAGAAGAAGAAGTTTATGTCCACCAGCCTCCTGGCTTTGAGAGTGAAAAATTTCCAGATCATGTTTTCAAACTAAAGAAATCTCTGTATGGTTTAAAACAAGCTCCCAGAGCTTGGTATGAGAGATTAAGCAATTTTCTTCTGGAGAAAAATTTCATCAGAGGCAAAGTGGACACAACACTCTTTTGTAAATCATTTAAGAAAGATCTTCTAATTTGTCAAATATATGTGGATGATATCATATTTGGATCTACCAATACTATGCTGGGAAATGAGTTTGCTCAATGTATGCAGGCAGAATTTGAAATGAGCATGATGGGAGAATTGAGATTCTTTCTGGGAATTCAAGTCAACCAAACTCCAGAGTGCACTTACATACATCAGACCAAATATGTTAAAGAACTTTTGAAGAAATTTAACATGACCTATAGTAAGCTGGCAAAGACTCCCATGCATCCAACTAGTTCACTAGGCAAGGAAGATGTAAGTAAGAAAGTAGATCAGAAACTCTACAGAGGTATGATAGGATCTCTTCTTTACTTAACTGCTTCTAGACCTGACATTTTGTTTAGTGTATGCTTGTGTGCTAGATTCTAATCAGATCCTAGAGAATCATACTTAACAGCTGTTAAGAGGATTCTAAGGTATCTGAAAGGTACTTCTAATGTGGGTTTGTGTTATAGAAAATCTGATGATTTCAAATTAGTTGGATTCTGTGATGCTGACTACGCTGGAGACAGAGTGGAAAGAAAAAGTACTTCTGGAAGTTGTCAATTTCTAGGAAGAAATCTAATCTCTTGGTACAGCAAGAAGCAACCCACAATTGCACTATCAACTACAGAGGCAGAATATATTGTTGCTGCTGGATGTAGCACGCAGATGCTCTGGATGAAAAGTCAGCTAGAAGACTATCAGATATTTGAAAGTAACATTTATATATTCTGTGATAATACTTCTGCTATATGTTTGTCTAAAAACCCCATTTTACACTCTAAGGCAAAACATATAGAAATTAAGCATCATTTCATCAGAGACTATGTTCAGAAGGGAATTATAAACTTAGCCTTTGTTGATACAGATCATCAATGTGCAAATATTTTCACAAAACCCCTTGTTGAAGATAGATTCAAATTTATTCTGAAAAATATTGGTATGGATTTGTGTCCAGAATAATATTTGTCAAAAGCAAATTTTACAGATGCAAAAATGTTTAATGCTCTGAAGTATTTCATCTGTTTATTTATTCATTTCCTTAAATTACTTTATTTGTGAAAATCTGAACTAACAATACTCAGAGGATCTGAATGTTGGTTAACGTTTCATTTCTCAAGAGAATTCAGAAGCACATGCAAGCAAACACGTGTCACTCTAAATCTGCAAAGATGACATGTACACTACTGAAGAGACGTTTGAGGTGAAGTTTGAATAGTGAAAATCTTGATTTTCCCCCCAATTTGTCAGAATCAATTAATGCTTGAAATGATTTTTATTCTTTTTCATTAATTGCTATGTGTGAACGTGCGTTGTGTGTCTGTTTGTATGCTTACATGTTTACTATAAATACCACATCTCTCACCATTTTCACACTTTTCACATCTCAAAACGTTTATGCATTTCTGTCTTCTTTTCTGTCTTCACAAAAACCCTAAACCTTTGACAAAATCATCTTCAATGACAACTTCATCCTCCACTGCTGCACAGTTTCAATCAACCATGGTTGCAGTTACTTCTGCAAATATGGGTGTGACTCCATATACGACACCAAAAAGGACTTTATTAACACCTGTTGACAAACTGGAAGTTCTCTGTGAATCAATGGTGGAATTTGATTCACTGGCTGAAAATGGATTTGAGTTTCGTTCAATAATTGATGCTCAAGGATGGGTAAAATACTTTGACAGACTTTTTGGACCAGTTTACCCTCATCTGGTGAAAGAGTTCTGGATACATGCTGTTGTATACCCTAAGTTTATCTTGTCTTCTGTTCTGGGTAAAGAGATAATCATTACAGAAGATCTGATCAGGAAACTCATTGGATATGAGGAGACTGATGGAGTGTCTCATCTGCCAGCTGGGCGTGTAGATATGGAAGAAGTGTATGAGGAAGTCATGACTGCTGGACAGGCCTCTAATAAGTTTAAAGATCTGAAGCCTGACTACAAGATCTGAGAAAAGATTTTCATGGGATGCATTCATCACAGAAAATCTACAAACTCTCCAGATTACGTGAACAATGAACAGCTCTACTTTATGTACTGCTTAAGTCAGAGCACTAAGGTAGATCTTCCCTACATTCTGTTCATGCACTTATGGAATCATATAAATGCCTCCAGAGAATCTGTGAAAGACAAAGGTCAGAAGATCAGAACATGGATTCCCTTTGGAAGGTTAATTTCAGATATTCTGACAAAAAATGGATTGGTGACTGCTCTGTATGCTGCTGGAGTCAAGGAGGAACTTGAGTCTATTGTTGGGAAGCCTCTGAATGCCAAAAGTCTTCAGAGACTTAAAATTGTAGAAGAACTCACATCAGCACCCAAGAAGCTGAATATTTCTGAACTCAGTCAGAAGAGAATCCCAGTAGAAGACTACCCTCTGTTCTGTGCTGAAGAACCAAGGGTAATCATTGTGAGATTTATGGATTCTTGCAAGGCAGATGGAATCCCAATCCCTGAAGATATTCTGAAAAGAGCAAGGGAACCAATGCCTGATGGAGGAGATGAGATCACAAGAAAAAGAAGTCAATCAGAAGCAGAAGGTGAGACTGTTCAGAAGAAGCCCAAAGTTGCTGACAAGCCTCAGAAGCTGATAAAGAGGAAAGCATCTGGAGACACTCCTTCTGTTCCTACAAAACGTATCAAGATTAAAGGTACCAAATCTTCTGTATCTTCTTTCAATAATACTGTTTTAAATGATTCAACATTTAAGTCTATTCCAAAACCACCTTCTACTCAGAAACAATCTGTTCCTGCTTCATCTCATATATCTGTTCCATCCCCACAAAAATCATCTAATCCTGTTTCCATCTCACCTGTAAAACCTTCTACTACACAATCATCTGCACCAACACCAACAACAACAAAACCACCAAATCAGACTCCACAACCAGAAAAACCAACAAAACAATCTGTATCACAACAACAACAACCAGAAAAACAATCTGAAATTCAATAACAAAAACAATCGGAACAACAACCACAACAACTTGAAAAACAACCACAACCAGAAAAACCACCATCAAACACATTTGAACCTATTGGATCTGTACCAGTTACTTCTGAACCTATAAAAGTTACATCTGATCTTATTACATCAGAACCACCTACATCTGAACCCCCATCAAAACCTTCTGAAAATCCATAAGAATCAACCAACCCACCTGAAACCCATATCCCTGAGACAGAGGTTCTAAACATTACACCTCTCAAAACTGTATTTGAAGTGTCCTCTACCTCTCACACTCCAACCACATCATCCAATTCATCAGAATCTGATATACACCCAGATTTTCTGGTATCTCCCTCTCACAGAAATTCTGAAGTAAACCAACCAGAACCACCTGTTTCTTCTGAAGTTATTATTCCAAATCCTATTCCAACACCTAAACCATCTTCTGAAATTACCATTCCCAATCCTACCCCTACATCCAAGCCAAGAACATCTGAGAATGTACCCTCTGCTTCATGCAAACTACATTCTTCTAACAAACTTTCCTCTGGTTTCACCTTGAAAAATTTCTACACCAGAATTGAACCATCCGACACTATCACTCCTCTCAAACCCAAACTTACCATCATTCTACCATCTGTGCTTCAAACATATATTAAAACAATGTCAGCAGTACCTTCATCAGATCCAAAACCATACTCTGCTATATCTGCTAAATCTGATAAACCTACTAAATCTGCTTTCAAACCTTACTCTGATAAACCATTTGATGTGGTTTCCTATCCAACAAAAGAAAAACCAAATCTGTTGAATGCTTTAACCAGATCAAAACCTGAAAAATCATCTGAACTTCCATTCATACCCTACTACCCTCCTTCTCTGATCACCATTCATAAATCCATCTTTCCACCTACTCCCCAACCCAAGCCAATAACCTTGGAAACTCTGTTACATCCAAGACCTAGACCGAATGTTGATCATTTATTTACAAGTTTTTTGCAAGAAATACAGATGTATTTATGTTCTGTACAGAGGAAATGCTCATCAACAATGGATGCAAAGGAATCTGATACCATTTGGAATGGCTTCATAAAAAGATTCAACACTGTAGCATCAAATCTGAAGAACATATGTTCTGATGATGCGAAGCTCAGATTTGCTGAAGCTGCTAGAAGTCTGTTCTGGACTGTTAAGAGATCTGGACCATTACTTCTTACAGATGCTCCTTCATCATCAGAAGAGAATACTGAATCTGCATCTGAAGAAAACCCTCTGGCTATGACTCTGATAGAACATCCTTCTGGCTCTACTGCTCCTAACTCCAAAGCCCCTATGGAAATTGACTCTGTTCAAGCTTCAGAAACTGTTCCACCTTCTTCATCTGAGATCAAGAAAGAATATCCAGATCTTGAAGATAAGATTGCAGTTCTGGAAGCTGGTCAATCAGAAATCAAGTCATGGATGGCTAAACAAGATAAGAAGTTTGAAGACATGGCTCAGTGGATGTCCAAACAGGATCAGAAGAATGAAACCATGGCTAAGTGGATGTCAAAACAAGAACAATCTTCTTCTGAGATCACGGATCTGTTGAAGATGCTTTTGTCAAAACACTCTTAGTTTATTTTTTTTTCTTCTGATGTTTGCATATGTATTTGAATATCTTCTGATGTGTGTACTTTTGCTCTGAATGAATGAATGAATGAATGTTTCAAAGTTTTCTCCACATGATTTATCTCATTTATTGTTTCCTTTTCTTTGTCTTTTCAAAGTTATTACTTTTTGCTTATGACAAAAAAGGGGGAGAAATAGATCTGAACTGTTTAATTAAACTTTACCAGAATGAAACTTCAGACATATCAATTTTATCTAACATAAAATCTGAGTATTTCAGAATATTTGATAAGTATACTCTGTAAAAGAAACTCTGAGACTCTCAGATCATTTGACAATTATCAGACTCAGACTCTGAAATATGCAAGACACTCTAACTCTCAAATGTTAAAGACCAATCAAGCTCTAACTCTGAAAAACACTCAAGACAAAAGGGAAGTTTCTATTCCTTATTTATATTTAATTCAGGGGGAGATTCATCATCTCAGGGGGAGTTATAATTATTCTATTTTCAATTAAACAAAGTTTCTGATGTTTTTGTCATCATCAAAAAGGGGGAGATTGTTAGAACACAGATTGGTTCTTAATAATATCTCTATGTTTTGATGATAACTATTATGAAATTTTGTAATTAAGAATTATATACTCTAAAATTTGCTTAAGAATGTTTGCTGCAGATATTAAAGTAATTATCACTCCAGAAGCAAATCAGAACTGAATGTAAGAAACATGCAAGGCTCTGTAGCATCAGATGCACCCATTAGAAGATTCTGAACGCTGCCATTAGAAGATCCTGAGCGTTGCCCCCAGAAGGATCTGAAGCAGAAGCTCCAGAAGTTCTGAAGTAGAAGCTCCAGAAGAATCTGAAGCAAGTCAGAAGCATCTGAACCAATGAAGAATTTTGTATGAAGAGTTTTTCAAGCATAGTTACTTCAGAAGACTCTAAGAGTACTCACACTGCCAGTACTGAGGATCTGACCAAACTCTGCTCTGAACTTATACACGCTAAAAGCACACTTGCTGCGAAGACTCTGATTCAACAAAACTCTGATCAACATCAGAAGGCTCTGATCAATTTAGACTCTGATGATTCTTGCTGAAAATTGATGAAGAAGAATTCAAAGATTATGTCCGTTGGAATATCCAAACGTCTCTTTCCTTATTTATGCTAGACACAAGAACACAGACAAAAAGGATTTCTCTGTGCTTTCTTCTTCTAGGAAAGGTCACTTGATGTGAATACAAAAAGGCTCAGACCTTTTGGTACACACTTCTCAACGTGAAAAGCTCTTGGACCACTGTGCCTATAAAAGCAAGTCTCCACTCATCTTCTTCAGTTGACGTTTTACTTGAAAAGAATTGATTATCAAAGCTCTCATACAACTCACATTCTTTCTAGAATTAATTTCTTTGTTCTTAATATTAAATGAAAAATCACAGTTGTGATAAAGCTTTAGTAGAAGCATTTTAAACACTTGTATTTGTTATTACATTTGATTGTAAGAAAACCTCAAGAAGATCCAGTTAGGATCAGTAGTTTTTTAGAAGACTTTGAACAGTTGTTCTTAGTGCTTACTATTGTAATTAGTTGATTAAATAGTGGATTAAGTCCTTGTTGAGAAAGGCAAATCACTCTAGGAAGGGTGGACTGGAGTAGTTGAGTTCAACGAATCAGGATAAAAATACATGAGTTTTTATTTATAAGTTTTTATCTTCATACGTATTCAACCCCCCTTCTAAGTATTTTCTCACCTTCAAAAATAACTCCATCTGTCTACATCCACCCTCAAATCATCTACTACTCCATTCTCATATACAGTACGACCTTCATCTGTGAACTCACCACTATGATAAATTTTCAGAGTTATGTATTCATCCATGATACCTAATCATACCATGTAAGTAGTTAACGTTTAAACTAACAAATTTATATAAACCCTAAATCTGAACCTCTACCAGAAAATCCTAAATCAGAGAGAAATGAACTAACCTTCAATCTTCAATCTTCAATCGTGTTCAATCTTCAATCTTCAATCGTGTCCTAAATCAGAGAGAATCGTTCCTTCCTTCCTTCTTCTTCAATCTTCAATCTTCAAGCTTCTTGAATCGTTTCTTCCTTCTTCTTCTTGTACAAGTAACGTGAGTAATGAACACAGAAGCGTTTGCTCTTCCACTGTGACACTTCACTTCACTTCCACCTCAGCACTCCACGTGGACAAACGTGACAATTTTTTCAGAAACAAACTAACGGCAACAGACAGAAAGATAAATGTGACACCATTTTAAAAGTTAAAGGACCCATTTGTCACTTTTTAAAGATAAGGAACCAAAATGGACCCCGAGTTAAAGTTAAGGGACCAAAAAGGTTATTTTTCCTTTATCCATTAATATTAACAAAAATATTTTTGTAAATTCAACTTGTATTTATATAAATATACATAATCAATTATTTTTAATTAGGACATTCATTTTAATTAGCACACTTACTCATAAAGGTTGGTGTAATCCTAAAATTAGGAAGAATGTAACTAATCTAATGATGGGTTAATGTTGGATTTTTTTGTCTCTTTGTATTGAGTGTTGGGCTCTTATTTGTAAGGATTGAATAGCACTAAAAAATCTAAGATCTAAAATATTTAAATCGGAAGAATTTGCGGGCTGACATATCATTCGAATATCAAATTCATCTTGTGATGCTACTCTACGAAAATCTTTATCATCACAATCAATGTGAGTTCTTGCATTGTTTTGTTGAATAAATATTGAACTATTTATATATTCTCTTCACTATTTTTTCTTGATGGCGGGTAAGACTTTACCAAGTAAGAAAGTTTTTACAATTTGTTTATTAATCAATGTAATTGGTTTGATCTCTAGTGTTCCTGCAACTCTATTAATACCCGATCTCTTAGCTGGCTCTTTGTCACTAAAAACATGACTTTTCCAATAAAATTCTTATTTTTACAATTGCGTATTTGATCTTCTTCATCTTGCAGTAAGTAGTAATTCTCATATTTTTCTAGAAATACGCCAATTTTTCTAGAGAATAATTCATTTCTTTGTGCATCAAATCTTGGACGAGCTATTGCAACTAAAAACATGATTTTTCCAATAAAATTCTTATTTTTTACAATTGCGTATTTGATCTTCTTCAACTTGCAGTACATAGTAATTCTCAGATTTTTGTCATATAATATCATTTCTCATCAATATGAACGATATTATACATCCCTGAGAAAATTGGATCATGTGGGAAATTGTCACTTTGGAGCATTGATATGAAAAAAATGCAATCTAGCTCTTTTAGTCTATTCATTTAGAGAAAGCTTTTATAGCATTTGAATGTCTTCGTGTCACTCCTAACTTTATATGGATTGCTTTTGTGCCTTTCTTTTGATAGTTTTTCATTCATAACATTCTTCATGTGTTGCAGAGTGATGGTGTTAAGCTTGATGGTTACCAGTCGGATAATTGGAGAACTGTGCCGCTTTCAAATGATATCACCTTAAAACATGGTTGGCGGAATACTAAAATCTTGAAAGCTTATTCTCCCGGACTTGGAAATTCGGCAGCTTCTGTGAACTATCTTGATGGTGCCAATGACAAAAAGGAGGTGATCTCTCTTTGTTTGAGGATTTCTTATGGAAGCATATTGTTAGTTTATGTTCTCCTTGATATTTCTTAGCCTCCTATGCACCATATGTTTCTTTATGGTCATTTCATATTTCTTCGCTGGTTGAGGTTGAATAGAGGCTTTTTGTTGCTTTATAGTATGGCGAACATTCTATTACTTTTTTGAGGACTTACATTGTTTTTGGGACCTTGTAGACTATCACAGTTGTACAAGAAGTCATGGTCTGTGATAGAGTAAAGTTCACCTTCTATGGTTATGCTTCAGAATTTCGTGTAGAAACTGTTGTTGGATCTCATCTTCAAGCTGTGGTGACAATGAGAACAGCCAACCGGTGATAATATTTTAGGATATTTTTAAGTTTCCTTTTCATTACACTAAAAGCAAAACTGTTTGATATTTTTGGTTACATGGATGTTTCATGTGCTGGTGCGTTATTCTACAGATGTGATGCCTTCAATTCTTTGATAAAGTGGAAAGCTGGAAGTGAGACTTTTGTAATCGTCAATGCATCTCAGGAGTTGTCATTCTTGGAAACAGTGCCAAATAGTCAGGTCCATCCATCAGATGATGGTTTTCCCTGTTCTTGGACTTACATACATGCTTCTAATACTGGTCAAGCTTTAATCCATGCCATACTTTCTAAAGAATATCACCAATTCAGTAATGGTCCTGTTGTCTTAAAAGCTTCTTTACGCAATGCGGCATATCTACCCTTTATGGTAAGCCAGGTAGATGATGGAAACCACTTTGGTGGTTACTGGCTTGACTTGGCTCAAGCCGAAAATAGTAAGCAATGGCATAATTTGGAGGAGCTATATCTTGCCCCTGGGACAAATTTAGACTTATTACTTGTTGGTGGACCTGAACCATGGAACAAACATGTTGATTTTATTGAAACTGTGGATGTTTTAGGTGGAGAGAATGCTCTGACAGATGATGGAGTTCTTGTGCATCAAATATCCGACAACAATAGGAACCTTTGTAAGTTTCAGTATTCTTTCCTTATTAGAAAGTATTCTAGTGTTAGTATAATGCTTGTGTGCAACAATAGTCACTTACCGTGTCTTGTTAGTTTAGTGGCTGCAACAAAGTTCTTTAGCAATTTGTAACATAATTTTATTCGTCTCAGATATAACAGTATATACAACTGTAAATAGTTATAGAAACTGGTAGCTATATGAAGATGGTAGAGAATAGTAAATTTCTTACTTAGATATCTCAATACTCTATTTTCTCTCATTTTCCTTCATTCTCTTCTTGATACCCCTAGTATTTTTAAAATGAGCCAGAAACTGCTTTTCGGACGTGGAAATTTGGTTGGAGATGATCATCCCCTGCCTTCTGTAGCTGAAGCTTGGCTTCCAGTTATATGTAGCATTCCTTATTCTATTGTACTTGTAGCTGATGAGTCAGATAGGCATTTCACATAGTTTTAATAACTGACAAGAGTTTTTTTTTAGATTTCTGTTTCTTGATTGAATCATTCTCTCCTGTGAATGAAAATGAAATAGAGCAGCCGCCCAAGCTGAGCGCGGTTCACGGAGACTTCGTGATACCCCTATTATTGTGGCAAATGGGCGCACTATTCGAACATCTGCGGCCGGTCTTAGTGCTTCTGGAAAAGTTTTTGCTAACTCATCTTCTCTGAGTTTGAAGTGGGAACTTAGCAGCTGTGAGGGACTAGCATATTGGGATTACGCATTTGATATTATAAAGTCCAACAGTAGGGAGAGGTTTTTGGTCTTGCAAAATGAATCAGGATTGGCACCGAGAGGTTCGATTTCTAATAACTTTGTCATTTTATTAACTGTCCAACCTTTTGACTGAATTTGACAATTTTTTGGTAATTTAGTTGTGTGTGAAAACTACTAGTTTATTTTCATTTAAATTTGTGAACATTATTTTTTGTTTGTGCATGCCCTACTTGTACATGTCAGACAAGCTAAGCAAGTGTTCCTAAGCTCACAAAATGCCTTGGCCCCTCCTTCCTATTAACTAGTCACATGTTTATGTAGTTCTTTGATACAGTATCTAGCCATTTAAGAAGTTGATGTAAAGTTTCTTAGAGTGTAATACAACATGTTAGTTACTAAAATCTCATTCTTTAACTCTTGCATTAGACACTAAAGTCTAAAAGTAAAGATCTGTGTTGGTGATTTTCCCCTGTATTCACCTTACTAGCATGTGGGAAGTATTGATTATATTAATACGATAAACTTCACTTGCAAAATCATTTTGGCTGTCAAAGGTCCAATTTGCCATTTCACGTGAAGGATGATATAAGATTCCTAAAAAGTTGAGTGACACCATCAATACATGATTATAATCTATGAATGCAAAAATCTGTCAAAGTTATGATTTAAGATGTTTGTCGCAGAAATAGTTTACAGTTTTGATTTGTGCATTCAAAACTTAGCTAGAACACAGATGAGAATGGTTCTGGCTGAACCAAAATTCTCTTGGAGAGGTCCAATTTATCATGGAGGCAAAGAACTTATGTGAAACTTGATCGTTCTCTTTGTAAATAAGAGTGGCGTATGGATTTTCCATAAGCGTGGTCTTCTCATATCATCATCCTATGTTAGTCACACTAGTCAACAATCAAAACTATAGGGTTATGAGACAACTTAAATTTGAAAGTATTTGGCTACATGTAAAATCTTATCGGAGATGCTGAAGGGATATTGGAATTAAGAAAGGAAGCTAGATGGTAATATGAAGGAGGTTTGTGAAGCGTTAAAAAATTGGAAGTATAATACAAGAGATCAAGTCATTCATAAGAAGAAGGAAATTATGGCTAGGCTTAAAGGGATTTAAAGTAGTATGCGTATAAGAAATTATCATGTAGGGCTAGTTAAGCTGGAACAAAATTTGCAGGAAGAGTTAAGTGACATTCTAAAGAAGGAGTAGCTCATGTAAGGGCGAGAAGTGAGTAGAGAAAACACTTGCATTATGTTTTCAAAGAATGTATCTCTGAGTTTGAAGATGAAGATCATGTAAGTGTCTTTGTTCTGGAAGATGTAGGATCTGGGTAAATACCTTGGGGTACCTCTTAGTGGAAAGAGTTTAAGGAAAAGAAACTATCAATACCTGATAGAACAAATGTCATTAAAGCTATCTAATTGGAAAACTAACCTTCTTTCTTTTACAGGTCGCATCATGTTGACCAAGAGTGTCACGGATGCAGTCCCAATCTACCTAATGATGACTAATATTCTCCCTAAAGCTTGCACTAAGGAGATTCATAGATTATAGAGAATCTTTGTTTAGGGGGATACAATTGAAAACGGAAATTCCATGTAGTTAAATGGGATATCATTTCAAATGATAAAAATGCAGGAGAGTTAGGGCTTAGGAAACTCGATCAAATGAATAAGGCTTGTTTTTTTGAAGCTGCTTAATGGTGATAATGATATTTTGTGCAATGTTCTCAAGAGTAAATATCGAATGCAAAGGCTTCATAAGTGTAGGTGCATAAGGTCTTATTCAAAGTTGTGGAAAGATGTTATCTGGCTCATGTAACAGGCATTTGATCGTAGTAATTGGAGCATTGGGAATTGTTTTGACATTAATGCTTGGGCTGATTTCTGGATTGAGTCGGGTATAGCTATCCATAATTTAAACCTTGAGATTCTAAGGGTGTTAGAGAATGCTAAGGCGTGGGACCTTGTTATTGAAGCACGTAAGTGGGATTGGTAGAAGCTTCATTTGGTGCCAGATTCTATTTTATAGAAAATTAAACCTCTTCTTCCTCCTAAGATGAAGATGGAGAAGACGAGTTTCTTTCGACAAGTCCTGAGAAATATCATTAATTCGTCAAGTAAAATTATAAGAGTTTGTTTAAGGATGACGAGACTCGAATAGAAGATATGTGGAGGAAAATTTGGAGTCTTAAAGCTCAGGATATCGTGCATTGTTTTTGTGTTGCTTATTGGCAATGACAGGTTACTTACCAGATATCAAAAGATCATGAAAGGTTTATTGGGGTTGGATTGCAAGTTGTGGTACTGTGAGTGAAGCTATAATTCATGCGTGTCATACCCTAACTTTTAACCCTAAGATTCTACCTCATTTGCATCTTTTTCATAACATCAGTAATCTCATATGTGTGTGTGATGTGCATCACTAACCCATTGAAAATACAAGAGCGTGTACTTTGCTCTTGCTTTAATCATGAGCTAGGTTTTTAGTGTCAAGAAACATAAAATTTAACTATCAAAGGATTATGGGGCCTTCGACATCTCAAGCCCTAATTTGCTCAACATTGATCAAGGATTTACTTTCATCAATAATCAAGTGCAAGATTAAAATAAAGCAAGATCATTAAGCCCCAAGTTATCTGGTGCACCCTGTTAGAACACAGATTGGTTCTTAATAATATCTCTTTGTTTTGATGATAACTATTAGGAAATTTTGTATTTAAGAATTATATACTCTAAAATTTGCTTGAGAGTTTTACTGCAGATTGTAATGAAATTAACACTCCACAAGCAAATCTGAATTATATTCAAGAAATTAACTTGACTCTGAAGCGCCAGATGCATTCATTAGAAGATTCTGATTGCTGCTTACAGAAGATCCTGAGCGTAACCTTCAGAAGGATCTGAGGCAAGAAGCTCCAGAAGATTCTGAAGCAGAAGCTCCAGAAGATTCTGAAGCAGAAGCTCCAGAAGATTCTGAAGCAGAAGCTCCAGAAGAATCTGAAGAAAGCAGAAGCATCTGAAGCAAAGAAGAATATTGTATGAAGAGTTTTTCAAAGTATAGTTTCTACAAAAGATTCTGAAAGTACTAAAGCTGCCAGTACTGAAGTTCTGTGTCAAATATGCTCTGATGATTAACACGCTGAAAGCACACATGCTGCAGAAGACTCTGATACAGCAAAGTTCTGAACATCATTAGAAGACTCTGACCCAATCAGATTCTGATGAACTTGCTAAAAACTGAAGAAGAAATATTCAAAGATTATATCCGTTGGAGTAAATCAAACGTCTCTTTCCTCTTTTGTGCTAGACACAAGAACACAGACAAAAAGGATTTTTCTGTGCTTTCTTATTCTAGGAAAGGTCACTTGATGTGAAGACAAAAAGGCTCAAACCTTTTTGGGACACTCTTCTCAACGTTCAGCTCTCCTTGGATCAACTGCCTATAAAAGGAAGACTCCACCAAATTCTTCAGTTAGACATTTTGCTGAAAAGAAATTATAACATTCAAGCTCTCATACTTTCATATTCATTCTTAGAATTATTTGTACTTAATCTTAAGGGAAATATCACTGTTGTGATAAAAGCTTTTTAGAAGCATTCATACTCTTGTATTAGATTTACATTGATTGTAAAGAATTTCCTTAAGTGGATTCAGTTGGAATCAATAGCTCTTGAGAAGACTAAGAACAATTGTTCTTAGGTGTTACTATTGTAATCTGTTTGATTAAATAGTGGAATAAGTCTTTGTTGAGAAAGGCAAATCACTCTAGGAAGGGTGGACTGGAGTAGTTGAGTTCAACGAACCAGGATAAAAATAATTGTGTTTTTAATTCTAAGTTTTAATCTTTCATACTTATTCAACCCCCCTTCTAAGTATTATCTCACCTTCAGTTGGCATCAGAGCTCCGGTTCTGTGTGTGTGCTACCACTTAACAGTGATAGTACAGATCCAGAGAGAAATACTTTGATATATATTTATTTGTTACAATGGCTGATAATACAATATCCAACATTAACAATAAATATGAAGAAAGGGACAGAATCAACACCAAACCCCCTATGTTTGATGGGGAGAAATTTGATTACTGTAAAGACAGAATTGAGAGTTTTTTCCTGGGATATGATGCTGATCTATGGGATCTAGTCATAGATGGATATGTCCATCCCACAGATGGGAATGGAAAGAAGATAGACAGAAAATCTATGACAGATGCTCAGAAGAAAGATTTTAGAAATCATCACAAGGCCAGAACTATATTATTGAATGCAATTTCTCATACTGAGTATGAAAAAATTACAAACAGGGAAACTGCTTTTGATATGTTTGAATCCTTAAAAATGACTCATGAGGGAAACTCTCAAGTCAAGGAGACAAAAGCTCTGGCTCTGATCCAGAAGTATGAGGCCTTCAAGATGGAAGACTCTGAATCTGTTGAAGCCATGTTCTCTAGATTTCAGATCCTCACAGCTGGGCTAAAGGTTCTGGACAAGGGATACTCTACATCAGATCATGTAAAGAAAATCATCAGAAGTCTACCTACCAGATGGAGACCAATGGTGACTGCCTTGAAGATGGCTAAAGATCTGAACAAGATCTCTTTAGAAGAACTCATCAGCTCACTAAGGAGCCATGAAATTGAGCTTGAGGAAGATGAACCTCAGAAGAAAGAAAAAGGTAAATCTGTTGCCTTAAAATCTAACAAATCTGCTAAAGCTTTGCAGGTTATTGAAGAAAGCTCTGAAGAATCTTCTTCTGAAGAAGAAGATGAATTATGCATGTTGTCCAGAAGGATCAACAGACTCTTGAAGCACAGGGGAAAGAAGTTCAACAACTTCAGAAGATCTGATCATAGAAAGGAATCTTCTGGGCACAGAAGATCTGGTAAGAAAGAAGTTGTATGCTATGAGTGCAAAGAACCTGGGCATTACAAGAATGATTGCCCCAAACTTCAAAAAGAAAAACCCAAGAAGAAGTTTAACAAAAAGAAGAAGGTTCTGATGGCAACATGGGATGACTCAGATGAATCTGAATCATCTTCTGAATCAGAAGAAGAATGTGCTAATGTTGCACTGATGGCCAGCACAGAAGATCAGGAGGAAGGAACCTCAGGATATGAATCAGATTATGAATCTGATGATGACGCTGAAGAGGTAATGGCCAAACTTACTAAAGAAGAACTTATAAAAGTTTTATCAGAAGTTCTTAAAAGTTATAACAATATCAAACTCAAATACAAGAAGCTGAAAAGCAATCTTGAATCTGAGATTGATCTCCTGAAGACAGAACCTGTTGAGAAAAAAGAAATTAATCTGAAAATCAAAAATGACTTTGAAATAACTCAACAAGAATCTGAATCTGAGACTAAGTCATGTGAAAACATTTTAGAAAAATATGACTCTAGCTTTCAGAGATTCCTTACTAAGAGCATAGACAGAAGCAAGATGGCTTCTATGATCTATGGTGTTAGTGGGAACAACAGAAGAGGTATTGGATATGAATCTTCATCTGGAAGTAATCCAAAATCTGTTGACAAACTTTTCATCAAGAAGACACCTTTGTATTCTCAATTTAAATTTGGTCACTTAAATGACATTAAACACACAAGCTCTGAGAAGAATACTTATGTGTTTAAACCCAAGGCAAGTCAGAATAAACATTATGTTGAAAAACAGAAGTTTAGACAAACCTACAAACCAACTAACCCCAAAGGACCCAAGAAGATCTGGGTACCTAAAAACAAAATAATTCCTGTTGCAGATGTTCTTAGCAGCAAGGTCAGGACGCCAATCATGGTACCTGGATTCTGGATGCTCACGATACATGACAGGAGAAAAGTCTATGTTCCAAAGCCTGGAACTTAGATCTGGAGGTGATGTGAAGTTTGGAGGGAACCAGAAGGGCAACATCATTGGATCTGGCACTATTGGAAATGGTAAACTTCCCTCTATTACTAATGTTTTACTTGTTGAAGGGTTAAAGCATAACTTATTGTCCATAAGTCAATTAAGTGACAATGGTTATGATATCACCTTTAATCAAAAATGTTGTAAAGCTATTAGTCAAAAGGATGGCTCTATCCTATTTAGTGGTAAGAGGAAAAACAACATTTATAAAATAAATCTTTCAGAACTTAAAGTTCAAAATGTTAAATGCCTCTTGTCTGTTAATGAAGAGCAATGGGTCTGACACAGAAGATTGGGCCATATTAATATGAGACGTATATCTCATATTAATAAACTTAATCTTGTCAGAGGACTCCCTAATCTGAAGTTCACTTCAGATGCTCTTTGTGAAGCATGCCAGAAAGGGAAGTTTTCAAAAACATCTTTTAAATAAAAAAATGTTGTTTCTACTTCCAAACCACTAGAACTACTTCATATTGATCTGTTTGGACCAGTGAAAACTGCATCCATCAGAGGCAAGAAGTATGGATTAGTCATTGTTGATGACTATAGTAGATGGACATGGGTAAAGTTCTTAAAACACAAGGATGAGTCACATTCTGTGTTCTTTGACTTCTGCAAGCAAGTCCAGAATGAAAAGGATTTCAAAATTATAAAATTCAGAAGTGATCATGGTGGTGAATTTGAAAATAAATATTTTGAAAAATATTTTTCTGAAAATGGCATTGCTCATGATTTTTCCTGTCCTAGAACTCCACAACAAAATGGGGTTGTAGAGAGGAAAAACAGAACTCTGCAAGAAATGGCCAGAACCATGATCAATGAGACAAATCTGGCAAAACACTTTTGGGCAGAAGCAATCAACACAGCCTGTAACATTCAGAACAGAGTGTCTGTAAGACCTCTTCTGAAGAAGACTCCATATGAACTGTGGAAGAACAAAAAGCCCAACATTTCATATTTTCATCCTTTTGGATGTATTTGCTATATGTTAAATACTAAGGAAAATCTGAACAAGTTTGATTCCAAAGCACAGAAGTGTTTCATGCTTGGATATTCTGAACGCTATAAAGGCTACAGAGTATACAACACTGAGACACAGATTGTGGAAGAATCCATTCATGTCAGATTTGATGATAAGCTTGGCTCTGAAAAGCCAAAGCAGTCTGAAAACTCTGCAGATAGGAAAGTAGTCTTCATTGACTCTGAAGTTCCAGAAGCAGACAAAATTCAAGTGAAGGAACCAGAAGCAACGCCAGATGCTACTCCTTTAACTTCTCAGATGAATAATCTAAACATTTCTGAAGAATCAACAATTAGAGGATCATCATCCAGAATTAAAGCTTCTCATCCAGAGGATGTTATTATTGGAAAGAAGGATGATCCCATCAGAACAAGATCCTTTCTAAGATCATCTGAAGCATCACTATTTGGACTAGTGTCAGAAATTGAACCATCTTCTGTAGATGAAGCTCTGCAAGACAATGATTGGATTATTTCCATGCAAGAAGAGCTAAATCAATTCACCAGAAATGATGTATGGGATCTAGTTCAAAGACCTCAAGGATTCAATATAATTGGTACAAAATAGGTCTTCAGAAATAAGCTAAATGAGAAAAGAGAAGTTGAAAGGAATAAGGCAAGGCTAGTTGCTCAAGGGTACAATCAACAAGAAGGTACTGATTACACTGAGACATATGCTCCAGTGGCAAGGTTAGAATCTATACGTCTTCTTATTTCATTTGCTGCACAAAATAACACCACTCTGTATCAGATGGATGTTAAAAGTGCCTTTCTTAATGGCATTATAGAATAGGAAGTTTATGTCCACCAACCTCCTGGTTTTGAAAATGAAAAATTTCCAGATCATGTTTTCAAATTAAAGAAATCTCTATATGGTTTAAAACAAGCTCCCCGAGCTTGGTATGAGAGATTGAGCAATTTTCTTCTGGAGAAGAATTTCATCAGAGGCAAAGTGGATACAACACTCTTTTGTAAATCAATTAAGAAAGATCTTCTAATTTGCCAAATTTATGTAGATGATTGTCGCTACTCGAAAAATACGCGCAACGACGGGGAGGGCGAAAAGGAAAAGGACAGAAGAGTCGCCACCGAATTTTATTTATCCTATGAGGGAAAAGGAAAATATCGAGAAAACCTTAAGAAAAGAATGGACAAGATGGTCTCGCAACCAAGGTTGGGTTCGGAAGCCGGTTATGCAAGTGGAAGGTATTAGCACCCCTCACATCCATCGTACTCGATGGGAACCATTTGTTTGTCGTGTGTGAATTTATTTGCTTAAATATTATGCTATAAAAAAGTGTTCCAAAGGATAGAGGGAAAGGTTAGAAATTGGGAGCAGAGAGATAACAGGAGAAGGAAGAGCAAGAACGGACTCGGTAGGACTTCGCGGTCCTAGGCCTACGTATTCTCAACGGATATGAGAAAGTCAGAGTCGACGTAGTTCGGGGAACTACGGGTATGAGGGATTGTGCTCGACAAGGATTGTGGCCCTTGTGCCTACGTATCTTTACTTGAACGAAGTAAAGAATCAGAGCAGCCGTAGTTCGGCCTACGATTTGTTGATGTTTTTATGGATGATGCTATCGTACGCATTCTAGCAGTTAGGTGTATTGCTGCTCGCTCGTTGGAGACTTAGGCATTACCTGTTTGCGGTAGAACGGACGTATCATATCCTTTTCGAAAGATAAGTTTTCGCCATGCGAGGCAAGATGTCACATTTGATTTGTTGAAATGTTTTTTAGGGGTGAGATAGATCCTCGGATAGTAACCCCTACGGGTAGTACCCAATTCGTTATCTCAAAGTTTTTGTTATGAAAGGGTGCGGCGAACATAGCGTCTTCGTATTGAAAGACGAGTATCAAAACCACCCACACTACAGTGAGCATCTCGACACTCGGAGAGGAAGAAGTCTGCACTTAATCCTCTCTTTTTAGTTCAATACAAAGAGAAATTCATTCTCTTATTAAAGTGTTTTTTAGTATTCAATGGTAAGTGCTCTTGCGACAGAGAACCCTACGGTAAACGTCAGCACTCGGGATAGGAGAAGGCCTACGCCTAACCACTCCACGACCATTCAAATTTTTGTTATGAAAAGAGTTTAAAAATGCGCTCGGTACGGGACCGAGGTTTTTAGGTGACAAAGGTTACGGAAAGAAGTTGTAGAGGGAGATAGGTGGCGGATAAAGTCACGTCTTCGTATTGAAAGACGAGTATTGAGACCACCCACACTACAGTGAGTATCCAAACACTCGTAGAGGAAGAAGTCTACACTCAATCCTCTCTCTTTAGTTCAATACAAAGAGAATCGGTTTATTTATTGTAAGTGTTTTGAAAATGCACTCGATACGGGGCCGAGGTTTTTTAGGAGAAAAAGGGTACGAAAAGAAAACATCTTCGTATTGAAAGACGAGTGTCAAAACCACCCACACTACAGTGAGCATCTCAACACTCGGAGAGGAAGAAGTCTACACTCAATCCCCTCTCTTTAGTTCAATACAAAGTGAACTTTATCGTTTTGTTAAATATGGTGAGTTAGCTTAACCATTATTTGAGAAAATTCGCTTGACGTTTGGGTCAAGGATTTAATTGTTTAAAAAAAGTTTGAGGTGAAGCGAGCAAGGTCGATGGCGGACGCACAAGGCGACCGACTTACAAGGGTTGAAAATGGCTCGATAAAATCGAGAGTTTGCTTTTGAAAATGGTTTTTGGAATCAAAAGTCACCAAGGACAATAGCAACATTCCTACTAAAATCATACAACATATGGGATTAGTCGGCTAAAAAAATCGAGACATGCGATAAAAACGGAAAAAAATTTTGGAGGTAAAAATAACAAAAATAAGTGGAAAACAGTGGGGTAACACGGGTGGCCGTGTTGTGTGACATGGCCCGTGTCACAGTTCCAGGAAAAAAATGAGTTTTGGGTCAAAAAGTGGTGTGACACGGCCGTGTTGTGTGACACGGCCGTGTTGTGTGACACGGGTGGCCGTGTTGTGTGACACGGCCCGTGTCACAAGGTCTAGGCCAAAAAAACAAGTTAGAATCTCAAACAGAGGTACAACACGGGTGCCCGTGTTGTGTGACACAGCCCGTGTTGTGAGCCCAGGGCATTTTTCACTTTGAAAAGCCACTCAGAGATGTAACACGGCCGGCCGTGTCGTGTGACACGGCCGGCCGTGTCGTGTGACACGGCCCGTGTTGGGCTGCCAGATAAAAAAAATCCAAACTTTCTCTTGTTTTTTGCTTCTTTTTGTGGTTCTTTCAAAGGGTTTCTTGGTCCCTATTAGGACCTTACATGTTATACTCAACACAACAACACTCAAACCAAGAGAACAAATGATAAATGCACAATATAGAAGAAGAGAAAAGTTTGAAGAAATGGATACCCAAGAGTTGTTTCCCTCCTTGCAAAGCCTCAACTGATTTTGGCTAGGTGTTCACTTCTCTTCCCTCTATGCTTTGATGGCTCTCCTTCTCAATGGCTCCCTTGTATTTTTCTTTCACTCTCTCAATCTTTTGCTGGTTTTTTGCTCTCTCTATTTTTTTTCTGGTTTTCTCTCTTACTCTTTGCTCTCAATATCTCTCTCAAATGCTTGCTTGTATGTTAATGATAGTGAGTGATAGTGAATGATGGTTTTGTGCAGCCTCTAAGCCTCCTTATCTCACTTTTCTGTCACCTTTTTCTGCTGTACCAAAACCACAACTCTTGCACACTTCTCCATTTTCAGAATTTCCATTCTTGGCAATATCTTTTACCACCTTTTGATGCAGCCCCACTTTCCTTCCATTTCTAGTATGTTTTTGCTGCATTCTATTTTGCAGCACTCTACCTCTCTATTCACCCTTGTACCCATTGGTTGGTTGATTTGTTTGGACATACCCATGTAGTCAATGCACTACCTTTTGACAGCATTTTTGAAAACTGATTTTTAGCATGTACATGTATCATTTGCATGTTATTTCTTTGACCTTATGACATAAAAATAATTTTGTAACATGGCACATATGGTCATCTCTTGCATGGGGCTGTTTTGCATAATATTCACATTGCTCATGGCTAAGCAAACATAGTCTTGATCTTGACATTCCAACATCGAATTAGCTCTTAAATATTTTCCTTGCATGTTTGTAAGCACAAGGAGGGTCATGTGGACTTGATGGAGCATGGGGGATACCATGGCATGAAGTTATTTAGAATCTTGAATTAAGACTAGAAATAGCTTAATTTCCTAAGCATTATCAAGAGTTTTGAAATTTGGTAACCAATGTAACATTCTTGAAAATGTCAAGATATTTCTCTTTGTAAAAAAAAAAACTCTTGAATCTAGCCTTGAATTCATGAACCTTGAATTTGGAATGATGGGCCTCCCTTATGCCATTGAATTTGAAAGAAACGAAAAAATGAGTCAAGTCTTGAAAGAGGGCAAATTTTGGGGTGCAACAATGATATTATTTTTTGATCAACAAATATTATGCTTGGAAAGGAGTTTGCTACATGTATGCAGCCAGAATTTGAAATGAGCATGATGGGAGAACTCAGATTCTTTCTAGGAATCCAAGTTAATCAAACTCCAGAGTGCACTTACATACATCAGACAAAATATGTTAAAGAACTTCTGAAGAAATTTAACATGTCTGATAGTAAGCTGGCAAAGACTCCAATGCATCCTACTAGCTCACTTGGCAAGGAAGAGGTAAGTAAGAAAGTAGACCAGAAGCTCTACAGAGGTATGATTGGCTCTCTTCTTTATCTTACTGCTTCTAGACCTGACATATTGTTCAGTGTTTGCCTGTGTGCTAGATTCCAATCAGATCCTAGAGAATCACACTTGACAGCTGTCAAGAGGATTCTAAGGTATCTGAAAGGTACTTCTAATGTGGGTTTGTGTTACAGAAAATCTGATGATTTTAAATTAGTTGGATTCTGTGATGCTGACTACGCTGGAGACAGAGTGGAAAGAAAAAATACTTCTGGAAGTTGTCAATTTCTAGGAAGAAATCTAATCTCCTGGTACAGCAAGAAGCAACCCACAATTGCACTTTCAACCACAGAGGCAGAATACATTGCTGCTGCTGGATGTAGCACGCAGATGCTCTGGATGAAAAGTCAACTAGAAGATTATCAAATTTTTGAAAGTAACATTTCTATCTTTTGTGATAATACTTCTGCTATATGTTTGTCCAAGAATCCCATTTTACACTCTAAGGAAAAACATATAGAAATTAAGCATCATTTCATCAGAGACTATGTTCAGAAGGGAATCATAAATTTAGCCTTTGTTGATACAGATCATCAATGGGAAGATATTTTTACAAAACCCCTTGTTGAAGATAGATTCAAATTTATTCTGAAAAATATTGGTATGGATTTTTGTCCAGAATGATATTTGTCAGAAGCAAATTTTTACAGATGCAAAAATGCCTAATGCTCTGAAGTATTTCTTCTGATTGCTTATTTACTCTGCTTAATATTTTTTTTGTGAAACTCTGAACTAACAATCCTTAGAAGATCTGAACGTTGGTTAACGTTTCATTTCTCAAAAGAATTCAGAACACATGCAAGCAAACACGTGTCACACCAAATCTGAAGAGGTGGCGTGTACATTACTGAAGAGACGTTTGAGGTGAAGTTTGAATAGTGAAAATCTTGATTTTCCCCCCAAATTGTCAGAAGCAATTAATGTTTGAAATGATTATTATTCTTTTCATTTAATGCTTGTTAAAACGTGCAAATTTTGACTGATGGTATGCCTAAGTGTTTTAGTATAAATACATGATTTATCTTCACTTTCACACTTTTCACACTCTCAGAAAATTATATGCGTTTTCATCTCCTCTTTTCTCTGCATAAAAACCCTAAACATAAGCGTGTGACAAAACATTCTTCAAAGGCAACTTCATCATCAACAGATGCTCAATTCCAATATTCAATGGCTACAGTAACTTCTGCAAACATGGGTGTTGCTCCTTACTCTCCTCCCAAAAGAACTCTTTTAACCCCTGTTGAGAAGTTGGACGTTTTGTGTGAATCCATGGTAGAATTTGACTCTCTTGCAGAAAATGGTTTTGAATTTCGTTCTATCATTGGAGCTCAAGGATGGGTTAAGTACTTTGATAGACTCTTTGGTCCTGTTTACCCCCTCCTTGTGAAAGAATTCTGGATCCATGCCTCAGTTTACCCAAAGTTCATCTTATCTTCTGTACTGGGAAAAGAAATCATTATCACAGAAGATCTGATAAGAAAGTTAATTGGATATGAAGAAACAGATGGTGTTTCCCACTTGCCAGCTGGGCGTGTGGACATGGATGAAGTCTATGAAGAAGTAATGACTGCTGGTCAAGCTTCTAACAAATTCAAGGATCTGAAGCCTGACTACAAGATCTGGGCCAAGATCTTCATGGGTTGCATCTATCATAGGAAGTCAACTAATTCTCCAGACTATGTCAATAATGAACAGCTCTATTTCATGTATTGCCTCAGGCAGAGCACCAAGGTAGATCTTCCATATATTCTTTTTATGCATCTGTGGAACCATATAAATGCATCTAGAGAGTATGTGAAAGAGAAAGGACAGAAGATCAGAACTTGGATCCCCTTTGGAAGGTTGATCTCAGATCTTCTAACTGAGAATGGTTTGGTCACTGCTCTATACGCTGCTGGAGTGACAGAGGAATTAGAATTTATAATGGGAAAGCCTCTGAATGCTAAAAGTCTTTAGAGACTCAAAATAGTTGATGAACTCACAACAACTCCCAAGAAGCTGAATGTGTCTGAATTGAGTAAGAAGAGAGTTCTTGTAGATGACTTTCCATTGTTCTTTGCTGAAGAGCCCAGACACATTGTATTTATGTACATTGATGAATGTAAGAAGGAAGGAAAGCATGTTCCTGCAAATGTGATTCAGCTAGCAAGACAACCCCTACCAGATGTAGAAGAAGAAGAAGAAGAAGAAGCACAACTCCAGAGGAAGAGGACTCAGCCAGAAGCAGCACCTGCATCTGCTCAGAAAAAGGTCAAGATTGCTGAGAAGCCAAAGAAGCTCTTGAAGAGAAAAGAATCTGAAACGCTACTTCTGTACCAGCCAAGAGGATCAAGATAAAAGGTACTAAATCTTCTGTATCTTCTGCAAATATTGTTATAAATGACTCTAATATTAAGTCTGTTCCAAAACCACCCTCAACACAAACTACTTCTGTTATTGCTCCTAGTTCAAAATCACCACAAAAACAAACTTCTATTCCAACACCAACAACAACAAAAATCACTCAAACACCAACAGTCTCTGTACCAAAATCATCTCAACCAAAAATCCATATCAAACAATTTGTTCCACAACAACAACTCACAAAGCAACCAGAAGTTCTAACCAAACCTTCTGCACCATACAAATAACCCACAGAACAACAACAACCATCAGAACAACAACCATCAGAACAACAACCTCCAGACAACAACCACAACAATCTGTACAACAAGAATCATCTGAACAACCAGAAAAACAACAAGAATCTCAACCAGAAAAAGCCTCTGCAAATCCACCATCTGAACCCACTGCATCTGAACCTACAAAAATCACACATGTTTCATCAGAACCAATCACTATTCTATCTGATTCACCCATCTCAGAACAACCATCAAAACCATCTGAAATTCCTTCAGAACAAACCAACACTTCTGAACCTCACATCCCTGAGACAGAAGTTCTTGATGTCACACCCTTAAAAACGGTGTTTCAAGTATCTTCTACTTCCTGCACACCAACTGTTGCACCCCAAAATTTGCCTAACCTTTTCTAACCTAGGTTTATGTTTCAATTGCATAATCATTTGCATTGTCATCATGTACATAGTATATTCATCTGCATTGCATAGCATAGGCAAGCTATATTAATCAGGGGATCAAGTGCCATTCTTATCTCAAGAGGCATATTCAAGGGCTTCATTCATATGCAAGACTACTCAGGTCATCAGGGAAGAATTTGAGCTTTGAAGAGTTGACAGGTTGACCAGTGAGTTCTCTCCTATCTTGAGGATTATTTGGGGATCATCAGAGGAAGTATGAGCTATGAGCCAAGAGCATGAGGTGTGTATGGATGTTATGAAGAGCCTAGATGATCATTTTTGAGGAGTAACCAAGTCATTGGAATGATTGCAAGAGCCTCAGTTGAAGTCAGTCAACTAGGGTTTTATCTGGGTCAACCCTAGGTCAAAGACTTGTTTTGAAAGGCATCAAGGATCATTTGAAGAATGTGGGATTCATTATTTGCTATATGGATGTGGATATGGTGTTGTGCTAAAGAAAAATCAGAAGGAATCAAGGAGAAATGGAGTTGCCAAATTAGGGTTTCATTGTAAAATCCCCTAATTTAGGTCAAACTTCAAAGCAGGGTAACTCAAGATGCAAGCTTCATATGAATTTCTGGTCCACATGAAACTTGTATAGTATCTTCATAGATTTAATTTGAGTGGTGGAAGTCATCAAGATGATTTATAGAGCTCAAGTTATAGCTCTTGCAAGTTACAGGTCATCTGAGGGCACTGCAATTTGTCTGTGAAAGTTGTCTGTCTTCCAAGCAACTTTTGACCTTCAAGGAGATTTCAAATGGATTTCAGGCCAACATGAGAGTTGTTCCTCATTTTCTTAGATTTCTAGGAAGGTACGGTATGCCTTCATATGATTTGGGGAAATCTACTTATGTCCTTGGCAAGCAAAGGGTATTTTGGTCATCTGAGAATTACAGGTCATTTCAAGCCTATGCCCAAAACTCATACAAGGAAGCTTCAAATGAAAAACTTCACAACATCAAAGTTGCTCAAAATGTCATTTTAAGTCTAGAAAAGAGGTCATGGAAGTTTGGAAATGCATAGAACAAGACTTGATAAAAAGTTGGTGGAAAATGACTTAAAAATGGCATATAACTTGAAAAAGTTCACATGAAAAATTGGTTTGGGCAACTTACAAATCCAAAATGGGTCATGTGATATACCAAATTGATTCCAAACAATATTTTAAAGACATTGGTTCAGCCACTTTTTTGAGTTAGGGTTTAAATTTTGGACTTGCCTTGTAAAGTTCTTTCTTGCATAATAAGGCAACTTTGCAAAACTCAACATAATGAAGGGATCAGCTTGTTTTTCACACATACCATCCCAATATCTCATGAGGAGAGATTTTAACACAAGTTTAGAGGGCTGTATACATGAGATGAGAGATATTCAACATGTCATCAAGTGAGATTTCCATAACTTTCTACCACATTCTAGAATCATCCTAGAGGGATCCAGAAACTTCTAGGCATTTCCATCATCATCTATATAATGAAAGTGGATCATTGGTGGAAGAGGTTGGTGAAAAGAGAGAGAGAAAAGTGAGAACTCCAATGTTGCTTCAATTGTAAGAAAGAGTGAATTCATACAATCAACACCAATTCTGTTCATTCTTCTTCTTCATCCACAATATATTGAATCTCTTGAGTGCATACATGCTGAATTAGAGAGCCATCCATGGAAGATTGAAGAGCTAGGGTTTGAAGTTTCAAGATCCATAACAGTTTCGAATCTCTTCATCCAAGCATTTTCCATACATTCTTTTGCAAACAGAAAGCTCCTCATCAAGCAAGGATCATTCTCGAAGGATTACGAGCATTGGATTGGACTGGAACCACCTCTGCCATAGCTACCTAGCAGGTTGGTGAATTCTCCTCTATCTCCTTGTTTATGTGTTAATTAGGTAGAAGGAATAGGTTAGAACTGTTAGGGTTGATCAGATGATTGAATTTAGAGACTTAGGGTGAATTTTGTGAGGATTGATAGCATGGTGATGAATCTTTCAAGGTCAAGAACTCATGGATTAGGGCAAGATAATCTTAGCTTTTTAGTTTAGAGTGATTAGCATAACACATAGAACATTCTAGTAAAGTTTGAGCAAGTTTAATAACCATGCATATCAGGTGCAATTCTTGGTGCCCTAAGGTTACAGCTATCGAGTTTAATTATAGAGTGAGTTTTAGAAAGATCTAAGTGTAGGGTCTTGTAGAGGGCTTTGAGTAGGCCATTTTTTGTTTTTGGATCGTGGGATTTGGTTGAATGAGGAGAGAGAACAGAGCTGTGGAAGTTCATGCATGGGAGAGGAAAATCCTGCAAACCCTAGGTCTCGTGAGGAAGACGACACCATGGTCGTTGGATCAAGTCCAGATCTTGACTTTTTAAACCAATCTGACGGCCGAGATTCAAACTCAGAAACGGAGGGAAAGAATAATAGTGAAACGCAGCGTTTCACTAAATGAAACGCCTGGGCCTGGATCAGCAATGCTAACCCCACCCCCCAAACCTAAGCCCAATGGAAATGAACTTAAAATTGTTGCTTCCTGCACCGCGCGTCCTATCTTTTTCTTTTTGTTTTTTTATTTGATTTTCTGATGCATCTGGGCCCTACATAATTGATATCTGCGCCCCCCTTTCTGGCCCATCAAGCAATATGAACTGAGCGCCTATGCTTGTGACACCCCCATCCCCATTTAATTCATTTTTTGATTTTTATTTTCTTTAATATTTTTTGCATCTTAAAAAATCCATATAAAAATGAAAAAAGCTTATTTTTAATTGGTTCTTTTTGTGGTAAGATTCATAATTCTGTTAAGAAAAATATCCAATAATAAAAATAGCATTTTATTTTGTTTTAGTATTTTTTGTGCATTTTTCTTTTAAATAGCTTTTTAATGAGTTTAGTTTAGTACTTAATTTTGTTGATTTTAGTTCAATTAGTTCCCCTTAGATTTAGGGTCCATTCTTTTTAGGGTGATAACTTTAGGACTTTAGATTCCCCATAGGATTTAATTCATAATTTTAGGATTAATTTTTAGATGATTTGATTAGGTGAGATTAGAGTGGTTAAAATTAGGGTTTTAAGTGAGCATAGGTGAGATAGATCATTTCTTTTAGGAATTTTGATTTGATTTTGGGGTATAGGACTATAGGGTTATGGGTAGATAATAGATCCCTTAGAAAATATTAGGCTTCCTCTATTACTACTAGTATATTGCTTGTATTTGATTGATTGTGTGGTGTGCCCTCTTTAGGGTTATTATTTGTCTGTGTGGGGTATTGGGTTTGTTTGGGGCTTGGGGTTTGAGCTGAAGACTGTGAAGATGAAGACCATTGGAGATCAAAGAGAATGAAGACCAACCTCCAGAGTTGATGTGGAGCATCTTGCTGGCAGCTGTTAAAGGTTGTAGGGTTTAGGAGTTAGGCAGAGCCCTAGAGTAGGAAACTTGATTCACAAACATGGAAGGTTTTGTTTGCCTCCATTCTTTCTCTATGATTCAAAGTCTCTTTTAAATATCCACCTCCTTCCTTTGGAAGGATTAGTGAATGTATTTAAAAGATAGAACTTTTGAGAGAAAACTGTCAGTATCATGTTAACAGTCAATGAGCCACCCTTGGTAGGCAATTGATTGATTAACATTCATTTCATCTTGTTGACTGATATTCATCTTGGAGATTGAGACTTGAAGAAAAGCCACTGGGAGATTAAAGACAAAGACTTTGCTTGAAGTCAGATGTTGATGAAGACTGCTTTGCTGTTTATTTTTGCTGTTGATAATTCTTGATGTAATGTGTGAATTTCTCTGACTGTATTGTTTGCTGTTTAACCTGTTGCGTTGAAAGTGAATTCTGTTCACTTTTGCCTATTGTTTTCTAGGTTCGAGGTTGAGTGGGATTCCCTTACCTCGCTTGTATTGTTGCATCCATGCATTTTACTGCTTTATTGTATATATCTGCTGTATCTGTTTTCGTCTATTCCCTTAGGATCTCTATTTCTCTCTGAGCAAGAGAGGAATATGATAGACATTAGGTCTTAACCCATGCATGATAACATTAGGGTAGATTTTATTCCCTTTTTCAACCCTAGGATTTTAGAGTGTCATCTCTTCTTTCTTCAAAACAACAGAAAAACATTAATAAAGGTTATAACAGAGATTAATTCATTTCTTCCGTCAAAAGATTTGAACAAACACAAACTTTTTTGCAATAAGAAAACCCTTGTTTAAGGTGAGATTTTTCATAAAAGACACTTGAACAGCTTGTGTCGTGCGTAGCCCGAACTACGTTTGCTCTGATCTTTCATGCCGTATGAAGTACGTAGGCATAGGATGCGATATCCTAGCGAGCAACCTTCACCCATCCTCCCCCGTAGTTAGGCGAACTACGTTGACTCTGATTTCTCGTTCCAGACGGGAATACGTAGGCATAAAGTGCGATGCTTTACCGAGTCATGTTTTCTTTTCTTTTCAGACCTCATCCTTTAGTTTAGATAGAAGTGTAATCCGTACAAACCAAGCAAGCGTGGATCCCATCGAGTACGATGGACATGAGGGGTGCTAATACCTTCCTCTTGCGTAACCGACTCCCGAATCCAGGTTTTGGTTGCGATGACCATACCTTCTCCCGTCTTTGCGTTAGGTTTACTTCGAGCGTTTCCTTTCCCTCCTTTGGGATAAATAACGCACGGTGGCGACTCTTTTGTTCAGCCGGCGCCGATTTTCGCAGTAGCGACACCAACTACCTCCTCAAACTCCTCAGAATCAGACCTTCACCCAGACTTTCTAATCTCTCCATCTCAAAAATACTCTGAGGTAAACCAACCTGAACCTTCTATACCTTCAAAAGCTCCCATTCCAGATCCTATTCCCACACCTGCACCATCATCTGAGCTATTGATCCCCAATTCAAACCCAAGATCTTCTATATCTTGTGCCCAAGTATCTTCTCTGTTTCATAATTTGGCCTATGGTTTCAAACTAAAAGACTTTTATGACAGAGTTGAACCATCTGACCCCATCAACCCTCTGAAACCAAAACTCACCATGACCCTTCCATCTGTGATTCTTGATTATATAAAATCTATGTCAGATGTAGGATCTTTAGCAACCATTTCATGTTCTGCAAAATCTGATAAAGTTGTTGCTTC
This sequence comes from Lathyrus sativus, assembly GCA_963859935.3. NCBI lineage: Eukaryota > Viridiplantae > Streptophyta > Magnoliopsida > Fabales > Fabaceae > Lathyrus > Lathyrus sativus. The sequence continues at coordinate 549,565,425 of OZ012735.1, read as the reverse complement.
ATCTCTGCCAATTGCATCTAATAACACTGCTGCATCTGATGAACCACCCAAATCTGCCTTCAAAACCTACTCAAATACACCTTTTGATGTAGTTACCCATCACACCAGAGTAAAACCTCACTTGCTAAATGCCTTAATCAGATCAAAAGAAAAAGCTCCTGAGATACCCTTCATTCCATACTATCCTCCTCCTCTGATCTCCATCCAAAAATCAATTTTTCCACCAACTCCCCAACCTAAACCTGTAACTCTGGAAACTCTGTTACGACCAAAGCCCAGACTTAATGTTGATCATTTATTTCAAACGTTTTTGCAAGAAATACAGATGTATTTAGGTACTGTTCAGAAGAAATGCTCAGCAACAATGGATGCCAAAGAATCTGACATCATCTGGAATGGATTCATCAACAGATTCAACTCTGTGGCCTCAAATCTGAAGAACATCTGTTCTGATGATGCGAAGCTCAGATTTGCTGAGGCTGCAAGGACTCTATTCTGGACTGTCAAGAAATCTGAACCTCTGCTTCTTACAGATGCTCCTCCATCATCAACAGAATCTACTGACATTGCATCTGAGGAAAATCCGTTGGCTATGACTCTGGTAGACCCTCCTTCTAATTCCAATGCTCCAGACTCTGCAGAACCATTGGAAATTGACTCTGTTCAGGCTACAGAACCTAATCATACTTCTTCATCTGAGATAAAGAAAGAACATCTAGATTTTGAAGATAAGATTGCTGCTCTGGAAGCTTGCCAGTCAGAGATCAAGTCCTGGATGGCAAAGCAGGATAAGAAGTACGAGGATATGACAGAATGGATGTCAAAGCAAGATGAAAAGAATGAAACTATGGCTAAGTGGATGTCCAAGCAAGAGCAATCATCCTCTGAGATTACAGATCTATTGAAGATGCTTTTGTCCAAACACTCTTAGATTTTTTTTCATTCTAATGTTTTTGCATCTGTTGTTTGCATATGTACTTTATTGCTATATCTTTTGATGTTTGCCTATGTACTCTTGATCTGATCTAATGAATGAATCAAAGTTTTCTCCATTGAATTATCTAAATTTACTGTTTCCTTTTATTTGTCATATTAAAGTATTTACTTTTTGCTTATGACAAAAAAGGGGGAGAAAATATAGATCTGAACTGTTTAATATAATTTCACCAGAATGAAACTTCAGACATATTTATTCTATCTAACATTTAATCTGACTATTTCAGAACATTTGATAAGTACATTCTATAAAAGAAACTCTGAGTCTCTCAGATCATTTGACTATTATCAAACTCTGAATCTTAAATCTGCAAGACATTCTGACCTTCAAATGCTAAAAGAACAAACAAGATCTAACTCTGAAGATTACTCAAAGATAAAAGGGAAGTTTTTATTCCTTATTTGTATTTAACTCAGGGGGAGATTCATCATCTCAGGGGGAGTTATAATTCTAATATTTTCAATTAAACAAAATTTATGATGCTTTTTGTCATCATCAAAAAGGGGGAGATTGTTAGAACACAGATTGGTTCTTAATAATATCTCTTTGTTTTGATGATAACTATTAGGAAATTTTGTATTTAAGAATTATATACTCTAAAATTTGCTTGAGAGTTTTACTGCAGATTGTAATGAAATTAACACTCCAGAAGCAAATCCGAATTATATTCAAGAAATTAACTTGACTCTGAAGCGCCAGATGCATTCATTAGAAGATTCTGATTGCTGCTTACAGAAGATCCTGAGTGTAGCCTCCAGAAGGATCTGAGGCAAGAAGCTCCAGAAGATTTTGAAGCAGAAGCTCCAGAAGAATCTGAAGAAAGCAGAAGCATCTGAAGTAAAGAAGGATATTGTATGAAGAGTTTTTCAAAGCATAGTTTCTAAAGAAGTTTCTGAAAGTACTAAAGCTGCCAGTACTGAAGTTCTGTGTCAAATATGCTCTGATGATTAACACGCTGAAAGCACACATTCTGCAGAAGACTCTGATACAACAAAGTTCTGAACATCATTAGAAGACTCTGACCCAATCAGATTCTGATGAACTTGCTGAAAACTGAAGAAGAAATATTCAAAGATTATATCCGTTGGAGTAAATCAAACGTCTCTTTCCTCTTTTGTGCTAGACACAAGAACACAGACAAAAAGGATTTTTCTGTGCTTTCTTATTCTAGGAAAGGTCCCTTGATGTGAAGAAAAAAAGGCTCAGACCTTTTTGGGACACTCTTCTCAACGTTCAGCTCTCCTTGGATCAGCTACCTATAAAAGGAAGACTCCACCAAATTCTTCAGTTAGACATTTTGCTGAAAAGAAATTATAACATTCAAGCTCTCATACTTTCATATTCATTCTTAGAATTATTTGTACTTAATCTTAAGAGAAATATCACTGTTGTGATAAAAGCTTTTTAGAAGCATTCATACTCTTGTATTAGATTTACATTGATTGTAAAGGATTTCCTTAAGAGGATTCAGTTGGAATCAGTAGCTCCTGAGAAGACTAAGAACAGTTGTTCTTAGGTGTTACTATTGTAATCTGTTTGATTAAATAGTGGATTAAGTCCTTGTTGAGAAAGGCAAATCACTCTAGGAAGGGTGGACTGGAGTAGTTGAGTTCAACGAACCAGGATAAAAATAATTGTGTTTTTAATTCTAAGTTTTAATCTTTCATACTTGTTCAAACCCCCATTCTAAGTATTATCTCACCTTCAGTTGGCATCAGAGCTCCGGTTCTGTGTGTGTGCTACCACTTAACAATGACAGTAAAGATCCAGAGAGAAATACTTTGATATATATTTATTTGTTACAATGGCTGATAATACAATATCCAACATTAACAATAAATATGAAGAAACGGACAGAATCAGCACCAAACCCCCTATGTTTGATGGGGAGAAATTTGATTACTGGAAAGACAGAATTGAGAGTTTTTTCCTGGGATATGATGTTGATCTATGGGATCTAGTCATAGATGGATATGTCCATCCCACAGATGGGAATGGCAAGAAGATAGACAGAAAATCTATGACAGATGCTCAGAAGAAAGATTTTAGAAATCATCACAAGGCCAGAACTATATTATTGAATGCAATTTCTCATACTGAGTATGAAAAAATTACAAACAGGGAAACTGCTTTTGATATGTTTGAATCCTTAAAAATGACTCATGAGGGAAACTCTCAAGTCAAGGAGACAAAAAGCTCTGGCTCTGATCCAGAAGTATGAGGCCTTCAAGATGGAAGACTCTGAATCTGTTGAAGCCATGTTCTCCAGATTTCAGATCCTCACAGCTGAGCTAAAGGTTCTGGACAAGGGATACTCTACATCAGATCATGTAAAGAAAATCATCAGAAGTCTACCTACCAGATGGAGACTGCCTTGAAGATGGCTAAAGATCTGAACAAGATCTCTTTAGAAGAACTCATCAGCTCACTAAGGAGCCATGAAATTGAGCTTGAGGAAGATGAACCTCAGAAGAAAGAAAAAGGTAAATCTGTTGCCTTAAAATCTAACAAATCTGCTAAAGCTTTGCAGGTTATTGAAGAAAGCTCTGAAGAATCTTCTTTTGAAGAAGAAGATGAATTATCCATGTTGTCCAGAAGGATCAACAGACTCTAGAAGCACAGGGGAAAGAAGTTCAACAACTTCAGAAGATCTGATCATAGAAAGGAATCTTCTGGGCACAGAAGATCTGGCAAGAAAGAAGTTGTATGCTATGAGTGCAAAGAACCTGGGCATTACAAGAATGATTGCCCCAAACTTCAAAAAGAAAAACCCAAGAAGAAGTTTAACAAAAAGAAGAAGGTCCTGATGGCAACATGGGATGACTCAGATGAATCTGAATCATCTTCTGAATCAGAAGAAGAATGTGTTAATGTTGCACTAATGGCCAGCACAGAAGATCAGGAGGAAGGAACCTCAGGATATGAATCAGATTCTGAATCTGATGATGACGCTGAAGAGGTAATGGCCAAACTTACTAAAGAAGAACTTATAAAAGTTTTATCAGAAGTTCTTAAAAGTTATAACAATATCAAACTCAAATACAAGAAGCTAAAAAGCAATCTTGAATCTGAGATTGATCTTCTGAAGACAGAACTTGTTGAGCAAAAAGAAATTAATCTGAAAATCAAAAATGACTTTGAAATAACTCAACAAGAATCTGAATCTGAGACTAAGTCATGTGAAAACAATTTAGAAAAATATGACTCTAACTTTCAGAGATTCCTTACTAAGAGCATAGACAGAAGCAAGATAGCTTCTATGATCTATGGTGTTAGTGGGAACAACAGAAGAGGTATTGGATATGAATCTTCATCTGGAAGTAATCCAAAATCTGTTGACAAACTTTTCATCAAGAAGACACCTCTGTATTCTCAATTTAAATTTGGTCACTTAAATGACATTAAACACAAAAGCTCTGAGAAGAATACTTATGTGTTTAAACCCAAGGCAAGTCAGAATAAACATTATGTTGAAAAACAGAAGTTTAGACAAACCTACAAACCAACTAACCCCAAAGGACCCAAGAAGATCTGGGTACCTAAAAACAAAATAATTCCTATTGTAGATGTTCTTCGCAGCAAGGTCAAAACGCCAATCATGGTACCTGGATTCTGGATGCTCACGACACATGACAGGAGAAAAGTCTATGTTCCAAAGCCTGGAACTTAGATCTGGAGGTGATGTGAAGTTTGGAGGGAACCAGAAGGGCAAGATCATTGGATCTGGCACTATTGGAAATGGTAAACTTCCCTCTATTACTAATTTTTTACTTGTTGAAGGGTTAAAGCATAACTTATTGTTCATAAGTCAATTAAGTGACAATGGTTATGATATCACCTTTAATAAAAAATGTTGTAAAGCTATTAGTCAAAAGGATGGCTCTATCCTATTTAGTGGTAAGTGGAAAAATTACATTTATAAAATAAATCTTTCAGAACTTAAAGTTCAAAATGTTAAATGCCTCTTGTCTGTTAATGAAGAGCAATGGGTCTGGCACAGAAGATTGGGCCATATTAATATGAGACGTATATCTCATATTAATAAACTTAATCTTGTCAGAGGACTCCTAATCTGAAGTTCACTTCAGATGCTCTTTGTGAAGCATGCCAGAAAGGGAAGTTTTCAAAAACATCTTTTAAATCAAAAAATGTTGTTTCTACTTCCAAACCACTAGAACTACTTCATATTGATCTGTTTGGACCAGCGAAAACTGCATCCATCAGAGGCAAGAAGTATGGATTAGTCATTGTTGATGACTATAGTAGATGGACATGGGTAAAGTTCTTAAAACACAAGGATGAGTCACATTCTGTGTTCTTTGACTTCTGCAAGCAAGTCCAGAATGAAAAGGATTTCAAAATTATAAAAGTCAGAAGTGATCATGGTGGCGAATTTGAAAATAAATATTTTGAAAAATATTTTTCTGAAAATGGCATTGCTCATGATTTTTCCTGTCCTAGAACTCCACAACAAAATGGGGTTGTAGAGAGGAAAAACAGAACTCTGCAAGAAATGGCCAGAACCATGATCAATGAGACAAATCTGGCAAAACACTTTTGGGCAGAAGCAATCAACACAGCCTGTAACATTCAGAACAGAGTGTCTGTAAGACCTCTTCTGAAGAAGACTCCATATGAACTGTGGAAGAACAAAAAGCCCAACATTTCATATTTTCATCCTTTTGGATGTATTTGCTATATGTTAAATACTAAGGAAAATCTGAACAAGTTTGATTCCAAAGCACAGAAGTGTTTCATGCTTGGATATTCTGAACGCTCTAAAGGCTACAGAGTATACAACACTGAGACACAGATTGTGGAAGAATCCATTCATGTCAGATTTGATGATAAGCTTGGCTCTGAAAAGCCAAAGCATTCTGAAAACTCTGCAGATAGGAAAGTAGTCTTCATTGACTCTGAAGTTCCAGAAGCAGACAAAATTCAAGTGAAGGAACCAGAAACAACGCCAGATGCTACTCCTTTAACTTCTCAGATGAATAATCTAAACATTTCTGAAGAATCAACAATTAGAGGATCATCATCCAGAATTAAAGCTTCTCATCCAGAGGATGTTATTATTGGAAAGAAGGATGATCCCATCAGAACAAGATCCTTTCTAAGATCATCTGAAGCATCACTATTTGGACTAGTGTCAGAAATTGAACCATCTTCTGTAGATGAAGCTCTGCAAGAAATACAGATGTATTTAGGTACTGTTCAGAAGAGATGCTCAGCAACAATGGATGCCAAAGAATCTGACATCATCTGGAATGGATTCATCAACAGATTCAACTCTGTGGCCTCAAATCTGAAGAACATCTGTTCTGATGATGCGAAGCTCAGATTTGCTGAGGCTGCAAGGACTCTATTCTGGACTGTCAAGAAATCTGAACCTCTGCTTCTTACAGATGCTCCTCCATCATCAACAGAATCTACTGACATTGCATATGACGAAAATCCGTTGGCTATGACTCTGGTAGACCCTCCTTCTAATTCCAATGCTTCAGACTCTACAAAACCAATGGAAATTGACTCTGTTCAGGCTACAGAACCTAATCATACTTCTTCATCTGAGATAAAGAAAGAACATCTAGATTTTGAAGATAAGATTGCTGCTCTGGAAGCTGGCCAGTCAGAGATCAAGTCCTGGATGGCAAAGCAGGATAAGAAGTACGAGGATATGACAGAATGGATGTCAAAGCAAGATGAAAAGAATGAAACTATGGCTAAGTGGATGTCCAAGCAAGAGCAATCATCCTCTGAGATTATATATCTATTGAAGATGCTTTTGTCCAAACACTCTTAGATTTTTTTTCATTCTAATGTTTTTGCATCTGTTGTTTGCATATGTACTTTACTGCTATATCTTTTGATGTTTGCCTATGTACTCTTGATCTGATCTAATGAATGAATCAAAGTTTTCTCCATTGAATTATCTAATTTACTGTTTCTTTTTATTTGTCCTATTAAAGTTTTTACTTTTTGCTTATGACAAAAAAGGGGGAGAAAATATAGATCTGAACTGTTTAATATAATTTCACCAGAATGAAACTTTAGACATATTTATTCTATCTAACATTTAATCTGACTATTTCAGAACATTTGATAAGTACATTCTATAAAAGAAACTCTGAGTCTCTCAGATCATTTGACTATTATCAAACTCTGAATCTTAAATCTGCAAGACATTCTGACCTTCAAATGCTAAAAGAACAAACAAGATCTAACTCTAAAGATTACTCAAAGATAAAAGGGAAGTTTCTATTCCTTATTTGTATTTAACTCAGGGGGAGATTCATCATCTCAGGGGGAGTTATAATTCTAATATTTTCAATTAAACAAAATTTCTGATGCTTTTTGTCATCATCAAAAAGGGGGAGATTGTTAGAACACAGATTGGTTCTTAATAATATCTCTTTGTTTTGATGATAACTATTAGGAAATTTTGTATTTAAGAATTATATACTCTAAAATTTGCTTGAGAGTTTTACTGCAGATTGTAATGAAATTAACACTCCAGAAGCAAATCTGAATTATATTCAAGAAATTAACTTGACTCTGAAGCGCCAGATGCATTCATTAGAAGATTCTGATTGCTGCTTACAGAAGATCCTGAGCGTAGCCTCCAGAAGGATCTGAGGCAAGAAGCTCCAGAAGATTCTGAAGCAGAAGCTCCAGAAGAATCTGAAGAAAGCAGAAGCATCTGAAGCAAAGAAGGATATTGTATGAAGAGTTTTTCAAAGCATAGTTTCAACAGAAGATTCTGAAAGTACTAAAGCTGCCAGTACTGAAGTTCTGTGTCAAATATGCTCTGATGATTAACACGCTGAAAGCACACATGCTGCAGAAGACTCTGATACAACAAAGTTCTGAACATCATTAGAAGACTCTGACCCAATCAGATTCTGATGAACTTGCTGAAAGCTGAAGAAGAAATATTCAAAGATTATATCCGTTGGAGTAAATCAAACGTCTCTTTCCTCTTTTGTGCTAGACACAAGAACACAGACAAAAAGGATTTTTCTGTGCTTTCTTATTCTAGGAAAGGTCACTTGATGTGAAGACAAAAAGGCTCAGACCTTTTTGGGACACTCTTCTCAACGTTCAGCTCTCCTTAGATCAGCTTCCTATAAAAGGAAGACTCCACCAAATTCTTCAGTTAGACATTTTGCTGAAAAGAAATTATAACATTCAAGCTCTCATACTTTCATATTCATTCTTAGAATTATTTGTACTTAATCTTAAGAGAAATATCACTGTTGTGATAAAAGCTTTTTAGAAGCATTCATACTCTTGTATTAGATTTACATTGATTGTAAAGGATTTCCTTAAGAGGATTCAGTTGGAATCAGTAGCTCTTGAGAAGACTAAGAACAGTTGTTCTTAGGTGTTACTGTTGTAATCTGTTTGATTAAATAGTGGATTAAGTCCTTGTTGAGAAAGGCAAATCACTCTAGGAAGGGTGGACTGGAGTAATTGAGTTCAACGAACCAGGATAAAAATAATTGTGTTTTTAATTCTAAGTTTTAATCTTTCATACTTATTCAACCCCCCTTCTAAGTATTATCTCACCTTCACACCCAAATTAGCTTTTGACTGAAATTGGCTCCAAGTTGACTTTTGGACCAAGGCATAATATCACACCTCAAGACATGGTTCAAATGCCTCATGTAGTTCACCATAGTCCCTTCATATGTTTGGATTGGTTCAAGGAGCTCGATTCATTGATAATTGATGAATTTTGGTTAAATTGAGAAAAGTCAACTGTTGGTCAAAGTCAAAGTTTGACTTTTGGAATTTTTGGTCAAAAAATGAATTCCACAAGTCAAGAATCACGAGGATAGGTGATTTTTATCATGACTAATCAAGAAAATCAAGGAAAATATCAAAGGATTCAAAGTTGTGAAAATTAGAGTTTTAGAATTTTTTCTAACTTACAAAATCCTAAGATTTTTACCCTACTTTCCAAGGTTGTAATGTCCTCCTCAAGAATCCAATGTAAATACTTGAGAGATACTTTCAAAAAGAGGGCATTTTATACTATAAGTTGGTGAAAATGGACCAAAAATCTCTTACCATTTGGAATATATGAGTGGCCAAAGTAGTGGTTTCATCATGATCAGTCATGGCAAAACAACCCAGAATTTTAAGTGTCAAAAGTGTAAACTTCTAATTTTCATGGCCAGTTTTCTCCATTATTCGAGATAATTCAAAGAAAGTTTCAAACATCAAAGTTGTAGCACTTTGTCCCATCTTTCTATTGATACCATGAGCGTTGGAGGCTCGAGAAGGAAGTTATGGTGTGTGCAAGAAGTCATGCTGAAGTTTTTTTACTAGACAAATTTTGGGTGCCATGACCAACTCTTCTTGCCACCCATTGACTAAAGTAAGACAAGTTCCTTTCAAACTGACAAATTCAGGTATCATGCATGCTACAAAAGGCCAAAAACCCCAACCACCAAGATTTGCCTCATTTGGTGCTACCAAAAATGAGAAAACATAAAGCATATTTGCCATTTTTATGTTTATGTCCAACTTGTTGGTTAAGTTTGATTCACCCAATAATTTCAAAGAAAAAAGGACATAAAATAGTGGTTAAAGAGGGGGAGAGATATTAGAATAGGGAGGATAAAAAATTTGATAAGGAGAGTTTTGAACCATTGTTGAAAACTTCCATTTTTTACTCACTCCATTAACAACCCTCCAACAACTTTCACTATTATCACAACCATCTCACAAAAAATTCAACACCATACTCTCATTTACATAAATAAAGGCTTCTTTCTATCATCCTCAAGAACCACAACTCAACTTGGAGCTTGGAGCATTTTCACCATTTTTGCACTTTTCTTAAGGACTAACGAGGCTCAAGAAACCTCTCTTTCATTTCTGTAGCTCCATTTGAAGAAGCATCAGAATTTCTCCAATAAGTAATATTTTCACACTTTGATACTTTATTCATATATCATTCTTAATTACTTATTGAAGCAAAAAATATAGTCCATATTGTGTTAGTTATATTTTTGCAACTGTATGAATTATACCATGTTTATGCATTGAGCTTTTATGGTTAGAAGCATTATGGTTTAGATCTGGTTTTTACTTTGGTATGCCTCAGCCATTGAGTTTTATGATGTGAGAATAATAGAATTTAATTCATGAGATTTATCTAAGCAATTTGGTTTTTTATATCTTTCAGTTTCGTTAAAAAATGAAGAAGTTATGGTAGGAGGAAGTTTGGTAGAAACCTTAAGGTGCAGTTTTGATTTCTTTGCTTTCTAATGTTTTTCCAGAAACCTCTTTGTGTCTTTCTGTTGTTTTTTTCTAGAAATATCTTTGCTTCTGATGGTCTTCCAGAAACCTCTTTGTGTCTTTCTGATATTCTTCCAAAAACGACTTTTGCTTTCTGATGTTTTTTCCAGAAGCCTCTTTTGCTTTCTGATGTTCTTCCAAAAGCGACTTTGCTTTCTGATGTTTCTCTAGAAACCTCTTCGTGTCTTTTGATGTTCTTTTAGAAATGAATTTGCTTTATGATGTTTTCTCATAAACCTTTTTGTGTCTTTCTGATGTTCTTCCAGAAACAACTTTTCTTTCTGATGTTTTTCTAGAAACCTCTTTGTGTCTTTCTAATGTTCTTCTAGAAATGACTTTTCTTTCTGATGTTTTTCCCGAAACCTCTTAGTGTCTTTCTGTTGTTCTTCCAGAAACGACTTTTCTTTCTGATGTTTTTCCAAAAACTTCTTCGTATGTTTCTGATGTTCTTCTAGAAATGACTTTGCTTTATGATGTTCTTTTAGAAATGACTTTGCTTTTTTATGTTTTTTTCCAGAAACCTCTTTGTATCTTTCTGATGTTCTTCCAGAAATGACTTTGCTTTCTGATGTTTTTCCAAAAGCCTCTTCGTGTCTTTATGATGTTCTTCTAGAAACGACTTTGCTTCCTGATGTTTTTCTAGAAACCTCTGTGTTTTTCTGATGTTCTTCCAGAAACGACCTTTGCTTCTGATGTTTTTCCAGAAATCTCCTCGTATATTTGCCTATTGATTGCATGATGCTTTTCCATATATTTTCTATTGACATTTGTCGTATGATTATCATAATGTTTTTCCATGCGTACTCTATTTCTTTTTGTCTGTTTAATCTGTTACATATGTTTTACCGTGCATGTTATTAATTTTTCATTGTTTTCTTACGATGCTTTGCCGTGAATGTTTTTATCTTTCCATGATGCTTTGCTGCGTATCCTTGTTTGTTTATCCATGATGTTTTTTCATGTGGATTTTGTGATATCTTGTCTGTCTGACCATATATGATGTTCTTGCCGTGTACTGAGTTTGTGCTTTTATTTGCTTGCCATTTACATGATGTTCTCCCATGTATCTGTTGCTTTCTTTTTATCTTTGTTGACCTAATCCAAGGGAAGGGATTGTATGTTGACTTATTATCATTGTGCATATCCTTCATTTATTTTGTCTTTGTTGTTGTTTTGGTTCTTAGAATCCTAACAACCTATGGTTCCACAAACTACGGATGCTCTGATTTCTCAAGTTCGTTTTAAAAATATCTAGGCACAAGGACCTCAATCCTTGGCGAGCACACTTTTCTTTTATCACATTCTTTTTTATTTTTCACCCTTTCCTTTTTTTTACCCGTAGTTTCTGAACTACGATTTCTTTGACTTCCTATTAAGGATACATAGGCATAGGATAGCGAGATCCTAACGAGCTACCCTTTTATTTTTCTACCTTTTTCTCTTTACCTATCATTTACCCTTTAGCAAAATATTTTAGCCAAAACACAAATATTTCAAGAGGTTCCTGTAGAGTACTTCAGATACTTAAGGTGTTAGTACATTCCCTTAGTATAACCAACTCTCGTACCTTTGATCTCTCTTTTGCTTAGCTTTAGACTTTGCTTTCTTCTTTGCATTTTATTTATGGGTTATTCTTTCTTTTCCCCTTCCCTAGGATAAATTAATGATCGATGGTGATATTTTATGATTTGTGATTCAAGTTAATATAATAGCTTGATATCTGATTCTCACAGCGACAGAAAATGGCGACTTCACTAGGGATGTCATTGTTCAGTGGGTTGAGCCTAACTTGTTTGTATTTGTGTTATTTATATATTTTCTTGCTTCTATACTTGTATATTTGTATATGTTTGTACATATTTGTATATATTTGTCGCTACATGTTTGGGTTTTTCTGTTTGAAAGGTTGTAACCTTTTGAGTGGTGAGATAAGTACTAACCTGGACTTGAGTGCACTTATGATATGATGATGGGTGTAGTCAAGAAGACTTTGAGGGAGTAGTCCCAAAAAATTTGACTTGAGATCCCCCGCTCAGTTGAGGCCCTCTTGGGAGTAGTATTGTTGAACGAGTAGTCGTGAATGCATTACTACTTTCTACCTAGGAGCCCATGACACTGAGGACCTTTAGAATCCATTTACCCCACTTTGGCCTTTAGGATGTAGTGCGGTGACTATGAGGGTGTAGACCCGAAGTAGTTGATACGCGATACTACACTCATACAAGACTCTCTTGAGAATTTATTGATTTCCAAGTAGTTGGTGTGTTGATAATATCCAAAAGATGGATCGATGACTATGGGAACTTTGTTAGAACCCATTGTGCAGATGCTTTGCCCCTAGTATACACCCCATGGTTGGTTCTTCACCAAGACTCCATGTTGTGATCTTGAACCTTTGATCTTGATATGAGAGATTGGCATTCTGTCTTGTATTGCAGTGTATATCATTTGTATCTTTACATGATTCATTACATGTGTCAATTTGTCCAGCCATTTATTCCAGCTGTCTCTATCTTCTAGTGTCACCTGTCAGTTGTCAAGCTGATTCCTCAACACAGATACATCACTAGAGCTAATTACAGACGAAGAATGTTAGAACAAGAAGTGCATAATACAGAGATCCAAATGGAGATCGATGATTTGAAATCAGGCATGACTAAGCTCACCGAGATGCTCTAAGTTTTGATTGTTATAGGGGAACCATCTCAACGGAATGTCATCCAAGAAGTTGCAAGCACTAATCCTCAACCTATTCAGGTACCACCTTCCACTTGGCCAGAGTTTGGTTTACCTCCTAACTACTCTCCACCTCTTGCATCTACTTCTATGATTGGTCAAATTTCCAGCCTTGTTTTTCAAGCTCCTATTTTCACCGAGCCCAGACCTGTGGTCCACACTGTTGCCTAGACTGTTCAGGCTCCTTTCTTTGGCTACAATGCTGCTAGTGCTCAGGGTGAAGACCTTGAAGACTTTGTTAAGCCTGAGATTTTCCGTGAACAGTTTTAGACCATAGACAAGAGACTTAGAGTCGTTGAGGGTACTATCTTATTTAGTATGGATGTGTACAACATATGCTTAGTTTCTAACCTTGTTATGCCTGGTAAATTCAAAATTCCTAAGTTTGTGAAGTATAAGGGTCACTCGTGTCCAATAGCCCATTTGGTTATGTACTTCCAAAAAATGGCTGCTTATACTAATAATCAGAAGCTACTCATCCATTGCTTTCAGGACAAACTTGAGTGGAGCTTCAGTCAAATGGTACATGAACCTTGAACGTAACATTATCCACTGCTTCTAAGATCTAGCCAATGCTTTCATGAATTATTACAAGTACAATTTTAACATGGCTCCTGACCGCCGTCAACTCCAAAATATGTCTCAGAACAAGAAACAGTCTTTCAAGGAATATGCTCAGCATTGGAGAGAAATCGCTTTTCAAGTTGAACCCCTTCTAGTAGAAAAAGAGCTCACTGGAATGTTCATGGACACCCTGTCTCCATTCTATTGGGAGAAGATGATTGGTTGCGTCTCTTCCAACTTCATAGACCTGGTGACTATTGGCCAAAGGCTAGAAGAAGGTCTCAAGAATGGAAAGGAATCTAAGGCCGCTGAATCTTCTAATCATGTGAAGAAATCCTATGGGAACTTCCATAAGAAGAAAGAAGATCAGGCCAATGTTGTCATTGGTGAAGTGAGAAGGCCACGCCATCGACCTCAGTATGTTGATCACTCTGCTATTGCTGTTGTTACTGTTCCACGACCAGCTCAAGCTCCTTAGTGTCCAGCTGTTGGACAGAACCAGTACCGTAATAGGAATTAATTCAATCTTATTCCCATGACGTACGCTGAAGTTTATTCTACTATGGTTCAGAAAGGTTGGGTTACTACAAGGACTCTACCTCCTCATCCAAATCCTCTTCTAGCTGGTTTCAGGTCTGAGCTCCATTGTGCTTTCCATGAAGGTGCGCAGGCCATGATTTGGAAAATTTCTATGCATTGAAGGCTAGAGTGCTCGATTTGGTTAAGGACATAATTCTTACCTTTCAAAACTCCAATCCTAATGTCAACAACAATCTCTTTCTAGTGCGTCAGAAGTGAAGCTTTAGCCGACTTTAGCAGACTATCTTCCTAAAAGCCAGTGTTTCAGACAGGACAACTCATCCTTGTGTTTGATTAGTCACTAGGTCGTGTTTCTTATTGTTTGCATTTTCCTTATTTTGTACCTGTTATTTTCTTTTGAATTATGTTTTTACTTTCGTGATTAATGAAATTAGTATTGCAACTTTTTGATTCAATTCATTTTCTCTATTATTTGTATCTTTATGCTTTCTCTTTCAAAAATATTTATCTTTTGTCTACTTTCTTTTGATTATGAAAATATTGGAGGGAGGATGACTAAAATGTAATACCCATAACTATTGTTGGTATGCTTTCAATCAAACTTTGCTGATGATGTAAGGCATTGTTTCAATTCCCAAACACTAGAGAAATAAGGAAGTTATTCCCTTGTCAACCCCTTCAAGCCTAGAAGTTGGAGTTTCTTTCTTTACAAAAAATCCGCATTCTTAACCTTGTGCAGGGTAGTTCTCAGTTTAACTCGATTATACATTCAAATACAAGAGCTTCATACAAGACACCTTTAAACCTTTTGAAATCAAGTCAACAAATGTTATAAAAGTTGTTCCCCAAAGTGATATATAAAGAAATCCTTACTCAAAGAATGAGCCGAGTCCTTTTCAAGGCAAAAGCTAAGAGAGATGGGAAGCTCATGACTGTGCCTTATACAAAAATGTTTGTATGAAAACCAAAAAGAAGTTGACCTTAAATCCTCACCATGAAAGTCCTCAATGGAAAACAGTTTGGGAAGGAAGTAGTGAATGCCATTTCAAAAAGCCCTTGACTTTTGAACCATCATTATTATCATCAGTGCAATTTCCAACCCATGGAAACCTGGGCGTATAGTCTAAGTTAACTGAGCGTAGGACTGAAAATCATCACGAAGATTGGATGGGCACAAATAAACCTTGAGCCTTTATCCTTTGTTTCATAAACCGTGAACTAGTCCATGTTACAACCCTCAAAAGACCTAAATGAAGCAAGGTTATTTTGAAAGCATACTATAACAAGGTCACATAAACTGACTCAAAAAATATTTTTGCATATAAATTATTTTGGCATTACACATGTGCTTTACCTTTCATTTTTAAATGTCTTGAACCATCGTGTTCTGACCAATGACTTAAATGCTTTGCGTCTTTTAAAAATGATTTTGATTTCAAAAAGTTGCATGAACTTTGCATTAAAATTACCATGTTTGTATAAGTACTTTTGTTTGTGAGCTGGCTATCCTCTCAAAGAATTTTCAAATAGTTGAGAAACTTGGTCAGGTGATCCTATCCGGGAAAAGTTCCTTCCAAATTCGGTTGAGAATCTATTCAAGGTTTGTTTCTCAATGCAAATCTTTCTCAGAATTGGTTTATTCAGAATATTTTTCAAGACTAATATTGGGGTGAGCTTTCCAAGAGCACAGTAAAACCAGTCATTTACAGAATCAAACAAGCTGAAGCAATGATCAGCTCATCTACATTAATTAGCTAATCTGGGACAATTTACTTGAAGAATCCCCAAGCATCTCTTCATCCTTCCTACAAGGATCATCAACTTGGTACAATTTACCAGTGTGGCATAGGTGTGCTCAGTAGCATCTTTAGTCCTCAAGCAAAATGATAGTGATCTCTGTGTTAAGGAATCAGTCTTCCAGTCTTGTCTTCTCCATAAAAGAGTCAAGCCATATTATCAGCGTCTGCTTTGCATTTTCATTTGATCATACAGCATAACATATTTCATATACATATGCATAGAAAGAATGTTTTATCCTCATTTGCATTCACCAGAGGTCGTGTTGTTATCCTCGCCTTACCTTGTGGTCAAAGTCCAACTTACTTGACATCTTCCAAACACATACTTTTGTGTCTATCTAACGTTCTGGTAAATATGACCTTTCTTATTTGATTGTTTTTCTTGATATGTCTATTCCTCTTCTGCGTCCATTCTTGGATGTCGTTTTATTCACTTTCATCTGATGCCATTCTCAAATATTGTGATTATACCTTTCAATCAAATCCATTATTGGATGTCTGGTTTCTTTACATCTGATGGCATTCTCAGATTTTGCTTACCTTTCATTCAAAGCCATTATTGGATGTCTGGTGTCTTTTCATCCAATGTCATTCTTGGATGTAACATATATATGTCTCTCTGATGTTTTTCCAGATGATTCTTTTGTTCTGTTGTATTTCCAGAACTTATATGATGTTTTTCTAGATATTCCCTTTGATTTTGATGCTTTTCTAGAATCTATCTGAGGTTTTACCGAATATGTTTATCTCTCTGTTGTTTTTCTATATTGAGTATTTTGTTCTAATGTTTTTCTAGAACCTATCTGATGTTTTTCCAGATATTCCCTTTTGATTCTGATACTTTTCCAAAATCTATCTGAGGTTCTACCGGATGTGTTTATCTCTCTGATGTTTTTCTAGATTGAATATTTTGTTCTGATGTTCTTCCATAACTTATCTGATGTTTTCCGAAATTTTCCCTTGTAATTTTCTAGATATTACCATTGTGATTCTGATACCCTTCCAGAATTTGTTTTACTCCCTAGAGAGTTTCTAGATATATACCTTTGTAATTTTGATGCTTTTCCAAAATGTCGTTTTTTTATCGTCTGATGTTTTCTCAGATATGTCTTTTGTTCTGATGTTTTTCTAGAACCTCTCTTAGTGTCTATTTGATATTCTTCCAGATACGACATTGATTATCTTATGTTTTTCCAGATATGATGTTGCCTATTTGATGTTTTTCCAGATATGTCTTCAAAACCTTTTCCGGTACATTTAATGATTTTCTAAATGTTTCGAATGTATCTTTAGAATCCTTGTATTCATCTAACGCTCTTCATTATGTCTACAGTTGGTTTCTGACTTTGGTTAACAGCTGCTGAATGTCTTCAAGCATGTTTTCATTCTTCATCCAATGCTTTTCTGGATGTATTTTGGAGTTTATTCAATGCTTTCCTGAATATCTATGATGCTTCAGGAGTTTATTCAATACTTTCCTGAATATCTTCGATGTTTTCCAGAGTTCATTCAATGCTTTTTTGGATGTATCTGATATTTTCATTTTTTTTTGGAGTTCATTCAATGGTTTTCTAGATGTCTCTAATAGTGGTTTGTGTTCCAGAGTTTATTCAACGAATTTCTGAATATCTCTGATGTTTTCCAGAGTTTATTCAATGCTTTTCTGGATGCCTCTGATGTTTGTTTCAATGTCCCTAATATATTTACTAGAGTTATTTTCTTCCCATTCAATGATCTTCTGAATGTTGTGACTCTTCTTTCTAGTTCCATTCATGGATGATGACTGTTGATTCCCTAGTGGAGATTATTCAATTCTATTCTGAATATCTCTGATGTTTGCCTGTTTGCTTGTGTTCCAAATTTTCGTTCAATGTTCTTCTAAATGACTTTGATGGTTGGTACTGTTCTTTTCTCGAGTTTTATTCAATGCATTGTTGACAAGATTTCTGATGACTGTGGCTCTTTCCCCAGTAAGGTTGCTTCTGCTTTCTGGATGTTTTTGTGTATTCCACAATAAAGTTAAATTCTTTCTTGGAAGTCTCTTTTGTATCCTCAGTTTTGGTTTTACTCCACATCTAATGCTTTTTTAGATGTTTCTGATTTGTTTTCCAGAATGTGTTACCTTCTACATCTGATGTTTTTTCAAATGTATGTGTTCCTATTTAGGGTTTGTCCCTCTCTTTTCAAGTATTACTGGATACTCTTTGTCACATTGATAGATGTCCATAATATCTTGCATTCCTCAGTTGTGTCTCCTTGAGACTTTCCCCCGTGAGTTTTCAGTCTTTCCCTAGTGGAGTTGCAACATCTACCCAGTATATACTCATCCTCTGTGACATCTTTCCGCACAGGATCTTTGTCTTGCATATCATATCATATCATAAACATCTTTGTGGTATCTTAGGGCCAAAAATTGTGCATCTTTGTATTTAAGTCTCTCCGATCTTGTCGAGATGAAAATGTCAATCTTCACATCTCCGGATCGAAGAAACTTAAATAGAGGCATTTGTCATACCCTAATTTTTAACCCTAAGATTCCATCTCATTTGAATATTTTTTCATAACATCAATCATCTCATATGCGTGTGTGTTTTGTATCACTAACCCATTGAGAATACAAGAGCGTGTACTTTGGTTTTGCTTTAGTCATGAGCTAGGTTTTTAGTGTCAAGAAACTCTAGAGTTGACCAGTTAAAGGATTATAGGGCCTTCAACATCTCAAGCCTTAATTCATTCAACATTAATCAAGGATTTCCTTTCATCAAAATTAAGTGAAAGACTGCATTAAAGCAAGATCATCAAGCCCTAAGTATTCTAGTGCACGCAAATTAGGTTTTGACTGAAATTGGCCCTAGGTTGACTTTTGGACCAAGGAATAATATCACACCTTAAGACATGGTTCATAGGCCTCAAGCGCTTCATCATAGTCCCTTCATATGTTAGGATTGGTTCAAGGAGCTTGATTCAATGATAATTGAAGAATTTTGGTTCAACTAAGAAAAGT
Organism: Lathyrus sativus; assembly: GCA_963859935.3. Lineage (NCBI taxonomy): Eukaryota > Viridiplantae > Streptophyta > Magnoliopsida > Fabales > Fabaceae > Lathyrus > Lathyrus sativus. Next base: position 549,546,473 of record OZ012735.1, on the reverse strand, counting down.
AAACTGTTTGTCAAAGTCAAAGTTTGACTTTTAGAATTTTTGAACAAATATGAATTCCACAAGTCAAGAATCATGGGTATAGGTGAATTTTATCATGACTAATCAATAAAATCAAGGAAAATATCAAAGGATTCAAAGTTGTGAAAACTAGATTTTATAATATTTTTCTAAGTTACAAAATCCTACGATTTTTACCCTACTTTCCAAGGTTGTAACCTCCTCCTCAAGCATCCAATGGAAACACTTGAGAGCTACTTTAAAATAGGGTATTTGATACTATAATTTTGTGAAATAAAGGATTCAAAATATCTTACCATTTGTAAGATATGGGTGGCCAAAGTAAAGGTTTCATCATGATAAAGTCATGGCAAAACAACCCAGAATTTTAAGTGTCAAAAGTGTAAACTTCCAATTTTCATGGCCGATTTTTTCCATGATCCGAGATGATTCAAAGAATTTTTTTAACATTAACGTTGTAGTATTTTGTCCCCTCTTTCCATTGATACCAAGAACAAGAATGTTTAAGGCTTGAGTAGGAAGTTATGATGTGTGCAAGAAGCCATGCTGAAGTTTTTTACTAGACATATTTTGGGAGCCATGACCAACTTGTCTTGCCAACCATTAACCAAAGCAAGACAAGTCCCTTTCAAACTGATAAATTCAGGTATCATGCATGCTACAAAAGGCCAAAGACCCCAACCACCTAGATTTTCCTCATTTGGTGCTACCAAGAATGAGAAAACATAAAGCATTTTTGCCATTTTTATGTTTATGTCCAACTTGTTGGCTAAGTATGATTCACCCAATGTGTTCAAAGAAAAAAGAAAAGAAAAAAGTGTTTAAAGAGGGGGAGAGATATCAGAAGAGGGAGGATCAATTTTTTTAACAAGGAGAGTTTTGAACCATTGTTGAAAACTTCCATTGTTTTACTCACTCCATTAACAACCCTTCCACAAATTTCATTCTTATCACAACCATCTCACAAAAAGTTCCACACCACACTCTCATTTTCATAAATGAAGGCTTCTTGCTATCATCCTCAAGGACTACAACTCAAATTGGAGCATTTTCACCATTGTTGCAATCTTCCTAAGGACTAACAAGGCTCAAGAAACCTCTCTTTCATTTCTGTAGCTCCATTTGAAGAAGCGTTGAACTTTCTCCAATAGGTAATATTTTCACACTTTGATACCTTTATTCACGCATCTTTCTTGTGTACTTATTAAAGCAAAAAATGTAGTCATATTTTCGTTATTGTATGCATTATACCACGTTCATGCATTGAGCTTTTATGGTTAAAAACCTTATGATCCAGATCTGATTTTTACCTTGGTATGCCTCAGCCATTGAGTTTTAGGATGTGAGAATAATACCATTGGATTCCTCGAATTTTTCCAAGCAGTTTTCTTTTATATATCTTTCAATTTCATTAAAAAAAATGAAGAAGTTTTGGTAGGAGGAAGTTTGGTAGAAACTTTAAGGTGCAATTCTGATTTCCTTGTTTTATGATGTTCTACCATAAACGATCTTTATCTTTTTGATTTTTTTTCTAGAAACATCTTTGCTTCTGACGGTCTTCCAGAAACGACCTTTTCTTTTTGATGTTTTTTCTAGAAGCCTCTTTTTCTTTTTGATGTTCTTCCAGAAACGATTTTTCTTTCTGATGTTTTTCTAGAAACCTCTTTTTGTATTTCTGATCTTCTTCTAGAAACGATATTGCTTTCTGATGTTTTTCCAGAAACCTCTTTAAGTCTTTTTGATGTTCTTCGAAAAACGACTTTGCTTTTTGATGTTTTTCCGGAAATGACTTTTCTTTCTGATGTTTTTCCAAAAACCTCTTTGTATTTTTCTGATGTTCTTCCAGAAATGAATTTTCTTTCTAATGTTTATCCAGAAACCTCTTCGTATCTTTCTGATGTACTTCCAAAAATGACTTTTCTTTCTGATGTTCTTTCTAGAAATGACTTAGCTTTCTGATGTTTTTCCAAGAACCTCTTTGTATCGTTCTAATGTTCTTTCAGAAATGACTTTGCTTTCTGATGTTTTTCCAAAAACCTCTTCGTGTCTTTCTAATGTTCTTTTAGAAACGACTTTGTTTTTTTTTATTTTATGTTTTTCCAGAAAACTCTTTGTGTTTTTCTAATGTTCTTCCAGAAATGACCTTTGCTTCTGATGTTTTTCCAAAAACCTCCTCGTATCTTTTCCTATTGATTGCATGATGCTTTTCCATGTAATTTTTGTTGACTTTTGTTGTATGATTACCATGATGTTTTTCCATGCATACTTTATAGCTTTTTGTCTGTTTAATCTGTTACACGATGTTTTGCCATGTATGTTATTGACTGTTCATTGCTTTCTTACGTGCTTTGTTGTGAACTTTTTTATCTTTCTGCGATGCTTTTCCGTGTATCTTTGTCTGTTTATCCATGATGTTTTTCCATGTGCATTCCAGTGATATCTTGTCTGTCTAACCATATATAATGTTCTTGCTGTGTACTGTGTTTGTACATTTATTTGCCTGCCATTTACATTATATTCTCCCATGTATCTGTTGCTTTATTTTGATCCTTGTTGATCTAATCCAAGAGAATGGATTGTATGTTGACTTATTATCATTGTACATGTCCTTCGTTTGTTTTGTCTTTGTTGTTATTTTGGTTCTTAGGACCCTAACAATCCATGGTTCCATGATCTACGAACGCTGTAATTTCTCAAGTTCCTTTGTAGAATAAGTAGTCACAAGGGCCCCAATCCTTGGCGAGCACACTTTTCTTTTATCACACTCTTTTATCTTTTTCACCCTTTCCTTTTTTTACCTGTAGTTTCTGAACTACGATTGCTCTAACTTCCTATTAAGGATACATAGGCATAGGATTGCGAGATCCTAGCGAGCTACCCTTTTCTTTTTATATGATTTTATCTTTATCCATCCTTTACCCTTTAGCAAACAATTTTAGCAAAAACACAAATATTTTAAGAGGTTCCTATAGAGTACTAAAGATGTTTAGGGTACTAGTACATTCCCTTAGTATAACTAACTCCCGTACATTTGATCTCTTTTTTGCTTTGCTTTTTGCTTTGCACTTTATTTATGAGTTATTATTTATTTTCCCCTTCCCTCAGATAAATTAAAGATCGCTGGTGATATTTTATGATTTGTGATTCAAGTTAATACAATAGCTTGTTATCTGATTCTAACCGTGACAATGTGTTTCAAGATTTTACTAAGGCCAAGTAGTTTGGATGAATCATGTTCTAGATGATGTTAAGTTTGAATTTTTTAACATGGAGTTGCATGAGGGGATCGACCTAAATCTCAATGAGAGCAGTAAGTGGAAATTTTTTTAGGTTATTGGTTCTCATAGTCTCTGGCTCTGGCGCAATAGGGAGGTTCTGATAGAAACTAATTTCAAATAATAGAATATAATAGTAATTAAAATGAGTTTCCAAGAAATTTGAGTCTTTTTCTCTCCCTTCCAAGAATTCGAGAGATTGGTCTCTCCCTCCCAAATATCACCTCTTTCTAATTTTTGGCCTGCCTAGAACATGGTTATGTTTCCCTTTTTATTCTGCCAAAGTTTTGTAACTGCTTCTAATAATAATAATAATTGTTACTCTAGTAATACTAGTGGCTTCTCTTAGACTCTCTCTAACTGCTAGAGATGAAATTTAATTAGGGTTGTTCGTATGCCTGTAATCGATACTTGACATAATAGAATAATCATATTCTATTTTGATTCCTGGTAATTCTTAAGGTCTAACAATACTCCTCAAGGTGAAAGAAATACACGGTAGAAAAATGTATCTTCCTGGATCCCATAACTTGAAGTAGAAGGATTGAGTAGTACATGAAACATAAATGTTTTTCTCATGGATCAAATTTGCTTGCTATCAGTGGCCCTCTAGTGAACGGATGTTGAGGCAACGATGATATCGGCAGTAGAACATTCTCGTTCCTAGGCTTTATCTTAGGAATATCAGTAAACATCGTCGTGCCAATGTCGAGTGATTTTGACAATGGAGGTTGTTGGTCTAACCATGCCGGTAATAGCCTATCAATTGGTTCTTCATTATCTACTGAATCAATTTTTGACCCAATTTTTTTGAGAATTGCATCTAGACATGGCAATATAACTCATACCCGCGGGCACCCGCCCGAACCCGCCCCGAATTTGACGGGGAAAATCCGCTTTGACTGGGTTTGGGTTCGGGTTTGGGTTTTCCCCGATTTTTAAATATGGGGACGGGGCGGGTAATGGGGACTGTAGTACCCACCCCGAACGCTTCCCCTAACCCGCCCCGTTTATTATTATTATTATTATTTAAAAAAATCATAATATTTTTTATAAAAACATACATTATATTTTTAATTCTTCCACTTCTTGTTGGTTAGTTGCTGATTATCAATTAGACATATATTATTTAGTTTTTATATTTTGTATTATTTGGTTTTGCTAATTTGAAATATTCATTGTATGATTAATGAATTAATACTTTCGTTTGTATTTTATAATTCGAAATATATGTTTGAAATTCTTCGAGATTGTATTTTATTTTTGTAATACAAGTTAATATTTCTTAAGATTGGGACATGTTTTGGGTTTGGGGCGAAACTTGGGTTCGGGGAAAAATTTGGGTTTGAGGCAGGATTTGGGTTTGGGGGCGGGGCGTGAATCCCCAAACCCATTTGGGACGGAGTTGGGGTTCAATTATTCATCCCCGCTGGGGTTCGGGGCGGGGAACGGGGATTGATTTGGGATTCGGGTTTGGGTTTGGGGAATACAAAAACCGTCCCCGCCCCGCCCCGTTGCCATCCTTAATTGCATCTTTAAAATTTCCCTAAGTGAAATTTGGATTGACCGAAATCCATAATTAGTACCATGTGACGGCTTTATCACTCATCCATTGCACAACTTTTGGTATTTGATCTTCTCATTTACATACACCACATGTGTCAAAATATTTCTCAACCTTGATCATCCATCCAACAACATCCCTACCTTCAAAGATTGGTATTTCTAATCGTAACTCTTTGAGTTCGCTTCTCCAATCTCTAATTTCTTTCAACACTTCATCAAGAAAGCCAAACATTCCTTTCATTGTTGATGACAACTTCGTTTTTTCTCTGTTTTATATATATATATATATATATATATATATATATATATATATATATATATATATATATATATATATATATATATATATATATATATATATATATATATATATATATATATATATATATATATATATATATATATATATATATATATATATATATATATATATATATATATATATATATATATATATATATATATATATATATATATATATATATATATATATATATATATATATATATATATATATATATATATATATATATATATATATATATATATACTCGCCCGGATCAAAAGTGCTATGATACCAGTTGATAGAAACTTATTTAAAACAATAAAATACAATAGTAATTACAATGAGTTTTGATAACGCCATATTGGTGTGTCATGATGACCCATTTTCTCTTATGATTTCATTTAGGTTTAAATAGGATTTATCCATATTTTCTTGTTTTAGTATGTTTTTACCCTAAGTGCACTAGGTGCACCTTTTATGGATTTTCGTGTGTTTTTGTTTAAAAGAGAATTTGATAAAGGAACGCTGAGGCATGCCACCTTAAGACATAATTTGCAGTAGAATGAAAGTAAATGGAAGGAATATGTTAAGTCTTGTTAGCTACAAATTCAATAAGAGCTTGGGAGGATGATTATCACTAGGGCACACGTAGCAAGAAATTGTGTCAAGAAAGAGCTAGAGCATAAAGATAAGATCAAAGAAGCTTGAGGATAATGGGTAGTACAATAGGGACCACACCTGTAAAAGCGCATCCTACACCCAGCCACCCGCCATCTGCTCTGCGCCATTACCTACTGCAGCAGCCTGCCAAATACACCTTGTCTCCCAATGCTGTCTGTACTAGATAACTTGTTCACAAAGGGAAGAAGGACAATTGGATGTTTTAGTGATTTGATATGGGCTGAATATTATTCTTATAAGAAGCCCATGATCCAAGACCCATCAACTTCCACACTCTTACTCAAAGTCTATAAAAGCAATTTGTGACCATCATTGCAAGAGAGACCACGAGCTAGAAATCATACACATTCAGAATTAGTTTCAGTATTAATTTACTTTCATTTGAGGGTTAGGAAGAATTAGAGAGTTTTCTTTTTCTCATCTAATCCTGTATTTGCTGCTTGGAGAGCTCATGACTGACGAGATCTTTTTCTGTTTATCCAACACAAGAGATCTTCAAAGTCTTACTAGGTTGCCATTTCTTTTACTTGACTTTTTAAGAATATGCCATCTTGTAATTTCATTCTAGTAGTTTGTACTCAACTCATTATGAGCTAAACTTGTATCTGATGAGCAAAGTGAAGTCAATATAAAGTTGTTCTTATGTTGAAATGATGTGTTGAACATTGTCTTGTTTTGTTATGTGATTTAACTTTATAGGTCTGCTTAATAGAATGATCAACTTAGAAAAAGGTACAAGCAAGTTGTTGAGAGAGATCCAACAACATTGGATTTCATAACAAAAGTGGTTAATAAAGTAGGATAGAGATATTCACTTAATTTAACTTGCTTAGAGATAAGAAGTTGAGACCATAAAGATTTTCAGAATTAAAATAAGACGCATTTTAGGGTTATAAGTGAGACTTAGATATTTGTTCCCTTGCCCTAGTTATGCATGCTTTGATGTTGTAGAGATACATCCATAGATCATGTTCTGACCTTTTGAGGCATGACATTTCACATCATGGATACATTTTAGCAATAATATATTCATGGATCTTAGCTCATCAATCATTCTCTCTGATATCTTATCCTCTCTTATTTAGTATTTTAGCTTGTTATGTGAAAGTTTTGCTGCTATTATTATTATTATTTTGTTACCTTGCTCATACTAGTTTTAAACAAGAATTAAATACTTTAAAGATCAAAGCTACATCAATTTCACTCATTGTGGGTACGATCTCTTATTTCATTACTTGCTGCAATCAACCATATATATATATATATATATATATATATATATATATATATATATATATATATATATATATATATATATATATATATATATATATATATATATATATATATATATATATATATATATATATATATATATATATATATATATATATATATATATATATATATATATATATATATATATATATATATATATATATATATATATATATATATATATATATATATATATATATATATACTTACATGTGACACATTTACTTTAAAAATAAACATCATAAAGTAACACGTAGAAAGCATACACCAAGTTTTTGGCGTTGTTACCGGGGAATGTTTATATCTACTTTGAACTACTGTATTTGTTATTTTTGTTTAAAAATTGTATTTGAGCCTTTAACGTTTTTGCTGTAATTTAGTGTCACGATAAGCTTAAGCTATTACATGCACAGGTCATTACAACCAATTTACAGTGGTCATCCTAAACTTGACAGAATTCTAAGAGCATGAAAGAGAATTTTGCGTTCTCAATAACTATCGGGAGATCCATCAACATCAGTCGTGGCTAAATCAGAGGTTGACGTGCACGTGGAGACAGACAAATAATCTTCTTCATCATCATCATCATCAAATGAGATACATCACGAAGCTATCATGGCTGAGCAAGACATCATTAGCATTGCCAATGATAGGGCGTGCGTGTCGCTTGCGCGAAAATAAGGTGCCGGCATGACAGAAGAGTCGCCACCTTTCGTTATTTATCCCTCAGAGCGGGAAAGGAAACGATCGGAAAAACCTGACGAAAAAGGGTAAGACAAGGTCATCGCAACCATTGTCTGGGTTCGGGAGTCGGTTACGCAAGGGGAAGGTATTAGCACCCCTCACGTCCGTCGTACTCGACGGGATCCACGCTTGTTTGTTTACTTGGACGGATTGGTTTTATTCTATCTACCTATCAAGGCTGGCTGAAAAAAGAAAAGAAAAATGACTCGGCAAAGCGTCGCACTTTATGCCTACGTATTCTCATCAGAGAATGAGAAATCAGAGTCAACGTAGTTCGGCCTACGAAGGGTTACGGGGGAAAGGTTGCTCGCTAGGATATCACATCCTATGCCTACGTACTCTCATCAGGCATGAGAGATCAGAGCAAACGTAGTTCGTCTAACTACGGTTTATTTCCTGTTTTTGAAAGAAGTGTTTCTTATTATGTTTGCGATTTCAACCGCACTAGAGACTATGACCTGAGAGTGAATGCGTCGCATGTCACCCAAAGGGTACCATACTAAACATCCAATCTCAGATAGCTTAAGGCTCGTAACGTACGAAAGAAATCATTCATGATTACTGTATCTTAAACTGCTTTGAGATGAGAAGAGAACAGGCCCAACTAGGAGGGAGACTATCAAGTCCTACTGTTATCATGCCATGGATTCATCCTATGGTTGGGGTTTGAACAGGGAACTCCTAGAAGTTGTCATGCATAGGTTTCAACCTAAAAGTCTATCATCAAATCCTTATCAAAGGAAATGAGAGTCCTAAGGGATCATGTCAATGATACACCAAAACAGACAAAAGCATCAGCTTAACAGTAAAATGCATGCAATGCAAGTGAGGGAGGAAATGTGTGTGGGGCTTCAGCCTCCACAAGCTCATCTCAACCTCAAGCCAATCATGAAATAACAGTAATCATACTGAAAAATAAACAACATGCTATCAAGCAATAAACAGATAAAAGAGAGGAAGTGCCATCAGGCAAACAAACCACATGCTTGAGAAAGAGATCATCTACATCTAATCTCTAATCCTAACCCTAAAACAGAATCCTAATCAAATCTAAGCAAAGCCCTAAAGCAAAACCTAAACCAGAGAAATCAATCCCAGTCTTCAAGCTTCAAAGCAAGCTTACCAAAGAAAGGGAGCTAAGTAGGCAGACTCATAGTGTCTTCCTCAGGAAAGCACTAGGAGGCTTATACTCAGGAGTCATATCCTATGTGGCTCAACAACTGTGATCAGTTTACGTTCCTCCTCAGGAGAAACTAGACTCACATGAAGGCTCCAACATCACTGGATATTTAGGAAATCCTACCTGAACTAGTGGAACTAAGTGAATAGACCCATAGGACCTTCCTCAGGAAAGTACTAGGAGGCTTCCACTTAGGAATTGTATCCCATGTGGCTCAACAACTGTGATCAGTTTACATTCCTCCTCAGGAGAAATTAAACTCACATGTTGGCTCCAACATCATTGGATGCTTAAGAAATCCTAGATGAACTAGTGGAACTAAGTGAATAGACCCATAGGACCTTCCTCAGGAAAGTACTAGGAGGCTTCCACTTAGGAATTGTATCCCATGTGGCTCAACAACTGTGATCAGTTTACATTCCTCCTCAGGAGAAATTAAACTCACATGTTGGCTCCAACATCATTGGATACTTAAGAAAGAGGTGAGAAGAAAGAATGAAAGTCATCCATAGTGCCTTCCTCAGGAAAGTACCATGAATTCCCCTCAAACTTCAGGATCTCAAACCTCACAACCAAAGAACAAGCTCCAACCTCTGGGTCTCTGGGTCTTGATCTACAATCTTCTCTTTCATCATGCTCCTTCAACAAGGTCTTCAAGACAAACTAAGCCCCACAACAAATTCCCAAAAATAAACCCCAGAGACAGACAAATAACCACAGAACAGTCAGTGCAATCAGTCAACTTCAGAAAATACCTAAAAATACTAAAGCAAGAGGGAAAAATCTAACAATTATTCACAAGGGTCTATAAAATCTACCCATAACATCCTTATATGCCCATACCCCAAAAATCAAGACAAAATTCTCAAAAGAAAATGAATTACTTCACTTATGCATAACCTAAACCCTAATTAGGTACCCTAATGCTAACCTAATTAAACTAATCAAATTTTAATCTAAAAATCATGAATTAAATCCTATGGGGAACTATGATTCAATATCTAATCACACCAAAAAGAATGAATTAAAAATCCTAAGGGAAGGTCCTAAAAGAAATTCTACAAAATCAAGTATCAAACTAAACCTATTTAAAAGCTATTTAAGAGAATAATATGCTAAAAATATTAAAAGAAAATAAAATGCCAATTTTATTTGTTGATATTTTTCTAGACATGATTATGAACATATAGAAAAAACAAGAATTAAAAAACAATGATTTTTGAATTTTATATGAATTTTATAAAATGCAAGCAATATAAAAGAAATAAAATCAAAAGAAAGTGAATTAAAGGGGATGGGGGGTGTCAAACTGAATACGCCCTAGTTGGTTTTCTATGATGGGCCCAGGAGGGGGGTGCGCCTAGCATGGCGCGCCTGGGCCCAATTGCTATTAGAAAATTAATTGAAAAATAAAATAAAAAGGTTAAAACTGCGGTGCAAATAGCAGCTAGCTGAAGTTCATTTCCAGCTTGGGCCGCTGGTGGGGGGTGTGGATAGCAGTGGGGCCTAAGGCCCAATCCAATTCACCACTCAGCTTTCACACAGGGGGGTGAACGAGTAATTGGAGGGTATGCCTTAGTAAAACCAAATTGGGCTTAACCCAGCCCAGACCTAACCCTAATCCAACCAGCCAATGAACAAAACAATCTCCTTCCCCAATTCTCTGGTCACTGTTCACCCCAAACCAAACCCTAGCCGTTCTCTCATCCTCCTCCTCTCTGCAATTCCTCTAACAAACCTTCACCAATTCTCAAACAAGACGCTATTCTCCAGTCCAAAACTAATTAATCCTAACCTAAACTCTAAACAGAACAAAAAAAATGACATTCAAATCTTCAAATACGAGCCCTAAGTCAGCGAAAGCACAACGATGGAGGCGAGAAAGAAGACGAACCTGGAGACGATGACGTTTCCGGAACTTCTCGAAGGTTTGTTTGAGGATCAATATTTCTGGGACAAACCGAAGAAGATGAGGATCTTTGGAGCACGTGGATGATTTGGGAGGATGTTCTTGGGGACGCTGTTGAGAAAATCTTGAAGATTCTGGGAGTATCGTGAAAGATCTGAGGAATGTTCTTGAAAGATTTGATGGTTCGCTGGGAGAATTGAAGGAGACGAACGCGGATTCTTGCTCGTTAAAGATCAAGCAGATTTCTGGAGATCACTGCTGGGGATCTTGAAGGAAATGAAGAACAACGGGTGAATTTCTAGAAAATCCAGACGAACACGATGAAGGTTTGACAGTTTTCTGGGCTTCTTTGAAGAGCGATGAAGGTGCGAGGATTTTCTGGAAAATAGTTCTTGAAGAACGAAGGAGATTTGGATGTTCTGGAAAATTGGTTGAAGTTTCCGGCGGTGTTTAGATTTTCCGGTGAGGTGATGATGAAGGTGGACGGAGAAGGATCGGAGAAGAACGAAGAATTTCTGGGGATTTTCTGCAAGTTTGCAGTTTCCGGCGAGGGACGGCGGCCGGAGTTGGTTGGGCGGTGGCCGTTGGGGCGGTTCAGGGCGTCTGCATGCCCGGCGACGAGGGGGTCCGGCGAGAAGGTGGTGAGGACACGTGCGTTGGGAGGTGGCGAGGGGAGTTGCGCATGTGCTACACGTGTCTGAGGCGTGGAGAGAGAGGGAGTAGTGGAATCCACGTGTGTGGCTGCTGAGTGTGGTGAATGGTGAGGTGGGGCCTTCTCTGGGTACACGCGTGGCATGTTTTATAGGTGACAAGTGGCACCTGCAACTTCTGGACAAAAACTGACCAAAAACTGGACCTGCAAGGACTTTGGGCCTCCAAAAAAAATTGCTTCTGGGCCCACACGAAAATAATAACCCAAAACCTAAAAACTGAATTAAAGAAAAATTACACCTAATTGAAACTAATCAGAAATTAAATCTAATCAAATTAAACCCTAACTAAAATTAAATTGTAATTAAATCTAAATGACAATTAACTATCCTAATTAATTCTAACAGATTCAATTAAATTCTAACCAAAAGATTAAATCCTAGTTAAATCTAAAAACATGATTAAAATCTAATTAAACCTATATTAAACTAAAATTAATAAAACTCTACTAATCCCTATTATCTAAAAAAAAATCATTAAAACTCTAATGACTTCTATTTAAAACTAATAAAAGAAAGATCTATTAAAAGATTAAAACTCTATTATTAATAAAAGGAAAAAAACTATACTTTTTCTATGTTATCTAAAAACAATTAAAAACAATTTTAAAATCTATTATTCTAAAAATGATTTAAAAAAACTATTAAACCAATTAAAACCTATTTAAATTCTAGAAAAAAATCTATAAAGCTCTAGAAAAAGATTTAAACTATTTAAAAAATGTTAACAAATCTATTTAAATCCTAAAAAATCTAAAAAGCCTATTAAAAATCCGCAAAAGGCTATTAAACCCTAAAAGAATGCAGACAAATGCAAATGACCCCCATAAAAGAGCGCGCGAGACCAGATCGAATTAAACAGCAAACCCCTGGCATCAGAATATCCCGAAAACCACCATGCAAGCTGAAAATCCCGAGAAGCACACAATTTCCCGAAATAAAACCTTGATGACCTAGACTGGATCTGAAATATCTGATAGATGAAACCTAAACTGCAACTCTGATATCCTCTGTCTGTGCACATATGTCACGCATCTGATATGCGAGTACGAATTTAAACCACGAGCCAGCTAGGAGAACCAGTTGGTCAAATTTTAGGGTGCAACAGCTGCCCCTATTCAAACGGCTTGAACCTGACTGGGTGAGAAGCGAACGACTCTCAGCCAATCAAGGTGCGAGACGATTGAATACCGGTAAACCCGAAAATTTGCCAACTGCACAAGCACACGATACTCTGCGGAGAACAAACCTTCGAACACTGCAACATTAGCTGCTCAACAACTAGCTAGAGAAATACTGATCTGACATCACCGTCAGTTATCCACATTAAATTCTTCTGATATTGCCTTTAGACACCCAAAATACCCTGCATCGCCGCTGGATAACTAAATCTGATATCGCCGTCGAACAATCAAAATACCCCGCATCGCCGCTGGAGAAAATACAACACTGAACAATCCTGACCTGGGGTTCACCCCTGGTAAACGGAACAAAAGGTACACTTGCGTATTTGGAGCTACTCTGCTGGGAATGAGAGACTCAACCAAGCACACTCTGATCTGGGGTTCACCCTCAGAACCATAACGAACATCCAAATACTGCTGCATACTGAGCCCACCGTAGAACTTCAACATCAAAGCTATATGAAACCCTGGCCCCTGGCCACTTCCAACTTCAGCTAGAAAAGATCTTCAAGTATTCCTGAAGATGGGATCCTTGGCCTCCAAGGATATAAACTTTGCCCGTCGGCGATTCCAGCTTCAGCTAGAACAGATCTTCAAGTATTTCTGAAGATAAACATCCTTGGCCTTCAAGGATGTAAACTTTGCCCGTCGGCAACTCTGCAGGAGGTATCTTCGACTTCAGTCTGAAGAAATGGTCCTTGGCCTTCAAGAATACATGGATCTGCCTTCAGGCAACTCCGCCTCTGCTATAGAGCATCCGAGACTTCAGTCAGGGATATACTTCGGCCTTCAGTCCGAAAAATGAATCCTAGGTCATTCATGACCTTAGGGGATAACCTTGCCTTCAGGCACCTTCGCTTCAGCTTGGGAAATCTGTGACTTCAGTCAGAGAAATGGTATCCTGAGCCATTCATGACTCTACGGGGATTCAAACATTTTGCCTTCAGGCAAACTCCGCTTCAGCTGGAGAAACATCTTCGACTTCAGTCAAAAGAAACACTATTCACTTGATCGCAATCAATCATCACCTCAGGACAACTGACTTGGTCTTTAGGCCAACACGGATCATCTTGCACACAAAAGCTGTATCTACAAACTTTGGAACCTTGTCTTCAGACAAACGTTGATTCATCAACAAGGAAATCTGAATCCACAGGAACCTTCTGATATCGCCTTCAGGCGTTTTACGAAGTCAATCTTCGGATTAGACATCACTGTTGGAGCAAACATATCACGCTGCTATTCTCTTGACATCCTGTCAAGTCGTTGCTAAATAAAAGCAAACATGGCGGGTCACCGGACATAATCACCAGGTTAACAACTCTGTTGAGGAGAGAGGAATGAGGGTTCACCCAAACAATCCTGACGACTCACTGGGGAAAAGGAAGAAGGGTTCACCCAAACAACCTTGTAGACTTTGCTGCAGAAAGACGAGAGAGTTCACCCAAACGACTTCAACAACTGCTGGAGAATAACGAAAGAGTTCACTCAGACGATTCCTACCAACTTTACTGTGGAGAAAATACTTCTGCTCGAGAGCACGGTAACCACCTGGTTCATGCTTCATATGCAAATGCTGGAAAAATGGGTGTGATGCTCCGCGCGAAACGGAGTGCTACGCTTTTGAGTAAATGTTATGCAATCATGCAAGGAAATGCCCCAGCAAAATAAATGATGGGAAGAGCTACCCTTCAAGGGAGCTGCATTTTCTGCCGATCTCATCTGGACTTACACTTGAGGATGACGGGCTTCTCCGGAGAACACAGCATATCAGACTGATCAACACACTATCCTCTGTTATACTCTGCACGGGGAAAGCGATAAATGCTCTGAACGGCTCTCTGAGGAACGACCCTTCTAGGGAACATAGCCTTCAGGATACAAGACACTCATGTCATTAAGTCCTCAAACTCACGGGGATAAACAAACTTCTGCTTGCTGGACAATCCTTCAGGATCCTCTTGGGGAAACATTTCATCTACCACTCATGGCTGTGCTCGGCTGGGGATATCAATCTACCTGCCTGCTGCTGGGGAAGTGCCAACCACCTGCTGGGGGAAAGACCTCCACTCTGTTGGGGATTCCAGGAATCATCCTGGGCAACTCTTGTTAGGACACCAATCACGACTTGAGCGGCTTCCAAGGGCTCAGCTCTCTTGGAGTTTTAGGCATTGTCCTGGGCGATCTTCGTCGGGGACGCTACTGGGGAGCTCAAGAATCATCTTAAGCAACCAACTCGGGAAACTGCGCTGGGGATCCCACAAATCATCTTGAGCAAACGGCCCTGCTGAGGGATTCGAGGATCATCTTGAACTGAAGACTTCGCTGGGGATCTCAAAACTCATCTTGAGCAAACGACTTCGTTGGGGAGAAATTCAGGACTCATCCTGAGCAACTGGTCTTTCGGCTGAACACCTGTAGAACAAGAATGATAATAACCTAGATCATGTTTATGATGCGTATGCTTCTGCGCCATGCCCCACATGGTGGAAATGCTATGCGCTCATGCTAAATGCTATGCAATCATGCACAATGATGCGATCCCGTCAGCAAAATAAATACCGAGGGGAGATTCTCCTATCAAGGAGAAAGAACTACTCAGATAGAGGAATTGTCCTGCTGAGGAGAAAGTGGACACGCCAATATCATTCAGACTCCGTCTGGGGAGTTGATCTTCCGCTGACTGCTGCAAGGGAAACAAATTCAGTTGACTGCTGCAGGGGGACGAAGCTCTACGAGAACCTGAACCTGCTGAAGGAAAGCAATGATAAACTGCGTGGCCGTCTCGGCTACTCTTCTGGGGATGATAACTCTGTGGGGAAACAACTTCAGCTGCTCAACACTCCACTGGGGGAAACGATTAAACATGGTCCGATCAATTTCCAAGGATTCGGCTCTCTTGGACATCTGCAAACTCGGCTGAGGAAGGAGAAGTCATTCTGCTTCGCTGGAAAGAGTACAACTCTGGGGGAAATACAGCATCAGTTGTTCAATACTCTGCTAGGGAAAATCCACTCATGGTCCCAACTGCTTCCAAGGATTCGACTCTCTTGGGGATTGCGAACTCAGCCGGGGAAAGGAGAAATCATTCTACTTCACTGGAGAGCACGACTCTGATGAGGAATTTCAATTCCGCTGGGGGAGAAAGGATCATCCGACTTCGGGGGAGAGTACAACCCTGCAGGGGAATCTCAACATCAGCTGTTCCAACACTCTACTCGGGAAGGGGGAATCATCCGACTTCGGGAGAGAATACGGTTCTGGCGGGGAATCTCAATTCCGCTGGAGACTTCAGTCTGGCACCATCAGTTACTGCACACTTCGGCGTACGAACACTTTCCTACGAATCCTGCACTTGTGACCCGGTGCTGGGGGGAACACCTGCTTCGGCGACTTTACTGGAGAAAACACGAGCTCCGGTACCCGAACATTTCTATGAAGCCTGCACTTGTGACCCGGTGCTGGGGGACATGAGCTTCGGCCCTTGACTCAGCTGATGAGGTGACGTTCCTTCAGGATACGTCTGCTTGGGGAAAAGAATCATCTCTGCCTGGGGAGACGTATCAATGCTCACTTTCTTGCGTTCAGATTCTGCGGAGGAGAGACTACTGAACTCTGCTGGAGAAGGAGGAATCGTCCTGCTTCGGGAACATCAATCCTAGTCTGCTGAGGGTAATCTTGACCCTAATCTGGTAAGGGATAAACGCCATCTTAATTTGCTGCAGTCTCAAACTGTACAGGGGGAACAACCTCAAACCGTACATCTCTGCTGAGAAACGATCCTGGTTCCACAACGTCAACACAGGGAATACCGGCTACCAATCATGGAGCCAAGTAACAGGTTAGGCCGTAGGATAACGGTCCAATGGCAACAAGGCTTCTTCAGAAGACTCAGGTTTTGGAAGGGTAACGGCGCGATTCCCCGACACTCAATTCTTGCTAGGGCGAATAAGCTCATTTGGACAACTCGCCCCAGCGCAATTCAACTTGCCCCAATCCGACTCCTGGGAATAATTCATTCTGAACCGAAAACAACTGGCCACCATACAATCTTCGGATGGCTTGCCCCAATATCTGCGCAACGGAAGGATTCATCCTCCACCAATCAACTCTCAGCATGGTCGGCTTCAATATCTCCGAAGTAATTTGCCCCTGAACGAGCGATGAGCGACTCAACATGCTCTGATTGAACACTGGAGGGATCCGCCCTTGAATCGCAAGAATTCTGGGTAACTGCCCCTGATTGGGTCTCGAGAAGATTCACTTTCGACCAACCGCTTCTTGCATAAACTGCCCCATAATCAACTAACGCTCTGGGACTTGTCCTCAGACAAACTGATCCCGAACTCACTGGAAGTCAATGCCCCAGATTCACAGGGCTTCGCAGCACACCATTCTGATCCAGACCTCTGACGATTCAGTCCTGATTGACTATTCCCTGTTGAAGTTCCTTCGTATCATCTACTAACCTGCGATTAAGATTGTTTATTCACGAATGGTAATTTTAATGCAGTGTTCATGCAAATTTCGAAAAAAAAAATGTCGTTCTGTCACTCATTTACGTGTCATGCTAATGAGTGACGAATGAACCAAAGAGTTCAAACGTAGGGCTGATTCGATCAGTGAAAAATGCAATAAGGATATGATTAGCAAATCATGCAGGAGTCAGGTTACTCAACCTTATCGTAATGCATTTTCAGAATAAACCCTGCCTCAATTAGGTCTTTTAAGGGTTGTATCGTGGTCGGGTTCACGGCTCGTGAAACAAAGGATATTTGGCTCAAATTATGATTTGTACCCACCCCTTCTACGTGATGTTCTCCGATCCTAAAGTTCAGTTAACTTGGGTCGAGCGCTCGCCTCTTCGAGAGGTATGTTGAACATTGGGAACAACTGGTTAAAGAACTCACAAGGTGTTTCGAAGTGACAGTTACTCTTTTTTCGTTTTCGGTGTCTGTATCTACACGACTTCGTCCTTGTTTGAGGATTTTTCTCTTTTATAATCCTTTCTTTTTCATTCATCATTTTTTGATTCCCTAATTTTTGCCTAGACTGACTCCTTTTGAGTTCTTTTCGATTTTTCCTTTTGAAGTCCAGCGGGATGCCCTGATTTTTGCCTAAGTATTTGCTTTCTAGCTTTTCTTTTTTTACTTAGCGGGCTTTCTTATTTCTTTTCTTTTTCTTGGAACAAGTCGTGCGACACTGGCTGTCTAGATTTATCCGAGAGGCTTGTAACTATCTCACTCCTGAGTGGTGAGGTTTAACCATTGTGGTTGATGAGGTACGACCTCTGGAGAGGAATACAATGTGATTGGTCCTCGAAGGACAACACTCATCTATAAGACTTGAACGCTCGATCAAGCTGACTGACAACTACCCTGCCCCGGGTTAAGATGTGAGGGTTAAAAAGTCCGAAAGAAACTCCTACTCCTCGGCTCAAAGTGGTTAACAAGGGATTCTCTTCCTTATCTCTCCGGTGTTTGGGGATTTGAAACAATGCCTTATACGTCATCGGCAGGGTTCTATCTGAAAGCAATACGATCATTGGTTATGAGTATTCAATTTCATCATCCTCTCTCCACTCATTGCTAATCATAATAATAAAGTGGAGTGAATAAAATGCAAGTGTCAGTGCAATGCGGTAAATGAGTGACAACGACATAACTAATTCAGAAAAAATGCATAGTCACTTTATTAATATTACCATTCGAAACATACAATGTTTAACAGCAAGTAGTAACCAACAGAAAAGAAACTACAAATGCAAATGGTAAAAAGTCTGAGGACTGCCAATGCTGAGGACGTCTGCCTGTCTGGATCACTGGCCTCTGGAAGTAACCCTCTGAATCTGCGAGCTCAAACAGCTGAGAGGTTGTCACGTACAACCAAAACTCCATCTGGAAAGGAAATACACCCTTGGTCGATCAATTGTTGCACTTTCGCCTGGAAAGCCTTGCAATCTTCAGTTGAATGCCCCGGAGATCCACCATGGTAACCACACTGAGCATGAGGATTGTACCCTGGAGGGTAAGGCTCTGGCACGGGCTTGAGAGCTTTCGGTTCCACCAAAGAATTCTGAATCAACTGTGGAAGAATCTGGCTATACGGCACAGGCACTGGATGGAAAGAAGCATTCCTTCGTTCTAAGTGGTTGCGAGGTCTCTTGTGATCCTGGTGTTGGTATTCTTTCCGCCCCGGAGCAAGAGGTCGTCGTTTCTGAGTGGCAATGGTCCCTTATTTAGGCGCTTGCGTCCTTGAACTTGATCCAGGTAGAAACTGCGAGCGAGGCGATTCAGTCACCAAAGGTCGCGGGACATATTCAAGATCTTTCTCAGCTTCAGGCAAAGGAGTGGAATCATTCACCTCTTCTGTAGGGTACGGGATGAACTTTCCTGATGCTCTCATGCCGCCCGGCACAAGCCTAATTGTCCTCGAGTCAATAAGGTCTTGAATCTTATTCTTGAGAGCCTTGCACGTTTCAACATGGTGCCCCGGTGCTCCTGAGTGGAAATCACAATGTATGTTGAGATCAACGTCTGGTGACACGTCACCTGGTGGATCCGAGGTCCGAAGCTTGAGAACACGGTGCTGAACCAACAGTGGCAACAGCTGGGCATAACTCACAGGTATTGGGTCCACAGCTCTATCAAGCAGCTTCTTCTTTTGATTATAACCTTCAGGGTTATTCTGAGATGCCCGGCGCGGCTGCTGACGAGACAGGTCTCGAGCTTCATGCTGTGTAGAGGATCTATGAGGTCCATTTGGCTTCAGCACAGGTGGCACTGACGGTGACGGAGGAAGCACTTTGGGCTCCACCTTGGGTGCTTGACCACTCTCCTTTTTTAGCATACTTCTCACCACTCCCATGAGAAAGCTCAACTGATTCTGCAGCTGCTGATTCTCTTCTCTGAGTACTTGCTGGTCCAGACGCACTGCCTGTATGTCATTCATGACCTGCCCCAACTGGCTTTGGATTTTCCCCAACTCAGCTTGTACCTGCTCCATTAGTCTGAGTTGCTCGATTCTGAGTCAAACCTGCAAACACAAGGGTTAGAAGACACGCCCCGACTTCTATCATGCAAGATGAATTATGCTAATGCCATGGGTGTCTGTACGTTTAGGGGATCACTCCTAATTCTGGTGTCAACGTGCCAACATAGTGTCAATGCAGTGATAAGACTAGATCCATTCATGGAAGAAAATATCTCGTATTGCTCGGGACACCAGAATCAGGGTACGAAATGCGCCTGCAGCACAGACACATGCTAATGGAATGCAAACATGAATATGCGAGCTAATGCAAAATGCAGTCACGCAATAATATATCCGGGTAACGGCTGCGGAGATTCTGGGTCAATAATCACTGATGAGAAGAAAACCCCGGTGGAGGACCACAGATCTGATCTGCTAGGAACGACCTTCTGATAGGACCATATACATGAGATCAAAATTTTGCTCTGTCAAGAACAAACGTCTGATAATAAGGACCCCGGATGTATGATCAAGGAATATCTGCTGATGAAGTCTTCAGACCCCAAATCGAAATCTGCCCTATCAAGAACAAATAACATCTGCTGATGAGATCTTCAGACCCCACTCAAAAATCTGCTCCATCCAGAACAAACAACTGACGACGATACTCTGATCAAACCTGCTCTATCAAGAACAGACATACACCTGATTTCAAGATCCTCTGATCAAAACCTGCTCCATCAAGAACAGAAAAATCTGCAACTGAGAAACCTGGTACCAACATAACTGATCCACTGTCAAGAAAACCAGGTAGTCTGGAGGTCAAAGTTTCCTACAATAAACCTGTCGCTTGCGCGAAAATAAGGTGCCGGCATGACAGAAGAGTCGCCACCTTTCGTTATTTATCCCTCAGAGCGGGAAAGGAAACGATCGGAAAAACCTGACGAAAAAGGGTAAGACAAGGTCATCGCAACCATTGTCTGGGTTCGGGAGTCGGTTACGCAAGGGGAAGGTATTAGCACCCCTCACGTCCATCGTACTCGATGGGATCCACGCTTGTTTGTTTACTTGGACGGGTTGGTTTTATTCTATCTACCTATCAAGGTTGGCTGAAAAAAGAAAAGAAAAATGACTCGGCAAAGCGTCGCACTTTATGCCTACGTATTCTCATCAGAGAATGAGAAATCAGAGTCAATGTAGTTCGGCCTACGAAGGGTTACGGGGGAAAGGTTGAAGGTTGCTCACTAGGATGTCGCATCCTATGCCTACGTACTTCCACACTGTATGGAAGATCAGAGCAAACGTAGTTCGGGAAACTACGGGTTATCTCCTGAAAGAAGTGTTTTTTATTGTATTTGCGATTTCAACCGCACTAGAGACTATGACCTGAGAGTGAATGCGTCGCATGTCCCCCAAAGGGTACCATACTAAACATCCAATCTCAGATAGCTTAAGGCTCGTAACGTACGCAAGAAATCATTCATGATTACTGTATCTTAAACTGTTTTGAGATGAGAAGAGAACAGGCCCAACTAGGAGGGAGACTATCAAGTCCTACTGTTATCATGCCATGGATTCATCCTATGGTTGAGGTTTGAACAGGGAACTCCTAGATGTTTTCATGCATAGGTTTCAACCTAAAAGTCTATCATCAAATCCTTATCAAAGGAAATGAGAGTCCTAAGGGATCATGTCAATGATACACCAAAACAGACAAAGCATCAGCTTCACAGTAAAATGCATGCAATGCAAGTGAGGGAGGAAATGTGTGTGGGGCTTAGCCTCCACAAGCTCATCTCAACCTCAAGCCAGTCATGAAATAACAGTAATCATACTGAAAAATAAACAACATGCTATCAAGCAATAAACAGTAAAAGAAGTGAAGTGCCATCAGGCAAACAAACCACATGCTTGAGAAAGAATCATCTACATCTACTCTCTAATCCTAAAACAGAATCCTGATCAGAAGAAAGCAAAGCCCTAAAGCAAAACCCTACACAAGAGAAATCAATCCCAGTCTCCAAGCTTCAAAACAAGCTTACCAAAGAAAGGGAGCTAAGTAGGCAGACTCATAGTGTCTTCCTCAGGAAAGCACTAGGAGGCTTATACTCAGGAATCATATCCTATGTGGCTCAACAACTGTGATCAGTTTACATTCCTCCTCAGGAGAAATTAAACTCACAAGTTGGCTCCAACATCACTGGATATTTAGGAAATCCTACCTGAACTAGTGGAACTAAGTGAATAGACCCATAGGACCTTCCTCAGGAAAGTACTAAGAGGCTTCCACTTAGGAATTGTATCCCATGTGGCTCAACAACATGTGATCAGTTTAAATTCCTCCTCAGGAGAAATTAAACTCACAAGTTGGCTCCAACATCATTGGATACTTGAGAAATCCTAGCTAAACTAAGGGAGCTAAGTGAATAGACCCATAGGACCTTCCTCAGGAAAGTACTAGGAGGCTTCCACTTAGGAATTGTATCCCATGTGGCTCAACAACATGTGATCAGTTTACATTCCTCCTCAGGAGAGATTAAACTCACAAGTTGGCTCCAACATCATTGGATACTTAAGAAAGAGGTGAGAAGAAAGCATGAAAGTCATTCATGGTGCCTTCCTCAGGAAAGTACCATGAACTTCCCTCAAACTTCAGGATCTCAAACCTCACAGACAGGGAATAATCCCCAAGCTCTGGGTCTCTGAGTCTTGATCTACAATCTTCTCCTTCATCATGCTCTTCAACAAGATCTTCAAAACAAACTAAGCCCCACAACAAATTCCCAAAATGAACCCCAAAGACAGACAAATAACCACAGAAAAGTCAAAACCATCAGCCAACTTCAGAAAATACCTAAAAATACTAAAACAAGAGGGAAAATTCTAACAATTATTCACAAGGGTCTATAACATCTACCCATAACATCCCTATGTGCCCCTACCCGAAGATCAAGACAAAACTCTCTAAAGAAAATGAATTACCTTACCTATGCATAACCTAAACCCTAATTAGGATACCCTAATGCTAACCTAATTAAACTAATCAAATTTTAATCTAAAAATCAAGAATTAAATCCTATGGGGAACTATGATTCAATATCTAATCACACCAAAAAGAATGAATTAAAAATCATAAGGGAAGGTCCTAAAAGAAATTCTACGAAATTGGATACAATATTAAACCTATTTAAAAGCTATTAAAATGAAAAATATACTAAAAATACTAAACTAAAAATAAAATGGAATTTTCATTTTTATTAATTTTCTAGACATGAATATGAACATGTGAAAAAAACAAGCATTAAAAAATGATCATTTTTCTATTTTATGTGAATTATTGAAAATGCAAGAAATAAAAGAAATGAAAAATGAAAGGAATTGAAATAAATGGGATGGGGGGTGAAAGCAGCAAAGCGCGCAGTTCACTTATCAGGTGGGCCAGACATGGGGGGTGTGAAAAGAAAATGGGATAGGCCCATGTGCGTTTCAGAAAAACAAATGAAAAATTAAAAAGAAAATGGTGTGAGGACGGTGTAAATAGCAAGGGTTTCTAGTTGAAAAACTAACTGGGCCGAGTGAGGGGGGTGTGGATAGGATATTAGTCTTAAGCCCACGTTTCAGAATAAATGAAACGCGGTGTTTTAAGGACGCGCAGGCTTCCCTCCAAATTCACTTCAAATCTAAGCCGTGAGATTGGTTTTTGGTCAATGGTCTTGGGCGTGATCCAAGGGCTGGGAGGTTGTCTTCAACCTCCAGCCTAGGGTTTCATGGAAAATCAGGCCTCATGCACTGATCTTTCTCTCCCTCGTTCTCCTTCATCTCCCCATGAAATCCCACGATATAAAAAACAAACACTCTCCTTTCTTCCCTGAACACGACCCTGCTTTCAGTTTCTCCTAAAACCTCCCCTAGCATCAAACCCGATAGAGGTAACCCTAGGGCACCATGAAATGTTACTGACACGCATGCTAATGGAACTTGCTCAGACTTGTACTATTGTAATCTACACATATTGGTGATCATTCTAAACATAAAAGCTAAGGTTATCATGCCTTGAATTGGGAATTCTTGGTCAAGAAAAGAAAACTGCCATAACTCAAACCATCATTGATAGCTCTAACAGTTAGTGTACATGCTCTTCTACGCTATCCTAACACTTTTAACCTAAAAAGAACCTCTAACTTGCCATAAATAAAGGTGCACGAATGAAAATGCAAACCTGCAAGATTGAAGAGGATAGCTATGAACTCTTGCACTAGAGGTCTTGACAAGCCTCAAAGATGATCCTTGGAGTGTGTTGAGCCTTCTGTTTGCAAAAGAAATGGAGAAAGAAGCTTGGATTCTTGGCTGCAATTCTGATGTGACTTCTTGAATTGTGAAAGCTAGCTCCTCAAAATGCCATGGACAGACCTTGAAAGATGCTCTTTCCTACTCACAATACACCAAAGATTGAAGATGAATGAGAAGCTTGAACAGAAATGGAAGATTATGGATGATCCCTCAATTCCTTGCAAATGAATCAATCTCTTAATTCTCTCTATTCCCCCTCTCAATTTACCAACCTTGCCAACCTCTCATTACACTATGAGGTACTCTTTAAATAGCAATCCATGGAAGCTTCTAGAATCATCTAGAATCCACTAGAAAAGCTTGGATTTTCTCCTTTGGTGACAAGTTGAACATACCATATCTCATGAGTTAGGCCTTGTAAACTTGTGTCAAAATCTCATTACAAGAGATATTGAGAAAGAATGAGTGAAAAACATGCACTTCCTTGCCTTTGGTGAAGTTTCATCAAGTTGCCTTAATATGCAAGTAACAACATTACAAAGTAACACCCATTTCTAGGTGTTGCACCCTAAAATTTGCCCAACCTTATTCCTTGGTTTATGTTTCATCATCATTAGCATTTGCATATAGAGTCATGTACATAGACTAACCATCTGCATAGCATAAGCATAGCAAGTCATTCAACAGGGGACCAATCATTATTTTCATCTCTAGAGGCCTAGCAAGAGGTTATTATCCTAATTCCATCCTATTCAAGTCATCAGGAAAGAATTTGAAAGCAAAAAGTTCAACAGATCAAGCCTTGAGTCTATCTCCTAGCTGAGGGTATCTGAGGATCAACAAGAGGGTTATGAGCTGTGAAATGAAAGCATGGAGAGCATCTAGACATCTTGAGAGACTTATAAAGTCATTTGGAGAAGAAAGCAAGTCATTGATGAAGGCACAAGAGCTACAGTTGAAGACAGTCAACTAGGGTTTCATCTGGGTCAACCCTAGGTCAACCCTAGGTCAATTGACTGACTTAAGAGGGCATTCAAGTCTATTGGAGAGATGTGGAGATCATCATTGAACATATAAAGAAGGATATGGAGATATGACAAGGAGAATTCAAGAGGAATCAAGGAGAAGAGGAGTTACTAAATTAGGGTTTCTCTGTAAAATCCCCTAGTTTAGGTCAAATTTCCAAGCAAGATAAGTCAAAATGCTAGCTTCAAATGGCTTCTTGGCCAACATGAAACTTGTAGAGGATCTCAAGACCTTTAATTTGAGTGGTGGGAGACCTCAAGGAGATTTATGGAACTCAAGTTATGGCCCTTGCAAGTTACAGGTCATCTAAGGTGTCTGAATTTTTGTCTGTGAAAGTGACTTGACTTCCAAGCTAGTTTTGCCCCTCAAGGAGATTTCAAATGAATTCTTGGTCAACATAAGAGTTGTTCCTCATTGTCTTAGCTTTCTAGAATGGTATGGCATGCCTTCATATGATGTGGAGAACTCAACTTATGGTCTTGACAAGCAAAGGGTATTTTGGGCATTTGTGAATTACAGGTCATTTTAACCTATACCCAAAACTCATACAAGGAGGCCTCAAATGGAAAAACTTACAACATCAAACTTGCTCCAAATGGGATTTTAAGTCTAGAAAGAAGGTCACAAGTTATTGGAGAAGCTCATAGCATGATGTTACATGATTGGTCAAAATATGAACTAAAAAGGCTTATAAAGTGAATAATTTCAAAGTGAAAAATGGTTTGGAAGATTTACAAGTCCAAATGGAGACTTCCAATATATGATTTTGAATGGAAAAACAATTCTAAGAACAATGGTTCACACACTTTTTTGAGTTTAGAAGGAAAAAATGGAGTTATCTTTGGTTACTTGTAATTTAAGAAACATAATCCAAAATGAGCCAAAGTTTGAAAACAAGGGAATGTGCAAGATGGATCTAGAATGTACCATTGGGGTCTATATATTCATGAAAGATGAATTTGGCAAGGGTTGGCCTCATTTGCACCAAGAATTCCACAAAATTTCTCACACTTTTTCATAAAAGTTTCATTCCAAATCTCTCAAATTCTTCATCAATCTTCATCAAGATCAATTCAATTTTACTCCATCATCATCATAGATCATAATTGAAGCCAGGATCAAGTGATTATCATCCATCTTCGAGTGCTTTTTGCAAGGATATCAAAGTTGCCAATTCCATTGGATAGCATAATTCTGGCCAAGTTTCATCCAAAGCTTGCATACAGAATCAAGTTCCTCAAGGATTAATCAAGATCCAAGTCTCAAAAGCTTCATATCTTCCACTTCCATAGCTGTTTTCAAGGTTTCTCATCAGGTAAGTTTTCCTTCGATTTGCTTAATTCTGTTGGTTTCACATGATTTTGTTAGTGTAGAATTGATCTAGGTGGTTAGGAGATTAAGTTAGATGATTTTGGAACGATTTGGTGATGGTTAGTGACAGGTGTAACAAACTGTTAGTGTTTATATCTCTTAGATTAGTGCATCATAATTGTGGCTTGATAGCATATGTTAATCTCCATTAGGTGTAGTTTAGTTTAGGTTAAGTCTGAGGAAGAATGGTGAAGGTTCGTATCAGTGCATTTCTATGGAGGCCAGATGTTGACTCAATCGGATTTGTTGTTGTGATGAATTTCAAAGAAAATTGATGCCCTAGGATTGTAGAGGGAGAGCTGGGGAGTAGATTTCATGTTCACATCGTGTGGATTGGCTGCGTGTAGAAGGAGAACAGAAGGGTGTAAACCTTGCTCGTGCATGGCTGCCATGGTGAATTGAAACCCTAGGTTTCAGGCCAATTGAAGAAGATGAAATCGTGGCCTTTCATGTTGAGTATGACCTTTGACTATTGGCGTGATCGTGTGGCCAGCATTTGATCTGAAATTTGGAGGGAAGGACTTTGGCTCTAAACGCACCGTTTCATTAAATGAAACGGGCGGGCCTGAGTCTCTTTTGTTATCCCCACCCCCAGCAACTAGGCCCAAACCAATTTCTAACGTGATTTTGTTGCTTTTCTCACCCCCAGCGTTTCTCTTTTTATTTCTTTTAATTCTGAATGAATACTGGGCTTTGGAAAAGTGATAAGCACACCCCCCTGTCTGAGGGCCCATCCAGATATCAACTGGGCGAAGTTCTATTTCAACCCCCCTCCCTCATTTAATTCATTTTATTTTTCTTAATTCCATTAATATTTTTACCATTTTCATAAAATCATAAATAATTCATAAAAAATGCTTTTTAATCCATTCTTTTTACCATATCTTCATTAAAATGTCTAGAATATTATAGGAAAATAAAATTTCATTTTTAGTTTTATTTCATATTTTTTTCATATTTTCTAAATAAATGTCATATTAAATAGTTCATTTCATGCATTATTTTTATGATTTTTGTTCTCTCACATGCTTTGATATTTTTTGATCATTCTTTTCATATTGTTTAGATGAGATGTTAAGCTTGTAGAAATATTTTAGTTTCCATTTTTAGAGGCTAATTTTAGGTGATTAATAAATGCTTGAATATCATGAACAAAACTAGGGTTTTAGGTGACAACTTAGGAGTTTGATTTCATTTCCCTTAGGACTTAGGGTTTGAATAAATTAGTTATGGGACTATATGGGCTATGGATAGCTATTAGATCCCTTAGAAAGATTAGGATTCCCCTACTGATATTATTACTGTCTGTATATCTGTTGTTTGGTGTGGTGTGCCCTCTGGGGTTTGTTGATTGTTTGTATGGGTATTGGGTTTGTCTGGGGCCCTGGGGAAGCTGAAGATTTGTGAAGATGAAGCCATTGGAGATTCAAAGATTGAAGATCAACTGTCAGAGTTGAGGAGGAGTTTCTTGCTAGCAGATGCTGAGGAGACTAGGGTTTAGGAGCTAGGCAGAGCTCTAGATTAGAATGATTGTTTCTCAAACATGGATTGCCTTGTCTGCATCCATTCTTCTCTGTGATTCAGAGTCTCTCTAAGACACTCACCCCCTTCCTTTGGAAGGCTTGGTGATAGTGTCTATGAGATAGAACTCTTGAGAGAAAATGTCTCTTGTGTTAGAAGCAGTCTGTTCACCACCTTTGGTAGTCAGCTGATTGCTTAACACCCAATTCACTCTTGTGACTGATCCCTCATCCTGGAGGTTTGAGCTTGAAGAAAAGCCATTGCAGATGGAAGACTGATGATCAAAGCCCTTGTCTGAAGGCCATGAAGATGGAGATTGATGCTTGTTGAAGCCTGTAGCTGATTGGAGATTGCTTAAAGTCAGATGCTGAGCTGCTGATGCTGTTCTTTTGCTGTATTTCATTTGCTGATGTATTGATTGGTTTTCTGAACTGTATTGTTTGTTGTTTACCCTGTTGGGTTGAAAGTGAAGCCTGTTCACTTTTGCCTATTGTTTTCTAGGTTCGAGGTTGAGTGGGACTCCCTTGCCTCGCTTGTGCTGTTGCATCCATGCATTTTACTGTTTTACTGTATATATCTGATATTGTTTCTGTTTCTGCCTATCCCGTAGGATCTCTGTTTCTCTCTGTGCAAGAGAGGAGCATGATAGACACTAGGTCTTAACCCATGCATGATAACATTAGGTTAGTTTGTTTCTCTTCGCGACCGTAGGTTAGAGTTCTGTCTCTTTCTTTCTCAAAACAAACAGAAAAACACATAAAGATTTCAAACACAATAAAAGACACTTCTTCCGTAAAAGAATGTGAACTCATCAAAGCGTCATTTTTGTCCGCTGGGACTGTTAATCAGAAAAACCTTTTTCAGAAGGAATAAAATCAATCAAGACAAGCTTGTGTCGTACGTGGCCCGAACTACGTTTGCTCTGATCTTTCATGCCGTGTGAAAGTACGTAGGCATAGGATGCGATATCCTAGCGAGCAACCTTCCCCTCCTTTCCCGTAGGTAGGCGAACTACGTTGACTCTGATTTCTCGTTCCAGACGGGAATACGTAGGCATAAAGTGCGATACTTTGCCGAGTCATTTTTATTTTCATTTTATTTTCTTCTTAACCCTTGACCTATAGTTTAGATAGAATAACAATCCATACCCGAAAACAAGCGTGGATCCCGTCGAGTACGACGGACGTGAGGGGTGCTAATACCTTCCCCTTGCGTAACCGACTCCCGAATCCAGGTTTTGGTTGCGACGACCATACCTTTCCCGTGTTGTGCGAGGTTTACTCTGGGCGTTTCCTTTCCCTCCCGTGGGATAAATAACGCACGGTGGCGACTCTTCTGTTCAGCCGGCGCCGATTTTCGCAGTAGCGACAGCTGGCGACTCTGCTGGGGATCCAACGTCCCCTGGCTGCTAAGGACTGCGATGGTTCTTATGCATTTGGGATCCAACGTCCCTTAAGAGAGTCAATCCTAACGCTTGTTTTCCCGTCGAGGATTTTGTATGGAGTTATTGTATATTTCTAACCTTGTATTTTCAGCTTTATATATTGATTATTATTGCTGTATTTGGGGTGTGACGGGTGTTCTGATATTGAGAGATAAGCCGGACCTGGGCTTGAGTGCACCTAGAATTAGAGTAGAAATTAGTGGGCGCCCGCTTGCTTTGCTTGCTTTGGTGTCCCATGAAATCTACACTCAGACGAGGTTCCTCTGGTTGGCCTCCTGCCCCTTCCTTTGGTTGGCGTGGGTTGCTGGTTAGTTGGATTGTCGACTCTGGGAACCGATCATTTGGAAGTTGGCTGAGTGAGGCCTCTTCAGGAATTGATGATGCCACTCTTTCTGGGAATCGTATCATCAACCCTGAAAGTCTGTGACGCCGACGACCGCATAGGATGCCGTACCTTGTGCCAGTTATAGGGCCACCCACCTGTGAGGGGATTCAGGGTTATGCAGGTAACTAGACCTTCAGACTACCGGTTATTTCTTGATCAGAGATCCTGGTTATTTATGGAGAGTTATGAGGTCTGTCAGAGACCATTTGGAGATTTATTCTGAGGTCTGTCAGAGACCATTGGGAGAGTTATGAGGTCTGTCAGAGACCATTTGAAGATGTGTTCTGAGGTCTGTCAAAGACCAGTTGGAGAGTCATGAGGTCTGTCAGAGACCGATTATGGAGGTGATTTGAGGTCTATCAGAGACCAGGTGGAGTTATGGTTTGAGGTCTGTCAGAGACCAGTGTTGGAGTTCTATTTTAGGTCTATCTGAGACCAGGGTTTGATGACTTATGGATGGTCTATCTGAGACCTTTCTTGATGGGGTTTAGGCTATTCAGATGCAGCTTTGGTCCCTGTTGAATGTTACTTGCATTGCATCCCTGCATATACATTATCATTTGCATTTCACTAATGTGTGTCTGTGCTGCAGGTGCATTTGCATTTCCCTAGTTCTAGTGCCCAGACTCCTGAGTGTTTGATCATGACTAGCCTACGGAGAACGGTTGCTTACAAATTGCCTACGCCTGATATTGTTCCTTTACTGGGGTTGATCTCTCTTGCTGATGAGAGTGTTCGTAGGAGTTTCCGGATGAGCTATGGTAGACTACTGAGATTGGTGTGCAAACCTACAGAGGTAGAGTTAGATGGGCTGTATGCTTTGATGCAATTCTACGACCCTGCTTTGAGGTGCTTTACGTTCTCTGACTTTATTATGGGACCAACCTTGGAGGAATACGCTGAGTATGTTGAGCTGCCTGTGCAGAACCAGGTTCCATTCATTCATTATGATGCCAAACCCAAGCCGGAGGAATTGGCAAAAGCCTTGCATGTTGATGCTTCTGAACTTGTGACTACTGTTTCCCGTGGAGTTCTAGGATTCTCATTTCAGTTCTTAGTTGGTAAAGCCCAAGAGTACGCCAAGAATGGGTGCTGGGTCGCTTTCAATGCTGTGTTGGCTTTGTGCATCTATGGCATAGTTTTGTTCCCCAATATACCGGATTTTGTGGACTTCGATGCTTTCTACTTGTTCGCCGCTGGTAATCCTGTACCTACCTTACTCGGAGATCTCTACCACTCGCTGCATTACAAGAATGAGAAGGGAAGAGGGAAGAATGTTCATCTGTGTGTGCCCTTATTGAGTACGTGGTTTGAGAGTCATCTTCCTAAGAGAGGATCTGCTGCAGAGACTACAGTTCCAGTTGGTTGGCCGGAGCGTTTGATGAGGTTATCGTCGGAAGATATGGAGTGGTTTGATAGGGACCTATTGGGATCGGAGCTCATCTTCAGCTGTGCTGGGTACCCTAATGTGCCATTGATAGGAAGGAAGGGGTGTATCAATTACAACCCTTCTCTATTCATTCGCCAGTTCGGATATGCACTGAAGAATCCACCTCAAGAGGAGGAAGTACAGGAATCTCTGTACTTCACTGGAGATTTGAAGGGGGAATTATTAGCCAAGTTGCGACGTGCCTGGACGCGTATTAACCGCAAAGGGAAGCCGTTGTTGGGAAAGAATGACTGTCAGGCCTATGCACCTTATAGAGCTTGGATTCAGGAGAGGGCTAGTCAGTTGAAGATGCCGTTTCCAGATGCACCAATTCTTGATCCTATTCCGGTAGAAGAGCCGACTACTGTTTCTAGAGAAGCATATGAACAGGTTGTGAAGGAGAAAGAAGCCTTGATGAAGATTAACGAAGGGTTAGAGCAAGAGTTAGCCCAGGCACGCAGTGAGAAAAACAAGGCCGTATATGCTTTCCAACAACAGATTGAGCTAGTAAACAGGTTAGGAGCTGAGTTGACAGAGGAAAAGAAGAAGCGCGAACGTCTGGGGCAAGAGTTCAGAAGTTCCCATGATATGCTGGAAGCCAAAAAGAAAGCGCTCGACGCAGCACACCGAGAGATATCTTCTTGCAATAAGACTTGGAATGCTACTCTCACCAACAACAAGAAGAGGGAAGATAAGCTGAAGCAGCAAATTTCCGACCTCGAAGAGAAGTTGAAGTCTAGCATCAAGAAGTATGAGGAGGAAGTGATGAACCGGTATAGTGTCCAGCATGCACTGAACAAAGCAATCAAATCTAGAGATGAAGCAGTGTCCCAGAAGCGAAAGTTAGAAGATTGCTTCGGAGAAGCAACATGGGAAGAAACGGCTGAAGACGTACGCCGTATCCTTAAGAAGAGAAACCAGCTTGTTGAAGGGCTGCTTGATCGACCAAGCCATCCGGAGACCAAGAAGTTGATAGAGGAGTACCAGACTTTTGGGAGGATCTGATCATTCCATTATTTGTATGCTTTATTTGCATAGTGCTGACCATCACCAGGATTGTTGGTTGAGGTCATGCCATCTTTGTACTCTCAGTGACATTGTACCCTGGGCTCATTGATTCTCTCTGCTATATACGAGGCTTTCTATGATTCAGCTCCGATATTCTTATTGTCAGCATCGTCACTGCACCGGCACCTTCGCACTAGAACTGGGGGAATGAACTTCCCTAATGCACAGGCACATTGCATTGCATTCATATTCATCTTGCATAACAGGTAATCTTTGAATGGTGTCTTATCTCTTGCTTTGTATCAGGTACTTAACAGGATTCCAGATCAACATCCGCACCGCTATTCTACACGATCCAACTGTCGGAAAGTCATGGACCAGATTCAGAACGAGATGCAGGATGTGCGCGAGAAGCTCGCCCTCTTCATGCAGACCATGGAGGCTATAGCAAAAGGGCAAGAGAACCTGCAGGCCATGGTCCAGCCTCTGTTGGCTCGCAACGCTGGTCATGGTAACGAAGATCATCAGTCTGTCCGGGTTGATACTGCTCATGGAGACGGCACTCCAACGCCAGTGGCTCCGCCTGTCGTCAATATGAATGCTGCTAACGTCAACAACGCTACCACTGCTGTGAATGGTAACGTCGGAGTTGGAAATGAAACTGCTGTCCATAACGCTGGGCTGGGTGATGTCAATGTGGGAGATAATCTCGGAGGCAATGGCTTTGTCAACGCTGGGTTCGGATTCAACGATCAGGGATTCGACAATACTGGCAAGTATGGCTTTAATGCTCAAGGCTTTGGGCAAGATGGTTATGGTATGGTCAATCAGGGCTACGGAGGCTTTGGGAACGGAAACGGTGCTGGTTTTATGGCTGGAGGTCCTGCTGGAGGTGTTCAAGGGTATGGCAACAGAGGCCGAGTTCCGGGGATGAATCAGGTCAGAGCTGGACGTAATAATGCGTATGATGGATACGGGGCTGGAAACGGTATGTGGCAAGAGGATCAACAGGAAGACGCCTTCTCTGGAGGGGGTTTTGAAGGGCCGATGGATGATTCTCAAAAGATTAGAATGCTGGAAGAGCAAATGAAAGGAGTCCTAAACCAGAGTGCTGTGGGTCTGGACATGGCAACAATGGGCTTGGTACCTGGGCTGAGGGTGCCAATCAAGTTCAAAGCGCCTGCGTTCGATAAGTACAAAGGAGATACATGTCCGAAAGTGCATGTACGAGCTTATTACAGAAAGATGTCTGCATACTCCACTGACGAAAGAATGCTCATGCATTTCTTTCAGGATAGTCTATCGGGTCCTTCCTTAGAGTGGTACATGGGGTTGGAGCCCACTGATATCAAGACTTGGAAGCAATTAGCAGAGGCGTTCGTAGCCCATTACAAATATAACAGTGACCTGGCACCCAATCGGGTCCAGTTGGCCGGGCTTTCGCAGAAGAAGGGGGAGAGTTTTAAAGAGTACGCGCAAAGGTGGCGCGATATGGCTGCCAGGGTTCGTCCTCCTGTCGAAGATAAAGAAATGAACGACATGTTTGTTGGCACATTCACCGGGCTGTTTCATGATATGCTGTTTCATACGTCTCTGGCTAGTTTTTCAGACCTGATTCTGATGGGTGAAAAGATTGAGCGGAACATTAAGCAAGGAAAGTTCCAAGTTGACGAGTCAGCTGCATCTGGCAGTAATAGGAAAGCTTATGGTGGGCGCCGTCAGGGCGAAGCTAGCGCGGTATTTGGAGGCCGAGGCCGAGGCCGAGGCAGGGGAAGAAATCAATATCGTCAGCCGCAGCAAGTGTCGAGTGTCACTATCCCTTATCAACAACAACCAATTCAGCAACAACAACAGGTTCAGCAGCAACCAATGCCACAGCAGCAGCAGCCTCAGCAGGGGGCACAGCAAGCTCAGAGAAAATTCCAGGGTGGTAAGCCGAGAAGGGTGTTCGAGAAGCCTCCCTCTAACTATGCTGATTTATTGCAGACCTTGTTGGGATTGAATCTGGTAGAGAAAAGAACCTTGGCACCGATAACGGGAGCTCCCCCGTTCGGCTATGATGCAAATAGGCGCTGCGAGTTTCATTCTGGGGCCCCGGGCCATGATATAGAAGGTTGTCATGCTTTTAAGCACGTTGTGCAGGATCTCTTGGACAACAAGTCTATCAACTTCGGAACGACCGGTGCGAATATAGTCCAGAAACCCATGCCTAATCATGGGGCGAACGCCGTGCTGACTGAGGAAGGTCTGAATCTGATTATGAATGTTGAGGATTTAAAGACGCCGCTGAGCGAAATAAAAAGCCGACTGTTGCAAGGAGGTGTTTACCCGGGTTGTAATGAGTACTGCTTAGATTGTTGGGCCCTGTCTGGGGGGTGTGAGGATTTGAAGAAAGGCATTCAGGCCTTAATTGATGATGGTATATTGCAGTTTGATAGAACAGCAACTGAGGAGCCGGCAGGGGCAGTAATGGATAATCAGAGTGATGTTGCCACAGTGACAATTCCTAGGAAGACGATCACTATTTCAGCACCAGTTCAGCGACCACCGATTACTATAACTAAGGCCGGGCCAATCCCGTATGAGAGCACGAAAGCGGTCCCATGGTCATATGGGCTAGAGGTGTATTGTGACGGGATTAAAATCGATGTTAACAAGCAGTCAGCGGAGATTGTGGATAATGTTGTGGGCTCAGGAGGCATGACGAGGAGCGGCAGGATCTTTATATCTCCTGAAGTGGAAGCCGAAAGGCTAGCGAAAGGAAAGGGGAAAGCGGTGGAAAATGTTCCGGTTCAGGCAAGTGAAAAAGAAGCAGCATCTAAGGATGTAGAGGAATTCATGCGCTTGATTCGGAAGAGCGATTATAAAATCGTGGAGCATCTGCAGCAAACGCCATCCAAAATATCTATTCTGTCATTGCTGTTGTGTTCGGAAGCCCACAGGAACGCTTTGCTGAAAGTCCTGGACACTTCTTTTGTACCACAGGATGTCTCCGTGAACCAGCTAGAAGGAGTATTGGCACACGTAAATGCAGGCCACAGTCTGGGCTTTACTGATTTCGACTTGACTCCGAAAGGAAGGGATCATAATATGGCATTACATGTATCTGTTGAGTGCAGAGGGTCGACAATGTCGCACGTATTGGTTGACACCGGGTCGTCTTTGAATGTGCTGCCTAAGAAGGCTATGATGAAGCTGGATGTTCGAGGGATTTTGTGTACACCAAGTGATTTGGTAGTCAGAGCGTTTGACGGCACGCGGAGAACAGTCTTCGGATCGATTACCTTGCCTCTGCAAGTGGGGCCGGAAGTGTTTGCAACGGAGTTTTATATCATGGATATACAGCCTGCGTACAGCTGCTTGCTGGGAAGACCTTGGATTCACGGGGCAGGGGCAGTCACGTCTACCCTGCATCAGAAGTTAAAGTATATGGTCGGAGACAGTGTAGTCACCGTGTGCGGAGAAGAAGACATCCTGGTCAGCCATCTTTCTTCGTTCAAATATGTGGAAGTCGACGGGGAGATCCACGAGACACCATGCCAGGCATTCGAAGGTTTGCGCATAAAGGACAAGGGTCCCGGGCCAAGCAAAATGCCGGAGATAGCTGTTTCATCGTATAAAGAAGCCCAAGCGCTAGTGAAAGCAGGAGAAGCTAAAGGCTGGGGCAAAGTATTGGACATTCCGGTGAAAATGGACCGGTTCGGACTGGGGTACCGACCGTCGTCATCAACTCCTTCTGTGGGGGCCCCTCATTTCAGAAAGTCAATCACCATCTCTGCCAGTGGAGTATGCCATGAATCTGTCAATGCTGCTTCAGAGTCCGATGAAGGGGACAGCGACTGTGATATGGATGCCTGGATTCAGCCAAGCACGCCAGGACAAGGACTGTGCAACTGGTCTATTCAGGAGCTTGTTCCTGTGACTTTCAAACAGATAACATTTTCAGATGACATCCTTGAACCACCTATGACTCGTCCCGACTTCGAGCACCCGGTATTCCAGACCGAAGAAGAGGTTGTCGAAGATAGCGACGTTCCTGAAGAACTGTCCTGGTTGGTGAAGCAAGAGGAAAGAGCCATTCTGCCTCACGACGAGGTTATCGAAATTATCAATTTGGGGTCGGAAGGGGTTGAGAAAAATATTCGTATCGGAGCCGCACTGCAGAGTGATATCAAGCGAAAACTGGTTGAAATGCTCCGAGAGTATAATGATGTATTCGCTTGGTCGTATCAAGATATGCCAGGGCTCGATACAGATATGGTTGTGCATCGTCTGCCACTGAAAGAAGACTGCCCGCCTGTCAAACAAAAACTTCGCAGAACTCGACCAGATATGGCAATGAAGATCAAAGAGGAGGTTCAGAAACAGTGGGACGCTGGTTTCCTGGCTGTGACGAAGTATCCCTCATGGGTTGCTAACATCGTGCCAGTGCCAAAGAAAGATGGCAAGGTTCGAATGTGCGTGGATTATAGAGATTTGAATAAAGCAAGCCCAAAAGACGATTTTCCACTTCCTCATATTGACGTATTAGTTGATAATACTGCTCAGTACTCCGTATTCTCCTTCATGGATGGCTTTTCAGGCTATAATCAAATTAAAATGGCGCCAGAGGATATGGAGAAGACTACTTTCATAACGCCTTGGGGAACATTTTGCTATAGAGTGATGCCCTTTGGTTTGAAAAATGCTGGGGCAACATATCAGCGTGCGATGACGACTCTTTTTCATGACATGATGCATAAAGAGATCGAAGTTTATGTTGACGATATGATTGCCAAATCCCAGACGGAGGAAGAGCATCTGGTGAATCTGTTGAAGTTGTTTAAAAGGCTTAGGAAGTTCAGGCTGAGGCTGAACCCTAACAAATGCACCTTCGGGGTGAGATCGGGTAAGCTCCTGGGGTTCATAGTAAGCGAAAGAGGAATAGAGGTCGATCCTGCTAAAATAAAAGCGATTCAAGAAATGCCGACGCCTAAAACAGAGAAAGAGGTGCGCGGGTTTTTGGGGAGATTGAACTACATTGCTCGGTTCATATCTCACCTGACTGCTACGTGTGAACCATTATTCAAGCTGTTGAAGAAAGATCAAGCTGTAACGTGGAACGATAATTGTCAAAAGGCGTTCGATAAAATAAAGAAGTATCTGCAGGAGCCTCCTATTTTGATACCCCCAGTGGCAGGGAGACCCTTGATAATGTATTTGACGGTTCTTGAGGGAAGCATGGGTTGCGTTCTCGGTCAACACGACGAGACGGGGAGAAAAGAGCATGCAATTTACTATCTGAGTAAGAAATTTACAGACTGTGAATCTCGATACTCAATGCTGGAGAAAACTTGTTGCGCGCTGGCCTGGGCCGCCAAGCGTTTGAGGCAGTACATGCTGAATCATACAACCATGCTCATCTCGAAGATGGATCCAATCAAATATATATTTGAAAAGCAGGCGTTGTCAGGTAGAATTGCCCGGTGGCAGATGATCTTGACTGAGTACGATATTCAATACGTCTCGCAAAAGGCAATAAAGGGGAGTGTGCTGGCTGAGTATCTGGCGGAGCAGCCTATTGAAGAGTACCAATCGATGAGATTTGATTTTCCTGACGAGGATATCATGTATCTCAAGATGAAGGATTGTGAAGAGCCGTTACCAGACGAAGGACCAGAGCCGGGGTCCCAATGGCAGATGATATTTGACGGAGCTGTGAATGCTTACGGTAGCGGAATAGGGGCAATTATCACTACGCCGCACGGGTCGCACATCCCATTTACTGCCCGATTGACCTTTGCTGTTACCAACAATGAGGCCGAATACGAAGCTTGTATAATGGGGCTTGAAGAAGCCATTGATTTGCGAATCAAACATCTAGACGTATACGGAGACTCAGCTCTGGTAGTGAATCAGATTAAAGGGGAATGGGAGACACGTCAGCCCAATTTGATACATTACACGAATTATGCAAGGAGATTGTTGCCTTTCTTCGACAAAGTTGAATTGCATCACGTGCCGCGGGCAGAAAATCAAATGGCTGACGCCCTTGCCACCTTGTCTTCTATGTACAAGGTTAATTTCTGGAACGAAGCTCCCCAAATCACTATCTCTCGGTTGGACAGGCCAGCTTATGTATTTGCTATTGATGAAGCGTCTGATGGCAAACCGTGGTATTTTGATATCCTTAATTTCCTGAAGAATAAAGAGTATCCGGCTGGGGCATCCAGTCAAGATCAGAAGACTCTCAGGAGATTAGCGGGTAATTTCTATTTGAACCCGGATGGCGTCTTATACAGAAGAAACCACGACTTGGTGTTGTTGCGTTGTGTAGACGAGAAAGAGGCAAAGCTTCTCATGGAGGAAATTCACGAAGGTGCCTTTGGTACGCATGCTGGTGGACATGCTATGACGAGAAAACTGCTGCGGGCAGGTTACTTTTGGCTGACGATGGAAACTGATTGTTTCAAATTTGCAAGAAAGTGCCACAAGTGCCAAATTTATGCTGACAAGATACACGTGCCTCCAAGCCCTTTAAATGTGATGTCATCTCCATGGCCATTCTCGATGTGGGGAATCGATATGATCGGAAAGATTGAGCCGACGGCTTCTAACGGGCATCGGTTCATCCTCGTAGCAATCGATTATTTCACCAAGTGGGTGGAAGCGGCGTCTTACGCAAATGTAACGAAGCAAGTGGTGGCTAGATTCATCAAGAGAGATATCATTTGCCGATATGGGATTCCCGAGCGGATAATCACGGATAACGGTTCCAATCTGAACAACAAAATGATGAAGGAGCTCTGTCAGAATTTCAAGATTGAACATCATAACTCCTCCCCTTACCGACCCAAGATGAATGGCGCTGTCGAAGCGGCCAATAAGAATATCAAGAAGATCGTCCAGAAAATGGTGGTGACTTATAAAGATTGGCATGAAATGCTACCTTTCGCTCTGCACGGTTATCGTACGACGGTACGCACATCAACCGGGGCAACTCCGTTCTCATTGGTATACGGAATGGAGGCGGTATTACCATTGGAAGTTGAGATCCCTTCTCTGAGGGTATTGCGAGACGTTCAGCTGGACGAGGCAGAATGGGTAACGAATAGGTTGAACCAACTGAGTTTGATGGATGAGAAGAGGCTAGCTTCTCTGGCATACGGTCGTTTGTATCAAAGACGAATGAAGAAAGCGTACGACAAGAAGATAATTCCTCGAAGCTTTCAGACGGGCGACCTTGTGCTGAAAAGGATTCTCCCGCCGCAAGCAGATCACAGGGGCAAGTGGACCCCCAACTACGAAGGGCCATACGTTGTCAGTAAGGTCTTTTCGGGAGGAGCGTTATTGTTGTCCACCATGGACGGGGAAGACTTTGCGTCACCTGTGAATTCGGACGCAGTTAAAAAATACTTTGCTTAAAATAGACCCGCTGGACACAAAAAAGAGAGTCCAGGCAAAAATGGGGCATCCTGGCGAACCAAAAACAGAATGAAAGGTTCGGGCAAAAGTTAGGGATAAAATTGAAAAAAATGTACACCCGCGAAGTTGAAAACCTACACTGGGCGGCTTCGGCAAAAAAGGGTATCCCGGTGAACTGAAAACCCGTAAAGGGCGGTTCACGCAAAAGTTAGGGATGAGAAAAGCAAATGACCGCGGTCCGAATTTGGTATTCAATGGGCATCAGTGCGGGAGAATATGTTTGAGGAGTCAGTTATCGGATACAACCTCTTCAGAAGTAGGGATACCGGGAAAGTGTAAGAGTCGGACGAGTCATGGGAGGATCAGTTCGTGGTGCTCATCTGCGTCCAGTTGCCGACATGTGTACAAAATTTAATTTGTCAATATTTATGCTTCTTGTGGGTACTTGCATACTTGTATATTTGCTTTGCGTAGCTTCCTCTTTTCAGGAGTTACATCCCGTGTACAAAAACGCCGCCCATTCAGGGGCCCAATCAATGAAAATGTGTTATTCAGTACTTGATGCCTGTTCTTTACTGTTTTGCGCATGATAAAATGCCTAAGTTTATTGAAGCTAGCATGAGTATAACATTACTGGCCCTTGCCAACAATTGTTAAAGCTTTGAATTAACTGAGTGTAACGTCACTAACCTGAATCGATGTGGATTGCATAGGCTTGTCGTGTCTTGTTTGTGTTGTTGCAGGTTTCATAACTGTACGAGGAGGGTGATCAAAAGATTGCAATAGTGAAAGGCTCGATCCCCACGCAGATCATGCATGTTCTTCCTGAAGAAGGATAGAATTCTCCAGCTAGCCGTAGCTTATCCAAAGGACGTGCTCCAGAGAAGTTACTCGTCCTCAGCAGAGTTTAGTGATTCCGCGATCGTAAGGCTGTATTCAGACAGGTTCATCTTCCCCGCAGGGTCAGGCACTCTTCCCCAGTGGAGTCAGTTAATTTTCCCCAAGAGAATCCAGCCATCCCCAGTGGAATTCTCTTTTCAGCAAATGTTCTTTCCTTCCAGTGGAATTCGAAGATCAAGACTCTCCCAGCAGAGTTGATGGCGGTTCCTGTCATTTATTTTGTCAGAGATACTGGTGATATCGGTTCACATTCCAGCAGAAAGTCCGATCGTGCTGTGCGCATCTGTTATTCTCCAGCAAAGTCATATTCCCCAGCAGGGGGTTACTTCAACAAGACGTGTGGTTTGAGTTCCCAACTTCCCAGCAGGGTCGACTTCACTCTTCCAGCATTTATTTTGCTGGAATAATTTTGTAGCATCAGGCTATCCCCGGCGAGTCGACGTTATCCTTCCAGCATTTATTTTGCTGAAGCAGTTTTTGTATTCTAGCAGTTCAGGTGGAGAGAGCTCTTGCTCAAATAAATTACCAAACATTCAAGATCTCGGCAGGAGATATTCAATGACAATGTCAGTTTCGGCGGTATTCCCCCCCACAGAGTTATCGTGATAAAACTCTCTTTGTCTCCAGCAGAGTCATTTATGCAAATGTATCTGATTTTCCCCAGCCAGAGTGGCCAGGATAAGTGTCTTCTTATCCCCAAGCAGAGTTTGTTTGTCATCAACGGGTCGCATGAATCAGAATTTCCGAGACCACTGCCGGTTATCAGAGCAGGCGTCCGATAGTTGGTTTTCAGATATCCCCAGTAGAGTTCATCTCAAAGTCGCTGTCGCGTCAGCGCTGAGCAGTTTGTGGGTGAGGATCATTGAAGAACTAAGTCCTGACGTGGACAATTTACTCCTAGAATGACGGGATTTCTTCAGAAGTGGGCGTCCTAACGTGGACAGGTTTGTTTTACCAGATTGGTAAGGTGCGTTAATCCTGACGTGGATAGATTCAGTCTCTCGAAATTGGAGAAAGGGAGGTCATGACGTTGACAAAAGATTGGTTACTCTTCGTGTTGGTATCCTGACGTGGATCATTTTGTTTTCGGCAGATATCTTTATTCGTAATGGTGAAATGTGCGTCCTGACGCGGACAAGTTTGTAGTTCTTTGTGATGACAAGATACAAGAATCCTGACGTGGACAAATTTATCCTTCTTCGTGTTGTTGGCAAAGTGTAAGTCCTAACGCGGATATTTCCCCAGTGAGTCGAAGGTGTGAGTCCTTACGTGGACAAGTCTTATTTCCTCAGTGAGCCGAAGACGCCTGAGTCCTAACGTGGACAAATCAAGACGAGATCAGTGTCCTAACGCGGACAGATCAAAGAGATTATTATTCCTAACGTGGAAAGATGTAGTCCTTACGCGGACATATCAACAGAGGTGATTCCTAACGTGGAAAGACGGAGATTCCTAACGCGGAAAAGATGGAGTCCATACGCGGACGTATCAGAAGTGATTCCTAATGTGGAAATGACAGTATTCCTAACGTGGGAAAAAGAGAGTCCTTACGTGGACAGATTAAGATGGCATTCCTGACGTGGAAAAGTTTAGTCCTGACGTGGACAGATCAAGGTTTGATTCCTAACGTGGAAGGATTTGAGTCCTAACGTGGACATATCAAGAGCATTCCTTACGTAGAAGAAAAATGGTTTCCTTACGTGGAAAGATGAGTTTATTCCTTACGTGGAAAGATCGAGTCCTCACGCGGACGTATCGAGATTAATGGATTATTCCTGACGTGGAAAGAAAGTCTAGTCCTGGCGCGGACAGATCATATCAAGATATTCCTAACGTGGAAGAAGAAGTTTATTCCCTACGCGGGGAAATTGGGGTCCTTACGCGGACAGATGCAAGGAAAGTAGAGTCCTAACGTGGACAAGTTCAGAAATAGTTGTATTCCTTACGTGGAAAGATCGGAGTCCGGACGCGGACATATCAAGTGGTATTGGAGTCCTTACATGGACAGATTGATGTAGTTCTCCTTATGTGGAAAGAAGATTGCTTCCTGACGTGGAAAGATGAAAGGGTTAGTCCTGACGTGGACAGATACAGAAGTTTGTTCCTAACGTGGACGATTCAGTTATGTAAATGCAGACGAATTATCCCCAGCGGAGTTGCCGAGACT
Organism: Lathyrus sativus; assembly: GCA_963859935.3. Classification (NCBI taxonomy): domain Eukaryota; kingdom Viridiplantae; phylum Streptophyta; class Magnoliopsida; order Fabales; family Fabaceae; genus Lathyrus; species Lathyrus sativus. Next base: position 549,503,725 of record OZ012735.1, on the reverse strand, counting down.
TTTCTGGGTTGACAGCAAGTGGAGTCCTAACGTGGACAGGTTCTAGTTGAGATTTCTTCGTATTAATGACAGACAGAGTCCTAACGTGGACAGGCAAGCAAGTCTGGTATGACAAAATCCTCTTCAGAACGATGAAGACACTCCCCAGCACGGTCGCGCAAGATCAGTGGGTTGCTGTAACAGTCAGATTCAGCTGACGAATGTCATTCCTCAAGCAGGAGCGCAGTTTATTTCTGCGGTTGGCAAATTTCTGGTTTCACTAGTATTCAACCGTCTCGTACCTCGAACGTCTGAAGGCTCCGGGCTCTTCATCCAATCGGGTCCAAGTCGCTTGAATAGGGGCAGCTGTTGCACCCTAAAATTTGCCCAACCTTATTCCTTGGTTTATGTTTCATCATCATTAGCATTTGCATATAGAGTCATGTACATAGACTAACCATCTGCATAGCATAAGCATAGCAAGTCATTCAACAGGGGACCAATCATTATTTTCATCTCTAGAGGCCTAGCAAGAGGTTATTATCCTAATTCCATCCTATTCAAGTCATCAGGAAAGAATTTGAAAGCAAAAAGTTCAACAGATCAAGCCTTGAGTCTATCTCCTAGCTGAGGGTATCTGAGGATCAACAAGAGGGTTATGAGCTGTGAAATGAAAGCATGGAGAGCATCTAGACATCTTGAGAGACTTATAAAGTCATTTGGAGAAGAAAGCAAGTCATTGATGAAGGCACAAGAGCTACAGTTGAAGACAGTCAACTAGGGTTTCATCTGGGTCAACCCTAGGTCAACCCTAGGTCAATTGACTGACTTAAGAGGGCATTCAAGTCTATTGGATAGATGTGGAGATCATCATTGAACATATAAAGAAGGATATGGAGATATGACAAGGAGAATTCAAGAGGAATCAAGGAGAAGAGGAGTTACTAAATTAGGGTTTCTCTGTAAAATCCCCTAGTTTAGGTCAAATTTCCAAGCAAGATAAGTCAAAATGCTAGCTTCAAATGGCTTCTTGGCCAACATGAAACTTGTAGAGGATCTCAAGACCTTTAATTTGAGTGGTGGGAGACCTCAAGGAGATTTATGGAACTCAAGTTATGGCCCTTGCAAGTTACAGGTCATCTAAGGTGTCTGAATTTTTGTCTGTGAAAGTGACTTGACTTCCAAGCTAGTTTTGCCCCTCAAGGAGATTTCAAATGAATTCTTGGTCAACATAAGAGTTGTTCCTCATTGTCTTAGCTTTCTAGAATGGTATGGCATGCCTTCATATGATGTGGAGAACTCAACTTATGGTCTTGACAAGCAAAGGGTATTTTGGGCATTTGTGAATTACAGGTCATTTTAACCTATACCCAAAACTCATACAAGGAGGCCTCAAATGGAAAAACTTACAACATCAAACTTGCTCCAAATGGGATTTTAAGTCTAGAAAGAAGGTCACAAGTTATTGGAGAAGCTCATAGCATGATGTTACATGATTGGTCAAAATATGAACTAAAAAGGCTTATAAAGTGAATAATTTCAAAGTGAAAAATGGTTTGGAAGATTTACAAGTCCAAATGGAGACTTCCAATATATGATTTTGAATGGAAAAACAATTCTAAGAACAATGGTTCACACACTTTTTTGAGTTTAGAAGGAAAAAATGGAGTTATCTTTGGTTACTTGTAATTTAAGAAACATAATCCAAAATGAGCCAAAGTTTGAAAACAAGGGAATGTGCAAGATGGATCTAGAATGTACCATTGGGGTCTATATATTCATGAAAGATGAATTTGGCAAGGGTTGGCCTCATTTGCACCAAGAATTCCACAAAATTTCTCACACTTTTTCATAAAAGTTTCATTCCAAATCTCTCAAATTCTTCATCAATCTTCATCAAGATCAATTCAATTTTACTCCATCATCATCATAGATCATAATTGAAGCCAGGATCAAGTGATTATCATCCATCTTCGAGTGCTTTTTGCAAGGATATCAAAGTTGCCAATTCCATTGGATAGCATAATTCTGGCCAAGTTTCATCCAAAGCTTGCATACAGAATCAAGTTCCTCAAGGATTAATCAAGATCCAAGTCTCAAAAGCTTCATATCTTCCACTTCCATAGCTGTTTTCAAGGTTTCTCATCAGGTAAGTTTTCCTTCGATTTGCTTAATTCTGTTGGTTTCACATGATTTTGTTAGTGTAGAATTGATCTAGGTGGTTAGGAGATTAAGTTAGATGATTTTGGAACGATTTGGTGATGGTTAGTGACAGGTGTAACAAACTGTTAGTGTTTATATCTCTTAGATTAGTGCATCATAATTGTGGCTTGATAGCATATGTTAATCTCCATTAGGTGTAGTTTAGTTTAGGTTAAGTCTGAGGAAGAATGGTGAAGGTTCGTATCAGTGCATTTCTATGGAGGCCAGATGTTGACTCAATCGGATTTGTTGTTGTGATGAATTTCAAAGAAAATTGATGCCCTAGGATTGTAGAGGGAGAGCTGGGGAGTAGATTTCATGTTCACATCGTGTGGATTGGCTGCGTGTAGAAGGAGAACAGAAGGGTGTAAACCTTGCTCGTGCATGGCTGCCATGGTGAATTGAAACCCTAGGTTTCAGGCCAATTGAAGAAGATGAAATCGTGGCCTTTCATGTTGAGTATGACCTTTGACTATTGGCGTGATCGTGTGGCCAGCATTTGATCTGAAATTTGGAGGGAAGGACTTTGGCTCTAAACGCACCGTTTCATTAAATGAAACGGGCGGGCCTGAGTCTCTTTTGTTATCCCCACCCCCAGCAACTAGGCCCAAACCAATTTCTAACGTGATTTTGTTGCTTTTCTCACCCCCAGCGTTTCTCTTTTTATTTCTTTTAATTCTGAATGAATACTGGGCTTTGGAAAAGTGATAAGCACACCCCCCTGTCTGAGGGCCCATCCAGATATCAACTGGGCGAAGTTCTATTTCAACCCCCCTCCCTCATTTAATTCATTTTATTTTTCTTAATTCCATTAATATTTTTACCATTTTCATAAAATCATAAATAATTCATAAAAAATGCTTTTTAATCCATTCTTTTTACCATATCTTCATTAAAATGTCTAGAATATTATAGGAAAATAAAATTTCATTTTTAGTTTTATTTCATATTTTTTTCATATTTTCTAAATAAATGTCATATTAAATAGTTCATTTCATGCATTATTTTTATGATTTTTGTTCTCTCACATGCTTTGATATTTTTTGATCATTCTTTTCATATTGTTTAGATGAGATGTTAAGCTTGTAGAAATATTTTAGTTTCCATTTTTAGAGGCTAATTTTAGGTGATTAATAAATGCTTGAATATCATGAACAAAACTAGGGTTTTAGGTGACAACTTAGGAGTTTGATTTCATTTCCCTTAGGACTTAGGGTTTGAATAAATTAGTTATGGGACTATATGGGCTATGGATAGCTATTAGATCCCTTAGAAAGATTAGGATTCCCCTACTGATATTATTACTGTCTGTATATCTGTTGTTTGGTGTGGTGTGCCCTCTGGGGTTTGTTGATTGTTTGTATGGGTATTGGGTTTGTCTGGGGCCCTGGGGAAGCTGAAGATTTGTGAAGATGAAGCCATTGGAGATTCAAAGATTGAAGATCAACTGTCAGAGTTGAGGAGGAGTTTCTTGCTAGCAGATGCTGAGGAGACTAGGGTTTAGGAGCTAGGCAGAGCTCTAGATTAGAATGATTGTTTCTCAAACATGGATTGCCTTGTCTGCATCCATTCTTCTCTGTGATTCAGAGTCTCTCTAAGACACTCACCCCCTTCCTTTGGAAGGCTTGGTGATAGTGTCTATGAGATAGAACTCTTGAGAGAAAATGTCTCTTGTGTTAGAAGCAGTCTGTTCACCACCTTTGGTAGTCAGCTGATTGCTTAACACCCAATTCACTCTTGTGACTGATCCCTCATCCTGGAGGTTTGAGCTTGAAGAAAAGCCATTGCAGATGGAAGACTGATGATCAAAGCCCTTGTCTGAAGGCCATGAAGATGGAGATTGATGCTTGTTGAAGCCTGTAGCTGATTGGAGATTGCTTAAAGTCAGATGCTGAGCTGCTGATGCTGTTCTTTTGCTGTATTTCATTTGCTGATGTATTGATTGGTTTTCTGAACTGTATTGTTTGTTGTTTACCCTGTTGGGTTGAAAGTGAAGCCTGTTCACTTTTGCCTATTGTTTTCTAGGTTCGAGGTTGAGTGGGACTCCCTTGCCTCGCTTGTGCTGTTGCATCCATGCATTTTACTGTTTTACTGTATATATCTGATATTGTTTCTGTTTCTGCCTATCCCGTAGGATCTCTGTTTCTCTCTGTGCAAGAGAGGAGCATGATAGACACTAGGTCTTAACCCATGCATGATAACATTAGGTTAGTTTGTTTCTCTTCGCGACCGTAGGTTAGAGTTCTGTCTCTTTCTTTCTCAAAACAAACAGAAAAACACATAAAGATTTCAAACACAATAAAAGACACTTCTTCCGTAAAAGAATGTGAACTCATCAAAGCGTCATTTTTGTCCGCTGGGACTGTTAATCAGAAAAACCTTTTTCAGAAGGAATAAAATCAATCAAGACAAGCTTGTGTCGTACGTGGCCCGAACTACGTTTGCTCTGATCTTTCATGCCGTGTGAAAGTACGTAGGCATAGGATGCGATATCCTAGCGAGCAACCTTCCCCTCCTTTCCCGTAGGTAGGCGAACTACGTTGACTCTGATTTCTCGTTCCAGACGGGAATACGTAGGCATAAAGTGCGATACTTTGCCGAGTCATTTTTATTTTCATTTTATTTTCTTCTTAACCCTTGACCTATAGTTTAGATAGAATAACAATCCATACCCGAAAACAAGCGTGGATCCCGTCGAGTACGACGGACGTGAGGGGTGCTAATACCTTCCCCTTGCGTAACCGACTCCCGAATCCAGGTTTTGGTTGCGACGACCATACCTTTCCCGTGTTGTGCGAGGTTTACTCTGGGCGTTTCCTTTCCCTCCCGTGGGATAAATAACGCACGGTGGCGACTCTTCTGTTCAGCCGGCGCCGATTTTCGCAGTAGCGACACTAGGCTTCAAATCAAAATTCTATTTGAACCATTGTTTTTAAAATAATGTTTGGAGTCAAAATGACATATTGGATGACCTATTTTGGATTTGTAGATCTCTCAAACCAAAATTCCATTTCAACTTTTTCAACTTATAAGCCATTTTAGGTCATTTTTACCCAATCATGAAAATCCTTGCTACAAGCTTTTTCAATAACTCATGACCACTTTTCTAAGCTTAAAATCCAATTTTTAACAACTTTGATGTTTTGAGTTTTTTCATTTGAGGCTTGGAAATAGGAGATATGGCCTTTGCTTAAAATGACCTATAACTGCCAAATGACCAAAATACCCCTGTCTTGTTCAAACCATAAGTTGAGTTCTACAAATCCTATCAAGGACTTATAGCACTCTATAGAAAGCTAAGGAGATGCTATTCAACATTCATGTTGACCAAGAGATCATAGGAATCATCCTACTAGGGCAAACGTTGTCTGTGAGTTGGGTGACTTTCAAGGACCCAGATTCACACACCTCTGCTGACCTGTAATTTGTCAAAACCATAAATTGAGCTCTGCACCTCCTATCAAGGACTTCCACCACTCAAATTAAAGCTAAGAACAAGCTCTACAACACTCATGTTGTGGGGAAGATGAGATATCAATCACATCTTGAGCTAAAACTGCCTGGAAGATAGGGATCAAATTAGGGTTTTTTCACTGACAATCCTCAGAAACCCTAACTCAAAACTTCTCAAACTCCTCAATCATGATGAGTTGGCCTAGGAATCATCTTTATAACATATCCATACATCATTCCATGATCTCATGGCCCTTGGATTAGGTCTCAACCTTCTCCAAGCCTTCAGCTGATCTCAGGGTTGACCCAGTCAAAACCCTAATTCTACCATTCATGGTTGAATCCTCTGAATTCTTGCACAATGACCTCTCTGGGCTTCATGATGGCTATCAAGACATCTCATAGGCTTTCTCAAAACATCAAGTTCATTCTCAAAGTCTCAGAATAATCTGAGGAGCACCCACAACCCTCAAGCTATGAAGCACACAACTCTGGTTTCAACCAATTCTCTTGAGGATCTCTTGAACTTACTGATGAAGGTATCAAATTTCAAACACTTGATGGATAAATAAATGTTGGTCAAATTTTGGGGTGCAACAAAACCCAATCCCGCTCACAGGTATGGACCTAATCCACGGACAAAGGTACGGCATCCTATGCGGTCATCAGCGTCCCAGACCTTCATGAGTGACGATACGATTCCCAGAAGGAGTGGCATCATCAGGTCATGAAGAGGCCTCACTTAGCTGACTTCCAAATGATCGGTCCCCAGAGTCGACAATCCTCACGTCTGGACCCTCCTCATATCCTCAGGACCAGAAAGGAGCACCTCTGCAAGAATCTCGTCTGAACGCAGATTTTCGTAGGGAACTGTGCCTGCTCAGCAGACAGGTTCGTCTACTACTTCTCCGCAACTATATTTAGGTGTATACTCAAGCCCGGGTCCGGCTTCTCACTCATAGTAACATCCCTCCCCCACAGCAGCACAGATAATCATATCAAACTGAAAATAAAATGCGGGAAATAAAGTGCGGGAAGTAAAAATGCGATAAATAAACGAAACCCAACAAGCAAACATACAAGCGCTAGGATTGACTCTCATAGGGAACCGAAGAACCAGAGATTCTGGGTTCGGTCCCCAGCAGAGTCGCCAGTTGTCGCTTGCGCGAAAATAAGGTGCCGGCATGACAGAAGAGTCGCCACCTTTCGTTATTTATCCCTCAGAGCGGGAAAGGAAACGATCGGAAAAACCTGACGAAAAAGGGTAAGACAAGGTCATCGCAACCATTGTCTGGGTTCGGGAGTCGGTTACGCAAGGGGAAGGTATTAGCACCCCTCACGTCCGTCGTACTCAACGGGATCCACGCTTGTTTGTTTACTTGGACGGATTGGTTTTATTCTATCTACCTATCAAGGCTGGCTGAAAAAAGAAAAGAAAAATGACTCGGCAAAGCGTCGCACTTTATGCCTACGTATTCTCATCAGAGAATGAGAAATCAGAGTCAACGTAGTTCGGCCTACGAAGGGTTACGGGGGAAAGGTTTCTCGCTAGGATATCGCATCCTATGCCTACGTACTCTCATCAGGCATGAGAGATCAGAGCAAACGTAGTTCGGCTGACTACGGTTTATTTCCTGTTTTTGAAAGAAGTGTTTTTTATTATGTTTGCGGTTTCAACTGCACTAGAGACTATGACCTGAGAGTGAATGCGTCGCATGTCACCCAAAGGGTACCATACTAAACATCCAATCTCAGATAGCTTAAGGCTTATAACGTACGAAAGAAATCATTCATGATTACTGTATCTTAAACTGCTTTGAGATGAGAAGAGAACAGACCCAACTAGGAGGGAGACTATCAAGTCCTACTGTTATCATGCCATGGATTCATCCTATGGTTGGGGTTTGAACAGGGAACTCCTAGAAGTTGTCATGCATAGGTTTCAACCTAAAAGTCTATCATCAAATCCTTATCAAAGGAAATGAGAGTCCTAAGGGATCATGTCAATGATACACCAAAACAGACAAAAGCATCAGCTTAACAGTAAAATGCATGCAATGCAAGTGAGGGAGGAAATGTGTGTGGGGCTTCAGCCTCCACAAGCTCATCTCAACCTCAAGCCAGTCATGAAATAACAATAATCATACTGAAAAATAAACAACATGCTATCAAGCAATAAACAGATAAAAGAGAGGAAGTGCCATCAGGCAAACAAACCACATGCTTGAGAAAGAGATCATCTACATCTAATCTCTAATCCTAACCCTAAAACAGAATCTTAATCAAATCTAAGCAAAGCCCTAAAGCAAAACCTAAACCAGAGAAATCAATCCCAGTCTTCAAGCTTCAAAGCAAGCTTACTAAAGAAAGGGAGCTAAGTAGGCAGACTCATAGTGTCTTCCTCAGGAAAGCACTAGGAGGCTTATACTCAGGAGTCATATCCTATGTGGCTCAACAACTGTGATCAGTTTACGTTCCTCCTCAGGAGAAACTAGACTCACATGAAGGCTCCAACATCAATGGATATTTAGGAAATCCTACCTGAACTAGTGGAACTAAGTGAATAGACCCATAGGACCTTCCTCAGGAAAGTACTAGGAGGCTTCCACTTAGGAATTGTATCCCATGTGGCTCAACAACTGTGATCAGTTTACATTCCTCCTCAGGAGAAATTAAACTCACATTTTGGCTCCAACATCATTGGATGCTTAAGAAATCCTAGATGAACTAGTGGAACTAAGTGAATAGACCCATAGGACCTTCCTCAGGAAAGTACTAGGAGGCTTCCACTTAGGAATTGTATCCCATGTGGCTCAACAACTGTGATCAGTTTACATTCCTCCTCAGGAGAAATTAAACTCACATGTTGGCTCCAACATCATTGGATACTTAAGAAAGAGGTGAGAAGAAAGAATGAAAGTCATCCATAGTGCCTTCCTCAGGAAAGTACCATGAATTCCCCTCAAACTTCAGGATCTCAAACCTCACAACCAAAGAACAAGCTCCAACCTCTGGGTCTCTGGGTCTTGATCTACAATCTTCTCTTTCATCATGCTCCTTCAACAAGGTCTTCAAGACAAACTAAGCCCCACAACAAATTCCCAAAAATAAACCCCAGAGACAGACAAATAACCACAGAACAGTCAATGCAATCAGTCAACTTCAGAAAATACCTAAAAATACTAAATCAAGAGGGAAAAATCTAACAATTATTCAAAAGGGTCTATAACATCTACCCATAACATCCTTATATGCCCATACCCCAAAAATCAAGACAAAATTCTCAAAAGAAAATGAATTACTTCACTTATGCATAACCTAAACCCTAATTAGGTACCCTAATGCTAACCTAATTAAACTAATCAAATTTTAATCTAAAAATCATGAATTAAATCCTATGGGGAACTATGATTCAATATCTAATCACACCAAAAAGAATGAATTAAAAATCCTAAGGGAAGGTCCTAAAAGAAATTCTACAAAATCAAGTATCAAACTAAACCTATTTAAAAGCTATTTAAGAGAATAATATGCTAAAAATATTAAAAGAATATAAAATGCCAATTTTATTTATTGATATTTTTCTAGACAGGATTATGAACATATAGAAAAAACAAGAATTAAAAAAAAATGATTTTTGAATTTTATATGAATTTTATAAAATGCAAGCAATATAAAAGAAATAAAATCAAAAGAAAGTGAATTAAAGGGGATGGGGGGTGTCAAACTGAATACGCCCTAGTTGGTTTTCTATGATGGGCCCAGGAGGGGGGTGCGCCTAGCATGGCGCGCCTGGGCCCAATTGCTATCAGAAAATCAATTGAAAAATAAAATAAAAAGGTTAAAACTGCGGTGCAAATAGCAGCTAGCTGAAGTTCATTTCCAGCTTGGGCCGCTGGTGGGGGGTGTGGATAGCAGTGGGGCCTAAGGCCCAATCCAATTCACCACTCAGCTTTCACACAGGGGGGTGAACGAGTAATTGGAGGGTATGCCTTAGTAAAACCAAATTGGGCTTAACCCAGCCCAGACCTAACCCTAATCCAACCAGCCAATGAACAAAACAATCTCCTTCCCCAATTCTCTGGTCACTGTTCACCCCAAGCCAAACCCTAGCCGTTCTCTCATCCTCTTCCTCTCTGCAAGTCCTCTAACAAACCTTCACCAATTCTCAAACAAGACGCTATTCTCCAGTCCAAAACTAATTAATCCTAACCTAAACTCTAAACAGAACAAAAAAACTGACATTCAAATCTTCAAATACGAGCCCTAAGTCAGCGAAAGCACAACGATGGAGGCGAGAAAGAAGACGAACCTGGAGACGATGACGTTTCCGGAACTTCTCGAAGGTTTGTTTGAGGATCAATCTTTCTGGGACAAACCGAAGAAGATGAGGATCTTTGGAGCACGTGGATGATTTGGGAGGATGTTCTTGGGGACGCCGTTGAGAAAATCTTGAAGATTATGGGAGTATCGCGAAAGATCTGAGGAATGTTCTTGAAAGATTTGATGGTTCGCTGGGAGAATTGAAGGAGACGAACGCGGATTCTTGCTCGTTAAAGATCAAGCAGATTTCTGGAGATCACTGCTGGGGATCTTGAAGGAAATGAAGAACAACGGGTGAATTTCTGGAAAATCCAGACGAACACGATAAAGGTTTGACAGTTTTCTGGGCTTCTTTGAAGAGCGATGAAGGTGCGAGGATTTTCTGGAAAATAGTTCTTGAAGAACGAAGGAGATTTGGATGTTCTGGAAAATTGGTTGAAGTTTCCGGCGGTGTTTAGATTTTCCGGTGAGGTGATGATGAAGGTGGACGGAGGAGGATCGGAGAAGAACGAAGGATTTCTGGGGATTTTCTGCAAGTTTGCAGTTTCCGGCGAGGGACGGCGGCTGGGGTTGGTTGGGCGGTGGTCGTTGGGACGGTTCAGGGCGTCTGCATGCCCGGCGACGAGGGGGTCCGGCGAGAAGGTGGTGAGGACACGTGCGTTGGGAGGTGGCGAGGGGAACTGCGCATGTGCTACACGTGTCTGAGGCGTGGAGAGAGAGGGAGTAGTGGAATCCACGTGTGTGGCTGCTGAGTGTGGTGAATGGTGAGGTGGGGCCTTCTCTGGGTACACGCGTGGCATGTTTTATAGGTGACAAGTGACACCTGCAACTTCTGGACAAAAACTGACCAAAAACTGGACCTGCAAGGACTTTGGGCCTCCAAAAAAAAATTGCTTCTGGGCCCACACGAAAATAATAACCCAAAACCTAAAAACTGAATTAAAGAAAAATTACACCTAATTGAAACTAATCAGAAATTAAATCTAATCAAATTAAACCCTAACTAAAATTAAATTGTAATTAAATCTAAATGACAATTAACTATCCTAATTAATTCTAACAGATTCAATTAAATTCTAACCAAAAGATTAAATCCTAGTTAAATCTAAAAACATGATTAAAATCTAATTAAACCTATATTAAACTAAAATTAATAAAACTCTACTAATCCCTATTATCTAAAAAAAATCATTAAAACTCTAATGACTTCTATTTAAAACTAATAAAAGAAAGATCTATTAAAAGATTAAAACTCTATTATTAATAAAAGGAAAAAAAAACTATACTTTTTCTATGTTATCTAAAAACAATTAAAAACAATTTTAAAATCTATTATTCTAAAAATGATTTAAAAAAACTATTAAACCAATTAAAACCTATTTAAATTCTAGAAAAAATCTATAAAGCTCTAGAAAAAGATTTAAACTATTTAAAAAATGTTAACAAATCTATTTAAATCCTAAAAAATCTAAAAAGCCTATTAAAAATCCGCAAAAGGCTATTAAACCCTAAAAGAATGCAGACAAATGCAAATGACCCCCATAAAAGAGCGCGCGAGACCAGATCGAATTAAACAGCAAACCCCTGGCATCAGAATATCCCGAAAACCACCATGCAAGCTGAAATTCCCGAGAAGCACACAATTTCCCGAAATAAAACCTTGATGACCTAGACTGGATCTGAAATATCTGATAGATGAAACCCAAACTACAACTCTGATATCCTCTGTCTGTGCACATATGTCACTCATCTGATATGCGAGTACGAATTTAAACCACGAGCCAGCTAGGAGAACCAGTTGGTCAAATTTTAGGGTGCAACAGTGCGACATTAGGTTCTATGTTGTTTTTGATCCTGCTGCCATAAGAACTGGTATTGTTTGACCAGAGATCACGACACCATAATTTGAGTTTAAACCTATGATGTTCCAAATCCTGCAAACCACTGGTCAATACTCAGGCTCTCCTCATGAAGACTCACCCTTGCATTTGAGATAATTTCTAGATGTTGTTGGAAATTTCAAGATTCCTGGAGTGAGTGATGATTCCTTTGGGTTGAGGCTATTTCCTTATTCTCTACGGGATAGAGCCAAGAGCTAGCTACATTCCTTGGAACCTAATTCCATCTCTACATGGAATACTTTGGTAGAAAAATTTACGGCCAAATATTTTCCTCCTTCGAAGAATGCAAAGATGAGAAATGAGATTACTTCATTTAGGCAAGGAGATAATGAATCGTTATTTAATGCTTGGGAAAGTTTTAAGGAGTTGCACAATGCCCTCATCATGGGATCCCCATCTGCATTCAACTTGAGACTTTTTACAATGGATTAATTCCATCCTCAAGGAACATGCTAGATGCATATAGTGGTGGAGCTCTTTTGTCTAAATCTAATGAAAAAGGCTATAAGCTAATTGAGAGTATTACAACCAACACTTACCAATGGCATGTTACTAGGGCTTCTGTAAACTCAACTCACAAGAAGCCTGCTGGAGTTCTTGAAGTCAGTGAGACAACAACTCTTATTGCTCAGGTGGCTCAAATCCACCAAATGACAAAAAATATGATGACCCCTAAAGTGACAAAGCCTGAGCCAGTTAAAGTGGTTACTGACACTAGTGCAATTTCCTGTATCTACCATGGAGGACCCCATCTATTTGAAGAATGCTCTTCCAATCCTGTTTCAGTCAACTATGTTGGCAACAACAACAACAACAGATACAAAAATCCTTACAACAAACATTCCAAATTTTTCTTGGAGTAATAATTAAAATCAATCGAAGCCTCAAGCATTACCAACACCATAAGTTCCTCCTGGTTTTTCTACTCCTAGTTATATTAGGGGTGTCGTAACTTCGAAATTTGAGCTCCCTTTAGCCTTTTGCATAAGCATGTGCATTAGCATCGCTGGCATACGCATTCACACTTTTTCTCTGTGGTTTTCGTTACAGGAACATTCAGGTTTTTTGAGTCCGATTAATAACTTCCTCCCAGAGATATCACATCATCAGCACAAGCACAAAACAAAGGTTTCTATTCTCATTCATTAGAGAAAAAGGTCAAAAATCGAAGTTGTGACCATAACATCATCTTTCAGACAAATTGGGCAAAACTTGACTTGGTTAATCGATTAACCATTTGCTAGTGTAATGGGTTAATCGATTAACCCTTGTAAAAAAATGCAGAATCTGCTGCATTTTCAGGACAACAACTTGCTATTCATATTTCTGGGGTCTACTTGGTTCTGGCATTGTGTGGAACATTCTAGACAGCTCTAGACACTTCAAGATCTTTCTAAACACTTCAAGGCATTTTCTTCAATACATCAATTTGGGTTGAGATCACTATGTTGCTTCATTTCCAAGCTTGTGACCCCTTGGATTCAAGTTTCTATTAGGATGGTTACCGAGTCAACTACCTAACTAAATGAGTTAACCTCCAACTCAGTGAGTTGAGGCTAACTAACTCCAAGGCTAGTTTTAAAGTTGTATCCAAATTCACTCCAAACCTAAAAACTCCATATCAAAACTCTATATAAGCAAATCATCACCATTTCAAAAAAGGATCCACAATCATTCTCTCAAATTCTTCATTGATCACTCTTAAATCTCTCACATTTTCTCTGAATTTTCTTCAACTTATACTCATATTCATCTTCTCTTTCTTCCCAAACCACACTAGAGCTCAAATCCTCCATTAAAGAGTAGAAACTTCTTCATTGGGAGTGCTTTCTCTTGAGCTTAGCCATCACCGTATTTCTAATTCTTCTTGATTTTATGGAGCTTTATTAGATTTGGATTCATCTCAAGTGATTACTTTAAGCTTATTTGGTGTAAATTCAATTTCGGAGATTTCGTCACGATTTGCTTGGTTTCGCTACGGTTCAATTGCAAATTTTGTTTTCTCTGGGTTTCTTTGAGTATCTACTTCACAATCCATTTGCAACAACATCCAAGGCAAATCTCAGCCTCGTAAGTTGGTTAGTTCTCACTCTTTTTACTATTTTGATCGTTTTCATATCGGTTGCGATGTAGTTTCGATGCTTTTTCTTGTTTGTGAATTGATTATGCCATGATTTGATCTTCAATCTTGATGTGTTAATTGATTCCATAAGTTATTATTGGCTACTTTTGGACTTATTTTCGTGCATGATTATTTTCCCTAACATGTGAAGGATTGCACAAATCATAAGTGGCCAAAAGTGCTTTTGAAAACTCAAATTTCAGCCACTGCTCAAGTGTTAATCGATTAACACTTTTGCACTAGAAAAGTGGTAATCGATTAACAGTGTATTTTTAGTTAAAAAAACTACCTTCATGCAAGGGTTAATCGATTAACACTTCTGCATTGGCAAAGTATTAATCGATTAACATTGCTCTATAATGCAATTTTTGTGCATTTTCATGTATATTTGGCATTTATTTCTTCTTTCAACTCCAATGGATTGATATCTTTAGTTTTTATGGATGTTTAACTTCAGTTTGAAGCATGCTTGTGCATTTTCTGATGCCTGATTTTATCGATTACGCATTTGTTTGCATTTTTGGCATTGTATTATCATGTTCATTTTTTCCCATTCTTTGATCACATGTTACTTGGTTTGTGATACATGTTAAATGATTTTGGTACTGTTTTGTACTTCCATTCATATTTGCATTAAGATTGTTCCCCTTTGGAATAAGCTTAATCTTGTATAATCAATAATCCACCTTTTGCTTTAATAATTTTTCATCCCTTTGGAAATTTGTAAGCATATCATATCCTTTTGATTTATCAATTGAAACTTCGTTTCAATTAGTCGGTCTTCCCTTTTTCTCCTTCTTTAGATCTTCTAGAGCTTTTTTATCTCCCCCTCCCTCACTCCCCCTGCGAAGTTGAAGATTTGCAACATGTTGGAGCACTGTACAAATTTTACGTCGTTGTTGAAGGTGAGAAAATACTTAGAAGGGGGGTTGAATAAGTATGACAGAAAATAATCAAAGATAAAAACTCAAGTATTTTTATCCTGGTTCGTTGAACTCAACTACTCCAGTCCACCCTTTTCAAGAGTGATTTGCCTTTCTCAACAAGGACTTAATCCACTATTCAAATCAACTGATTACAAATAGCAACACCTAAGAACAACTGTTCTTAGTCTTCTCAAGAGCTACTGATCTAACCTAGATCCTCTTAAGGAAAACTTCCTTTACAAATTAATGTAATACAATGTAAGAGTAATAAATTGCTTCTATGAAAGCTATAAACACAACTGTGTTATTTCTCTAAGTTTAGAACAAAGTATGAACTATAAAGAATATGAGAGCTTGAGAGTTTCTTCGCTTGAGAGTAAGTTTTTCAAAATTCGTCACTGAAGAAAGTGCTATGATATCCTTTATATAGCCACTTGAATATTGGAGAGAATATAATACCGTTGGAGAAGATATTTCCAATATCAAATAGTACTGTCCTTTGTACTATTGCAGCAGAGAGACGGCGCACAAAATGTGGGTGTAGCAATTGTCTGCTGAGCTGTGAATTTACCATATATGGAATGTATCAGAGGAATAATCTTCTTGCAGAGATTTATGTCTATCCCAATTAAGGAAAGATTTGCTGGCATATTCCAACGGATATATTAAAATAATCTTCTTCAAATAATTCTTCAGATAGTTCAGATCAACAATCAATATCAGAGTCTTCAGTCTTCAGAATCTTCTGGAAACTTCAGAGCCTAAGATGTTCTTCAGATGTTGCTGAATCAGAGTCTGGTGCAGCTGTGTGCTTGAAGCGTAACATGCTCTTAGATCAGAGTCTTCACTCAGATCAGAGTCTTCTCTCATTCAGAGTCTCTTCACTCAGAGTCTTCTTTCATTCAGATTCTTGATAATATATGCAGCGTGTTGTATCTTCAGAATCTTGATGACTAAGCTCTTATACTTCAGATTCTTCTAATCTTCAGATGCTCTTGAGCCATTCAGAATTTATTGTTCACATCAAATTTGCTCTTTAAGATTAAAATCTTTTGTGCCTGTAGAAAACAGTTTAGAACAAATTTAGAGAGTATAATTCTTGTATACAAATTATCATTAATGTTATCATCAAAACTTAGAGATATTACTAAGACACAATCTGTGCTCTTACAATCTCCCCCTTTTTGATGATGACAAAACATGAGAAATTTGTTCAATAAAAATATGAATTAAAATTACTCCCCCTGAGATTAACAATCTCCCCCTGAAATGAATACTCTAATGGAATTAGATACTTCCCTTTCTGGTTGAGTACATTTCAGATTCAGAGCCTGATTGAAGCCTGGTTGACATATGTTTGACTTCTAGAGTCAAAGCTTGATGCCATATTAAGGCTTGATGCCAGATGAACAACTTCAGAACACCTGGTTGTTTATCTTGCCATTTCCTGTCTTGAGTTATCTTTTAGATCATAGTACTCAAGGTTAGATATCAGAGTCTGGTCTACTCAGATTTATCTATTTTTGATCAGGTTCTGAAAAGATAGATCTCAGGAAAAACTTCAATGAAATTTGTCAGATTTTTTTAATAATATCTGGGACACTTAAATTCAAAGAATGTTAGTAACATGTCTGACTTAGTTCAGATAATTGCTTATAGATTTGAACAATCAGATTCTATTTTGTTTCTCCCCCTTTTTGTCATAATCAAAAAGAATTTTAAAAGACAGTAAAGATGCAGAAGAAACACATATCCAGATAAGCAAAAAGATCATTGTCATTAAGTCAAGAGAACATCCAGATTCAGATAAAAGCATACAAAACATATCAGAAGAAAATCAAAACAAAGCAAAACATGAAAAACTTGTGCAAAACATCAAGTAGGTTTAGCAGATGAGGCTTGTTGAGAAGCAATGAGTTGCAGCAGTGTTGTAATCCTTTCTGAATTTTCATCTTGCTTAGCCATCCAAGTTTTCATTTCTTCATTTGTTTTCTTTTGATCAACCATAAAATCCTTAAGTTCTTTGACATCCTTCTGAAGATCTGTAGATTCTGAAACAGTAGATTCTGAAACAGGCTGAGTAACATCAGGTGCAGGAATTTCTGGAGGTGGAGGAGCTTCTAGAAGAAGAATAGGAGGAGTGTTTCTCTTAATCCGTTTTTGATAAGCAGCAAACCTTACTTTTGACAATCTAAGACATTGAGTCCTGATTTTCAAAGCCTCCCTATTCAGTCTGTAAAGATATTTCTTCCAAACAGCGTCAGCAGCCTCTTTGTCCATAGTAGTCATGCAAACATCCATAATGTCAGCAAAGTCTGAGACATTATCCTTATCAAAATCTCTTAACAGAGTATAAACACGTGATCCCAATTCTGCTTCATCAGGGATTCTGGGTTTGCTTGGTTGGGTTAGTTGTGTTTGTGGTGTTTGTTCAGAAGGTTGAGGTTGTGAAGATGGATGTTCAGATGTTTGTGGTTCAGAAGGTTGAGGATTGATTTGTGGTTCAGATGTTGGTTGGTTGGTTTGTGGTTCAGATGTTTGTTGGTCAGAATGTTGTGGTTGAGGTATTGAGGGAATTGGTTGGGTTTCTGTTGGTTGTGGAGTGTTTTGGATTTCAAGAGGTTGTGGAGTGAGAGTTTGAGTTGGGGAATTTTGTGGAGAAGGTGGATGTTCAGAAGTTGGAGATTTAAACAGCTGTTTCCAAACACTCTCAGAACGAGGTTGTTTGAGATCATTCAAGCATTCATTAATGTAACCAGATGATTCATCATCAGATGATGCATCAGAGTGGTTAGATTTTTCAGAAGTTGAAGATAAATTGACAGACTGGTTTAAAGGTGTGACATCTAATATCTCATCAGGATCAATGAGATATTCAGGTTGGTCAGAGTGTTCAGGGTGAACATCCTCTGGAATGGTATATTCTGGGATAGTGTTTTGTGGTTGTGGTGTTGTTTGTTGAGTTTGTTGTGGAATTTCTGTTTGTATGTTTGTTGGTTGCTTGGATTGTGGTGTATGAGGAGGGACAGAAGATGGTTTAGAGATAATAGTTTTAGAAGGTCTGGATCTTCTAAATCTAAGTGGGGAGTCAGAGGGTGTGGAGGTATCAGAATGATGAACAGGATTAGAATCAGTGTTAAATACCTGTTTCAGAGTATCTCTAATTTCTTCAAAAGTTGCTGCAGGAGGATTTGGTTGAACCTTCTTCAGCTTCTTCCTTTTCTTCTTCTTTTCAGCATTTGAATGCTTCCTTTTCTTCTGATGACCTTCACTATCAACTTTTCTCTTACGTCTTCTTTCCCTTGTCAAATCAGGAAGAACTTGGCCTTCCTTCTGCAAAAGATTGGCAGGAATCTCATCACCATCTCTTAGGCAGCGAGCAACATACTCAGCAATAACTTCTCTAGATTCATCTGAGGTGAATAAAGGAAAATCCTTAACAGGAATCCTTCTTCCCCTAACTTCTTCAGAGTTAGTTTTCCTTGGTTTCTCAGATAAATCATCAACCAGTTTCATCCTTCTCAGAGTTAAACCGTTTATTTCAGAGCCAATGATATAAGTCAGATCTTCTGTCAACCCAGCCTCTTGCAGATGCGCCACAAGTTGGTTTTCTATCAGAATATCTGAAATCAGCCTTCCCATAGGGATCCATGTTCTGACTTTTCCAGATTTATCTCTGGCTGTTTCCCTTGTTTCCTTGACGTGAGACACCAGATGATTAAACAACAAATATGGAAGATCAATCTGAATGTTTTGGTGTAAACAATACATGAAGTAAAGTTGTTCAGCATTAACATAATCAGAAGAGTTTGAAGAGGGTCTGTGAAAGATGGTGCTCATGAAAATCTTAGCCCATATCTTGTAAGTGGGTTTCAAGAACTTAACCTTCTTACAAGGTTCACCAGTAGTACAGATTTCTTGACATACATCTTTCAGGTCTTCACGCGCAGAAGACAGAGAGGTTACTCCATCAGTTGCCTTAAAACCTATGAGTTTCCTTATCAGGTTTTCAGTGATAACTATCTTTTTTTCCCAGCACAGAGGAGTGAATGAACTTTGGAGTAGCATATGCATGGATCCAGAACTCCTTCACTAACGTTGGATACACAGGACCCATAAGCCTGTCAAAGTAACCGTCCCAGCCTTGTGCTTTGATTGAAGAAATCAGATCAAACCCATTTTCAGCAAGATCTTCTAAGTCCACGAAACTTTCACACAGAACTTCTAGTGAATCAACAGCAGTTAGGAGAGTGCGTACTGGTTCTTTGAAAGTGGTAGCATTCTTGGTAGTAACAGCGTTTGAAGTAGATGCCATTGTTGACGATGATGAAGAAGATGAAGGTTTCTGAGTTCTTTTAGGGTTTGCAAAGAGAGAGAACAACAAACAAAAGCGCATATGTGTTTGAGAATGTGAAAAGTGTGAATGTGTTATGAGAATGGTTTATATAGACAAATAAAGCAAGCATGGGAAACACAACAGACACACATAGGACACATACGCACGTTTGCATTAAATGAAAAGTAATCATTTTTAATTATGATATGACATTTGGGGGAAAATCAAGACAGATTGAGATTTTCAAAGCAATACCTTAAACGTCATCATCAGTAGGTGTACTCCATCTTTTCAGATTCTGAGTGACACGTGTTTGCTTGCATGTGATTCTATAACTCTTAAGAAATGAAACGTTTTCAACTTTCAGATCCTCTGAGATGGTCAGTTCAGAGTTTCACACAAAAAAAAATAATTCACAGATAAATTAAACAAGCAAGACAGATGAAATACTTCAGAGTGTTAAACACTTAGCATCTGAGAAGTTGACTCTGAGAAATATTACTCTGGACAAAAATCCATACAAATATTTTTCAGAATAAACTTAAACCTATCTTCAGCAAGGGGTTTTGTGAAAATATCTGCCCATTGATGATCTGTATCAACAAAGGCTAAATTTATTACACCCTTCTGAACATAGTCTCTGATGAAATGATGTTTAATCTCAATATGTTTGGCCTTAGAGTGTAAAATTGGATTTTTGGATAAACATATAGCAGAAGTATTATCACAGAAGATAGAAAGATTACTCTCATAGATTTGATAATCTTCTAGTTGACTCTTCATCCAGAGCATCTGAGTGGAACATCCAGCAGCAGCAATGTATTCTGCCTCTGTGGTTGATAGTGCAATTGTTGGTTGCTTCTTGCTGTACCACGAGATCAGATGACTTCCAAGAAACTGACAGCTTCCAGAAGTACTTTTGCGCTCAACTCTATCTCCAGCATAGTCAGCATCACAGAATCCAACTAGTGAATATTCGTCAGATCTTCTGTAACACAAACCAACATTAGCAGTACCTTTCAGATACCTTAGAATCCTCTTAACAGCAGTTAAGTGTGATTCTCTAGGATCTGATTGGAATCTAGCACATAAACAAACACTAAACAGAATGTCTGGTCTAGAAGCAGTCAAATAAAGAAGAGATCCTATCATACCTCTGTAGAGTTTCTGATCTACCTTCTTACTTACCTCTTCCTTACCTAGAGTGCTTGTAGGATGCATTGGAGTCTTTGCCATTTTGCTATCCAGCATGTTAAACTTCTTCAGAAGCTCTTTAACATACTTGGTCTGATGTATGTAGGTGCACTCTGGAGTCTGATTTACTTGGATTCCCAGAAAGAATCTCAGTTCTCCCATCATGCTCATCTCAAATTCTGCCTGCATACATTTAGCAAACTCCTTTCCAAGCATAATATTTGTTGATCCAAAAATAATATCATCTACATAAATTTGACAAATCAACAAATCTTTCTTAATGGTTTTACAAAATAGTGTGGTATCCACTTTTCCTCTGATGAAATTTTTCTTCAGAAGAAAATTACTCAACCTCTCATACCAAGCTCTGGGAGCTTGTTTTAGTCCGTAAAGAGATTTTTTCAGTTTGTAAACATGATCTGGAAAATTTTCATTTTCAAAACCAGGAGGTTGGTGGACATACACTTCCTCTTCTATAATTCCATTAAGAAAAGAACTTTTAACATCCATCTGATAAAGAGTGATGTTATGTTGTGCAGCAAATGAAATAAGCAAGCGTATAGACTCTAACCTTGCAACAGGAGCATATGTTTCTGTGTAGTCTATGCCTTCTTGTTGACTGTAGCCTTGAGCAACCAGTCTTGCTTTGTTCCTTTCAACTTCTCCTTTCTCATTAAGTTTATTTCTGAAAACCCATTTTGTTCCAATGACATTGAAACCTTTAGGTCTTGGAACCAGATCCCAGACTTCATTCCTTGTGAATTGATTCAGCTCCTCTTGCATAGCTAAAATCCATTCATTATCTTCCAGAGCCTCATCAACAGATGTTGGTTCTATAATTGACACTAAGCCACAGAAGGAAGATTCAGAAGTTCTGAGAAATGCTCTTGTCCTTATTGGATCATCTTTCTTTCCAATTATCACATCCTCTGGATGAGAAGCTTTCATTCTGGAAGAAGATCCTCTGACTGTTGGTCTTTCAGAAATATGCAGATTGTCAAGTTGGGAAGTTAGAGGCGTAGCATCTGGGTTTGCTTCAGAGTCTTTGTCTTCAGTCTTGTCTGCCTCTGAGCCTTCAGAGTCTGTGAGAATAACTTCTCTATCTGCAGAACTTTCAACTTGCTTTGGCTTTTCAGAGCCAAGCTTATCATCAAATCTAACATGAATAGATTCTTCCACAATCTGTGTTTCAGTATTGAATACTCTGTAGCCTTTAGAGCGTTCAGAATAACCAAGCATGAAACACTTCTGTGCTTTGGAATCAAACTTGTTCAGATGATCTTTAGTGTTAAGCATATAACAAATGCATCCAAATGGATGAAAATAAGCAATGTTGGGCTTTCTGTTTCTCCACAATTCATAGGGAGTCTTTTCCAGAAGAGGTCTTACAGACACTCTGTTCTGAATATAACATGCTGTATTTATTGCTTCTGCCCAAAAGTATTTTGCCAGATTTGTCTCGTTGATCATGGTTCTGGCCATTTCTTGCAATGTTCTATTTTTCCTCTCTACAACTCCATTTTGTTGTGGAGTTCTAGGACAGGAGAAATCATGTGCAATTCCTTTTTCAGAAAAATATTTTTCAAAATATTTGTTTTCAAATTCACCACCATGATCACTTCTGACTTTAATAATTCTGCATTCTTTTTCAGTCTGGACTTGATTGCAGAAGTCAATGAACACAGAATGAGACTCATCCTTGTGTTTTAGAAACTTTACCCATGTCCATCTGCTGTAGTCATCTACAATGACTAACCCATACTTCTTGCCTCTGATGGATGCAGTTTTCACTGGTCCAAACAAATCAATATGAAGTAATTCCAATAGTCTAGAAGTGGAAACAACATTTTTTGGTTTAAAATGAGATTTTGAAAATTTACCCTTTTGACATGCGCCACACAGAGCATCTGAATTGAACTTCAGATTAGGGAGTCCTCTGACCAGATTGAGTTTATTAATCTGAGATATACGTCTCATATTAATATGTCCCAATCTTCTATGCCAGACCCATTGCTCATCATTCACAGATAAAAGGCATTTTACATTTTGAACTTTAAGTTCTGAAAGGTTAATTTTGTAAATGTTGTTTTTCCTCTTTCCACTGAATAGGATTGAACCATTCTTTTGACATACAGCTTTGCAACATTTTTGATTAAAGATGATATCATAACCACTGTCACTTAATTGACTTATGGACAATAGATTATGTTTCAATCCTTCAACTAACAGAACATTAGAAATAGAGGGTAGGTTACCATTACCTATTGTACCAGAGCCAATGATCTTGCCCTTCTGGTTCCCTCCAAATTTCACGTCCCCTCCAGATCTAAGTTCCAGGCTTTGGAACATAGACCTTTCGCCCGTCATATGTCGTGAGCATCCAGAGTCCAGGTACCATGATTGGTGTCTGGATTTTGCTGCTAAGAACATCTGCAACAGGTATTATTTTACTTTTAGGTACCCAGATCTTCTTGGGTCCTTTGGGGTTAGATGTTCTGTGGTTTTGCCTAAACTTCTGTTTTTCAACATAGTGTTTATTCTGGCTAGCCCTTGGCTTAAACACATAAGTACTCTTTTCAGAGCTTGTATGTTTAATATCATTCAGATGACCAAACTTAAAATGAGAATACAGAGGAGTCTTCTTGATGAAGAGTTTATCAACAGATTTTGGATTGCTTCCAGAGGAAGATTCACATCCAATGCCTCTTCTGTTGTTCCCACTAACACCATAGATCATAGAAGCAATTTTGCTTCTGTCTATGCTTTTAGTGAGGAATCTTTTAAAACTGGAGTCATATTTTTCTAAAATATTTTCACTTGACTCTGTTTCAGTATCAGATTCTTGTTGAGTTGTTTCTAAATCATTTTTGAGTTTTAAATTTATTTCTTTCTGCTCAACAAGTTCTGTTCTCAGAAGATCAATCTCAGATTCAAGATTGCTTTTCAGCTTCTTGTATTTGAGTTTAATCTTGTTGTAGCTTTCCAACATGTCAGATAAACTTTCAACAAGTTCAGCTCTGGAGAGTTCAGAAAATACCTCTTCAGAGTCAGAGTCTGATTCTGACTCAGATTCAGATGATGACGTTCCTTCATCTTGATCATTTGTGTTGGCCATCAGCGCAACATTTGCACATTCTTCCTCAGATTCAGAAGATGATTCAGATTCATCTGAGTCATCCCATGTAGCCATCAGAACCTTTTTCTTTTTATCAAACTTCCTTTTGGGTTTTTCCTTTTGAAGTTTGGGACATTCACTCTTGTAGTGTCCAGGTTCTTTACATTCATAGCAAGTGACCTCTTTCTTGCCAGATCTTCTGTGTCCAGAAGATTCTCTCTTTTGATCAGATCTTCTGAAGTTGTTGAACTTCTTCCCTTTGTGCTTCCAGAGTTTGTTGATCCTTCTGGACAGCATGGATAGTTCATCTTCTTCTTCAGAAGAAGATTCCTCAGAGCTTTCTTCATTTACCTGCAAAGCTTTAACAGATTTGTTAGATTTAAAAGCTAAGGATTTACCTTTATCTTTCTTCTGGGGTTCATCTTCCTCCAGCTCAATCTCATGACTTCTCAAAGAACTGATGAGTTCTTCTAATGAGATTTTGTTCAGATCCTTGGCCAGCTTCAATGCAGTCACCATAGGTCTCCATCTGGTAGGAAGACTTCTGATGATCTTCTTGACATGATCAGATGTTGAGTAGCCCTTGTCCAGAACTTTCAACCCAGCTGTTAGAATCTGAAATCTGGAAAACATAGTCTCAATGTTCTCAGATTCTTCCATCTTGAACGCTTCATACTTCTGTATCAGCGCCAGAGCCTTTGTTTCTTTCACCTGAGAGTTTCCCTCATGAGTCATTTTGAGAGACTCAAACATATCATGAGCAGTGTCTCTGTTGGTAATCTTCTCATACTCTGTATGAGAGATTGCATTAAGAAGTATGGTTCTGGCTTTGTGATGATTCTTGAATTCTTTCTTCTGCTCCTCAGTCATTGATTTTCTATCAATCTTTTTGCCATCCTTAGTAGGATGTTCATATCCATCAATGACTAAATCCCAGAGATCAGCATCATACCCCAAGAAAAAACTTTCAAGTCTATCTTTCCAATAATCAAATTTTTCTCCATCAAAACATTGGAGGTTTGGTGCTGATTCTGTCTCCTTCATATTTGTTGCTTGATGTAGGAATATCACCCATATTAGAAACCAAATAAATAACAGAGTATTCTTCTCACTGGATCTTTATCTGTCACGGTTAAGTGAATGCACACGCAGAACCGGAGCTCTGATGCCAACTGAAGGTGAGAAAATACTTAGAAGGGGGGTTGAATAAGTATGACAGAAAATAATCAAAGATAAAAACTCAAGTATTTTTATCCTGGTTCGTTGAACTCAACTACTCCAGTCCACCCTTTTCAAGAGTGATTTGCCTTTCTCAACAAGGACTTAATCCACTATTCAAATCAACTGATTACAAATAGCAACACCTAAGAACAACTGTTCTTAGTCTTCTCAAGAGCTACTGATCTAACCTAGATCCTCTTAAGGAAAACTTCCTTTACAAATTAATGTAATACAATGTAAGAGTAATAAATTGCTTCTATGAAAGCTATAAACACAACTGTGTTATTTCTCTAAGTTTAGAACAAAGTATGAACTATAAAGAATATGAGAGCTTGAGAGTTTCTTCGCTTGAGAGTAAGTTTTTCAAAATTCGTCACTGAAGAAAGTGCTATGATATCCTTTATATAGCCACTTGAATATTGGAAGAGAATATAATACCGTTGGAGAAGATATTTCCAATATCAAATAGTACTGTCCTTTGTACTATTGCAGCAGAGAGACGGCGCACAAAATGTGGGTGTAGCAATTGTCTGCTGAGCTGTGAATTTACCATATATGGAATGTTATCAGAGGAATAATCTTCTTGCAGAGATTTATGTCTATCCCAATTAAGGAAAGATTTGCTGGCATATTCCAACGGATATATTAAAATAATCTTCTTCAAATAATTCTTCAGATAGTTCAGATCAACAATCAATATCAGAGTCTTCAGTCTTCAGAATCTTCTGGAAACTTCAGAGCCTAAGATGTTCTTCAGATGTTGCTGAATCAGAGTCTGGTGCAGCTGTGTGCTTGAAGCGTAACATGCTCTTAGATCAGAGTCTTCACTCAGATCAGAGTCTTCTCTCATTCAGAGTCTCTTCACTCAGAGTCTTCTTTCATTCAGATTCTTGATAATATATGCAGCGTGTTGTATCTTCAGAATCTTGATGACTAAGCTCTTATACTTCAGATTCTTCTAATCTTCAGATGCTCTTGAGCCATTCAGAATTTATTGTTCACATCAAATTTGCTCTTTAAGATTAAAATCTTTTGTGCCTGTAGAAAACAGTTTAGAACAAATTTAGAGAGTATAATTCTTGTATACAAATTATCATTAATGTTATCATCAAAACTTAGAGATATTACTAAGACACAATCTGTGCTCTTACAGTTGTGATGTCCGTTCCGTTTCTTGCACGACACTTTGGTGTTAGAGAAGGAATTAGCATGGAGAATTCCTACACTCATTATGTCTATTTTGAGAGTAGGGGACGAATGACCTTGTTCCCGGAATAGTTGCCTATATCTCCTTACTGTGGTATTCCCTCGTTTCTCCAATTGAGTCGATCCTTGATTGCAGCTTGCACTCTAGTCTCCTATTTGGAAGTAACCTTTTTCTTTCAAATCAACATTATTTTCTCTTGTGGCCAATCACCATCCTTGGTTCTCCTCTTTCTTGGTTGATTAACCATTCCTTGGTTAAAACTATTTCTCTTCTTCCCCAGGAAAGTCGATCCTTTTTCTTTGGTTAAACACAGCATTTCTGTTAACCCTAGTCCCTATTGGAGTTCTTAACCTTCTCTTGGTTCTCTCTACTTGGTTAATCATTGTCTGTCAGTTAATCACCGTTTGATTTTCTCCTTAGTTATTGTCTGTTAACACTGAGCTTTCTTCGGGTTAATCACCATTTCTTGGTTAATCACCCATCTTTTGGTCGATCACAGTCTTCCTGTTAGAACCAATCACCCTTTTTTCTCAGTTAACTGCAGTTCGCCTGTTAACATACTGAGTTTATCTTGAGTTAATCACCTTCTCTTGGCTAATCACTCATTCTTTTTGGTTAATCATAATTCTTCTGTTAAATACTGAATCCCCTGTAGTTAGCAACCTTTCTTTGGTTCAAATACTGCTAGTTTTGTGTGTTAGTAACCTTTGTCCCGTTCAAATACCCTTTCCTTCGGTCAAGTACTGCTTGTTTAGTTAGTGCATTGTTCTTTAGGTCACAACCTTTGTTGGCTCCACACCCATCCTTTTGGTTGATTATCGTAATATACCAGTTAAAACTACTTCCTTTCTCCCTTATTTCGGTTAATCACTGTTTATCAGTTAATACACCGCACTCTCTTCAGAGTTAATACCACCTTTGGTTCAATACTCTTCATTTCTCTGGGTTCATCACAGTCCGTCTATTAACACCAATTCTTTTTGCTCTCCCCACATATTCCTTCTCCTATTTTACTCGGTTAACCACTACCTGCATGTTAATGCAACGAATCTCTTACAGATCATACCTTTCATTTCGATTCTTGTCTGTTTTTCCTAGGAAACATCGCCATTCTTTTTATTTCTCCCAGTGGAGTCATCTTTTTTCATAGTCTCCAGAAGAGTTATTGTCCTGCTTTTGTGTTCTCAAGCAGAGTTCTTGCCTTGCATTCGTGCTCCCCAGTTGAGTTCGCCTTTCTTCCTTGGTTTTGAAACCACTTCTGCTGTGTTCCTCAGTAGAGGCTTTCTACCTCTTTTCTGCTCTTGGTTTTGACACCATTCCTTTTGTATCCCCAGTTGGGTCTTTCTTTCTCTTTTCTCTCTTGGCTTTGACGCTGTTTTTCTTTCCTTTTCTTTTAGCGTTGGTTCCCCGAACTTCGTAGGATCTGATTTCCTCATTACACTATGAGGATACATAGGCATAAGATGAAGGTGAGAAAATACTTAGAAGGGGGGGGGGGGGGTTGAATAAGTATATAGAAAATATTATGGCAATAAAAACACAAAGATTTTTATCCTGGTTCGTTGAACTCAACTAATCCAGTCCACCCTATCAAGAGTGATTTGCCTTTCTCTACAAAGACTTAATCCACTATTAATCAAACTGATTACAATAGCAACCACTAAGAACAACTGCTCTTAGTCTTCTCAAGAACTACTGACCACAACTTGGTCTTCTCAAGGAACTTTTACAATCAAATGTAAAACTAAACAAGTTTTTGAATGCTTCTAAGTAAGCTGTATCACAACTGTGATTTACACTTAAGTTTAAGAACTTATGAAAACTATTTAGCAAAGAATAATAATTTGTATGAGAGCTTGTGATAGTTTTCAAAAGAATTGTTCAATAATTTTATCAATATTCGTTAGCTCAAGAAAGATGTTGAAGTCTTGCTTTTATAGGCACATAAGTCCAAGACGTTTGCACTTTGAAAACCGTGTCTGAAAAGAGCTATAGCCTTTTTGTCTTACATCACTTGACCTTTCCTAGAAGTAGAACGTTCAGAGAAATCCTTTTTGCCTGTGTTCTTGTGTCTAGCATAAAAGAGGAAAGAGTCGTTTGGCATTACCAACGGATATAACTTCAAATAATCTTCTTCAATAAGTTTCTAATTCCCAGCAATTCACATCAGAGCCTTGAGTGATCAGAGTCTTGATGTCTTCAGAATTTGTTGTATCATAGTGTTGTAGCAAGTGTGCTTTAGCGTGAGATTTCTCAGAGCAGAGTTTAGGAATCAGATCCTCAGTACTTGCAGCGTACAGTACTATCAGAGTCTTCTGAAAAACTGTGCTTGAAACTCTTCATACAAAGTCTTCAGACTATGCTTCAGATGCTTCTGTAGCTTCTGCTTCAGATCCTTCTGTAGACAGCACTCAGAGTCTTCTGTAGGCAGCGCTTAGATTCTTCTAAGATATGCTTCTAACGCTTCAGAGCCTTGCATAGTTCAACGTTCAGATCCAATTTTTACTTTCATAAGAATATTAATTTTAATATCTGCAGCAAAAATACTTGAACAAATTTAGAGTATATAATTTCTTAATACAAAGTTTCGTAAGTGTTATCATTAAAACATAGAGATATAACTAAGAACCAATCTGTGTTCTAACAATCTCCCCCTTTTTGATGATGACAAAAACATAAGAAATTTTGTTCAATAAAGATATAATTATAACTCCCCCTGAGATTATGAGTCTCCCCCTGAATTGAATACTTAGAAAGAATAGAAACTTCCCTTTTTGCATGAGTATACTTTTCAGAATCAGAGCCTGATCGTTCCAAAAAAAAGAGCTTGACTTGGATGAACGTTTTAGAATCAGAGCCTGATTGGTTAAAACTTGATCTGGGGATCTCAGAGTTACTTTAAAGAATTTTGTCAGATTTATCATAAGTTCTGAAATACTAAAAGTTCACGTTAGTTATAATTTGATATCTCTGAATTCCATTCAGGTAAAGTTTATTTGAACAGTCAGAATTTCATTTTCTCCCCCTTTTTGTCATAATCAAAAATAAAAACTTTGAAAGACAAATAAAAGGAAACAGAGAGAAAAGATACATTCATGTAAAGAAAACAACAGATTCATTCATTCATTCAAATAAGTACTTAGACAGAGCAGACAAAACATCAGATAAGAAATTCAAGTACAAGTGCACAAACATTAGATACAGAAAAAACATAAATCTAGGGTTGTTTGGAAAGAATCATCTTCAGAAGTTGAGTGATCTCAGATGAAGATTGTTCTTGCTTTGACATCCATTTTTCAATGTTCTCATTCTTCTGATCTTGTCTTGCCATCTAGGACTTGATCTCAGATTGACCAGCTTCTAACACAACAATCTTATCTTCTAATTCTGGATTCTGTTTCTTGACCTCAGAAGAAGTAGATGAAGCAGATTCTGATGTAGGAGCAGAGTCAATAACCATTGGAGTTGCAGAGTCTGGAGCCACAGATGTAGAGGGTTTGTCTACAGATATCAGAGCCAAAGGATTTTCTTCAGAAGCAGATTCTGCAATGGTTTCTGTAGCAGATACTTCAGAAGATGAAGGTACATCCTTAAGAAGCAAAGGTGCAGATCTTTTCATGTTCCATAGCATGGTTCTGGCAGTCTCAGCAAATCTGATCTTCGCATCATCAGAGCAGACACTCTTCAGATTTGAAGCAACGGTATTGAATCTGGAGATGAAGCTATTCCAAATAGCATCAGATTCATCTGCATTCATGGTTGACAAGCATCTCTTCTTCACAGAGCCTAAATTCATCTTTATCTCTTTCATAAAATTTTCAAATAGAATATCAACATTTAGCCTAGGTTTTAGTTTAAGAAAGGCTTCAAGAGTTGATGGTTTGATTGGTTTTGGTGGAGTTGGTATGGTGAAAGATGGGATGATGAACAGAGGACGAGGGTAGGAAGGAAAAGATGGATGGTTAGATGATGAAGTAGCGGTTTTGAATCTGGATAAAGTATGAACTAGAAATGGTTTTACACGTGATGCAGAGGGAATGACATCAAATGTAGTGGAAGAGTAGGGAATGAAAACAGATTTATCAGACAACAGAGATTCTGATGAAATGATATCTGGTAGTTGTTCAAAATGGGTTTGAAGTTCAGATGGAAGAGTAGTTGAAAAGCTAGGTTTGTATGGATTGATTATGTCAGATGGTTCTATTCTGGTATAAAAGTGTTTAATCTTTAGACCAGAAGGAAGTGGTTTAAAGGATGCAGCTGAAACACATTCAGATGTCCTGGGTTTAGGTGTTGAAGTGGGTTCAGGAATGATAGTATCAGATGAAATAGGTGGATCTGGTTGTTTAGGTTCATATCCTCTGAGAGAGGGGGTGAACTAACATCTGGATGAACATCAGATTTAGATGAATCAGATGAGGTGGTTGAGTGACAGGATGTGGAAGATATGTCAAACATGATTTTGAGGGGTTGGACGTCCAGAACCTCAGAATCAGGTACGTTTGATTCAGTAGGTTTGGATTTTTCTGGTTGAGGATTAGAAGGTTTGGATTTTGGTGGTTCAGATACAACTGGTTCATATGGTATTGGTTCAGGTACAGAGGTTTGTTGAATTTCAGGTTGTTGTTGTGTTGGAGTTGGTTCTGCTGGTTTTGTTGCTTGTGATTTTGATTGAGGAATGTCAGATGATTGTAATGGTGTTGTGGGAACAGGATCAGATGGAATATGTGAGTTAGGAATTGTAGGTGGTTCAGAGGTTTGAGAAGGAACATGAATAGTTTGAGTTTGAGTAGGAGGAGGTTCAGGTATAGAACTAACTGTTGATAAATCTACTGCAATTTTAGAAATAGAAGGTGAAGATTTTTTAGTACCTTTTATCTTGATGCATATGAGGAACTTCTCCAGAAGCTTTTCTCTTTATCTGCTTCTGTGGTTTTTTAGCAACTTTCTGTTTCTTCTGAGCAGCAGCTTCTTCTGCCTCTAACTGTCTTCTTTTCTTCATATTCTCCTCATAAACATCTGGGATTGGTTCTCTTGCACGTATCAGAATATCAGTAGGAACAGGTGTTCCATATGCCTTGCACATATCAATGTACCTAAGAATAACATCTCTAGGTTCCTCAGCACCAAAGATAGGAAAGTCTTTAACTAGAATCCTCCTCTGACTGACTTCAGCAATATTCAGCTTTTTAGGAGCAGTTGTGAGTTCATCCACAACTCTTAGCCTTTGGAGACTCTTTCCATTCAAGGGTTTTCCAACTATTGAATCAAGTTCTTTTTTCACTCCAGCTTCATGTAGAGCAGCTACTAGACCATTCTCCGTCAGAATGTCTGAGATTAATCTTCCAAAAGGTATCCACGTTCTGATCTTCTGACCCTTAGTCTTGACAGATTCTCTGGATGTATTAATGTGATTTCACAAATGCATGAAGAGAATGTGTGGCAGATCCACTTTAGTACTCTGACTCAAGCGATACATGAATTAAATCTGTTCATTGTTCACATAATCTGGAGAGTTTGTGGATTTTTTATGGTTGATGCAGCCCAGAAAAATCTTTGCCTAGATTTTGTAATCAGGTTTCATATCCTTGAACTTGTTGGAAGCTTGTCCAGATGAAATAACTTCAGCATACACTTCATCCATTTCAACACGCCCAGCTGGCAGATGAGAACTCCATCATTTTCTTCATACCCAATGAGTTTTCTGATTAGATCTTCAATGATTAT
Organism: Lathyrus sativus; assembly: GCA_963859935.3. Classification (NCBI taxonomy): domain Eukaryota; kingdom Viridiplantae; phylum Streptophyta; class Magnoliopsida; order Fabales; family Fabaceae; genus Lathyrus; species Lathyrus sativus. Next base: position 549,472,019 of record OZ012735.1, on the reverse strand, counting down.
AGTCTTTTTTCCCAGAACAGAAGAGATGATGAACTTTGGGTAGACAGATGCGTGAATCCATAATTCTTTCACTAAGTGAGGATAAACTGGTCCAAATAATCTATCAAAATACTTTACCCAGCCTTGAGCATCAATGATAGAATGCAAATCAAAACCATTGTCAGCCAAGGAGTCAAATTCCATCATTGATTCACATAAAACTTCAAGCTTATCAACAGGGGTTAACAAGGTTCTCTCAGGTTCCTTAAAAGGGGTAGCACCTATGTTTGATGATGCAACTGCAGCCATAGACGATTGGAACTGAGCTGAGGTTGAAGATGAGGTAGCCATTGTTGAAGATGATGAAGGTTTAGGGTTTAGATGAAGGCCAAAGAGCAAATAGAAATGCATATACGTGTTTGTGAAAGTGAAAAGTGTGAAATGGTGAGATTTGTGGTATTTATAAAGAGAAATTAGGGCACACAAACAGACACACATTCAGCATGTTCTCAATTAGCAATTAATGGCATTTAATGAAAAGAATAATAATCATTTCAAAGCATTAATTGATTCTGACAATTGGGGGGAAAATAAAGAATTTTAACTATTCAAAAGTTACCTCAAATGTCTCTTCAGTATTGTGCACGCCATCTTTTCAGATTTAGAGTGACACGTGTTTTCTTGCATGTGCTTCTGAATTCTCTTGAGAAATGAAATGTTAGCCAACGTTCAGATCCTCTGAGATTGGTTAGTTCAGATACACACAAATAATAATAATCCAAGAAATCAAATAATTGACAGATGAAATACTTCAGAGCTTAAACATTTTGCATCTGAGAAAGTTGCTTCTAATAAATATTATTCTGGATAAAATTCCATACCAATATTTTTCAGAATAAACTTGAATCTATCTTCAGCAAGGGGTTTTGTGAAAATATCAGCCCATTGATGATCTGTATCAACAAAGTCTAATTTTATAATACCCTTCTGAACATAGTCTCTGATGAAGTGATGTTTAATTTCTATATGTTTTTCCTTAGAGTGTAAAATGGGGTTTTTATACAAACATATAGCATAAGTATTATCACAGAATATATAAATATTACTCTCAAAGATCTGATAGTCTTCTAGCTGACTTTTCATCCAGAGCATCTGCGTGCTACATCCAGCAGCAGCAATATATTCTTCTACTGTAGTTGATAGAGCAATTGTAGGTTGTTTCTTGTTGTACCAGGAGATTAAATTTCTTCCCAGAAATTGACAACTTCCAGAAGTACTTTTTCTTTCAACTCTGTCTCCAGCATAATCAGCATCACAGAATCCAACTAATTTAAAATCATCAGATTTTCTGTAACACAAACCCACATTAGAAGTACCTTTCAGATACCTTAGAATCCTCTTAACAGCTGTTAAGTGTGATTCTCTAGGATCTGATTGGAATCTTGCACACAAGCATACACTGAATAAAATGTCAGGTCTAGAAGCAGTTAAGTAGAGAAGAGATCCTATCATACCTCTGTAGAGTTTCTGATCTACTTTCTTGCTTACCTCTTCCTTACCAAGAGTACTTGTTGGATGCATAGGAGTCTTTGCCATCTTACTATCAGTCATGTTGAACTTCTTCAGAAGCTCTTTAACATATTTGGTCTGATGAATGTAAGTGCAATCTGGAGTCTGGTTGACTTGAATTCCCAGAAAGAATCTCAATTCTCCCATCATGCTCATCTCAAATTCAGCCTGCATACATTGAGCAAACTCCTTTCCCAGCGTAACATTTGTAGATCCAAATATAATATCATCCACATATATTTGACAAATTAACAGATCTTTCTTAAATGTTTTACAGAAGAGAGTTGTGTTCACTTTGCCTCTGATAAAATTTTTCTCTAGAAGAAAGTTACTTAATCTCTCATACCAAGCTCTGGGAGCTTGTTTTAAACCATAAAGAGATTTCTTAAGTTTAAAAACATGTTCTGGAAATTTTTCACTTTCAAAACTAGGAGGTTGGTGAACATAGACTTCTTCTTCTATAATTCCATTTAGAAAGGCACTCTTAACATCCATCTGATATAGAGTGATGTTATTTTGTGCAGCAAAAGAAATGAGTAAACGAATAGACTCTAACCTGGCCACAGGAGCATAAGTCTCTGTGTAATCAATTCCTTCTTGCTGGCTATAACCTTGAGCAACAAGCCTTGCTTTGTTTCTTTCAACTTCTCCTTTTTCATTCAACTTATTTCTGAAGACCCATTTAGTTCCAATTATGTTGAATCCTTTTGGTCTTGGAACCAAATCCCAAATGTCATTTCTTGTGAACTGATTGAGCTCTTCTTGCATGGCAATTATCCAGTCATTGTCTTGCAGAGCTTCATCCACAGAAGTTGGTTCAATAACTGACACCAACCCAAATAATGACGCTTCAGATGATCTGAGGTAAGATCTTGTTCTTATAGGGTCATCCTTCTTTCTAATGATCACATCCTCTGGGTGAGAGGCCTTGATTCTGGAAGATGATCCTCTAACAGTTGATTCTTCAGAAATATTCAAGTTGTTCATTTGAGAAGCTAAAGGAATTGCATCTGGCGTTGCTTCTGGCTCTTTCACTTGAACCTTTTCTGCCTCTGAGCCTTCAGAGTCTGTGAGAATTACTTCTCTATATGCAGAACTTTCAAACTACTTTGGCTTTTTAGTGCCAAGCTTATCATCAAATCTAACATGTATAGATTCCTCCACAATCTGTGTTTCAGTATTGTATACTCTGTAGCCTTTAGAGTGTTTAGAATACCCAAGCATGAAACACTTCTGTGCTTTAGAATCAAACTTGTTTAGATTCTCTTTAGTGTTCAACATATAACATATACATCCAAAAGGATGAAAATAAGAAATGTTGGGCTTTCTGTTCCTCCATAATTCATAGGGATTCTTTTCCAGAAGAGGTCTTACAGACACTCTGTTCTGAATATAACACGTTGTGTTTATTGCTTCTGCCCAAAAGTGCTTTGCCAGATTAGTCTCGTTGATCATGGTTCTGGCCATTTCTTGCAAAGTTCTATTTTTCCTCTCTACAACTCCATTCTGTTGTGGAGTTCTAGGGCAGGAGAAATCATGAGCAATGCCATTTTCATTAAAATATTTTTCAAAATATTTGTTTTCAAATTCGCCACCATGATCACTTCTGACTTTAACAATTTTAAAATCTTTTTCATTCTGGACTTGTTTGCAGAAGTCAAAGAACACAGAATGTGACTCATCCTTGTGTTTTAGGAATTTCACCCATGTCCATCTGCTATAGTCATCAACAATGACTAATCCATACTTCTTGCCTCTGATGGATGCAGTTTTCACTGGTCCAAACAGATCAATGTGAAGTCATTCTAATGGTCTTGAAGTTGAAACAACATTTTTTGTTTTAAAAGAAGATTTTGAAAATTTTCCTTTTTGACATGCTTCACAAAGAGCATCTGAGTTGAACTTCAACTTAGGAAGTCCTCTGACCAAATTGAGTTTATTAACCTGAGATATACGTCTCATATTAATATTCCCCAATCTTCTGTGCCAGACCCATTGCTCATCATTAACAGACATAAGGCATTTAACATTTTGAACCTTAAGTTCTGAAAGATTGATTTTGTAAATGTTGTTCTTCCTCTTTCCATTAAATAGGATTGAGCCATCCTTCTGACTAACAGCTTTACAACATTGTTGATTAAAGATTATGTCATAACCATTGTCACTTAATTGACTTATGGACAATAGATTATGCTTTAATCCTTCTACAAGTAAAACATTAGATATAGAGGGAAGGTTACCATTGCCAATAGTACCAGAGCCAATAACCTTGCCCTTCTGATTCCTTCCAAACTTCACGTCTACTCCAGATTTAAGCTCCAGGCTTTGGAACATAAACCTTTCTCCCATCATGTGACGTGAGCAGCCAGAGTCCAGGTACCATGACTGGCGTCTTGACTTTTCTGCTAAATACATCTGCAACAGGGATTATCTTATCCTTAGGTACCCAGATCTTTTTGGGTCCTTTTGGGTTAGTTGCCTTGAAATTTTGTCTGAACTTCTGTCTTTTTACAACAGTTTTGTTCTGACTGACTTTTGGCTTAAACACAGAAACATTCTGATCAAAACGTGTGTGTTTAATATCATTCAGATGACCAAACTTAAAATGAGAATATAAGGGAGTCTTCTTAATGATAAGTTTATCAACAGGCTTTGGATTTAAATCCTTTCCAGAGGAAGATTCATATCCAATTCCTTTCCTGTTGTTTCTGCTAACTCCATAAATCATTGAAGCCATCTTGCTTCTATCTATGCTTTTAGCCAGAAACTTCTGAAAACTGAAGTCATATTCTTCCAAAATATTTTTGCATTTTGACTTAGTTTCAGATTCAGAGTCTTGTTGAGCTTTTTCAAAATTGTTTTTCATTTTCAAATTGTTTTCTTTGAGCTCAGCAACTTCTGACTTTAACAGATTATTCTCAGATTCAAGATTGCATTTAAGCTTCTTGCATTTGAGCTTAATCTGATTATAGTTTTTCAGGACTTCTGATAAAACTTTAATAAGTTCTTCCCTAGAGAGATCAGAAAGTACCTCTTCTGAGTCAGATTCAGAATCAGAATCAGATTCAGATCCAGATGATCCTTCATCCTGATCTTCTATTCCAGCCATCAATGCCATGTTGGTGCATTCTTCTTCTGACTCTGATGAAGATTCAGATGCATCTGAATCATCCCATGTAGACATCAGAACTTTCTTCTTATGCTCAGGTTTCCTTCTAGGCTTTTCCTTCTGAAGCTTTGGACATTCATTCTTGTAATGCCCAGGTTCCTTGCATTCATAGCAAACAACCTCCTTCTTTCTAGATCTTTTGTGTCCAGAGGACTCTTTGCGTTAATCTGGCTTCTTGAAGTTCTTGAACTTCCTCTATTTGTGCTTCTAGAGTTTGTTGATTCTTCTGGACAGCAAGGACAATTCATCTTCTTCTTCAGAAGAAGACTCTTCAGAGCTTTCTTCTAACACCTGCAATGCTTTAACAGATTTGTTAGATTTTAAAGCAATTGACTTACCTTTCTTTTGAGACGCGTCTTCTTCAAGTTCAATTTCATGGCTCCTCAGTGAGCTGATCAGTTCTTCCAATGTGATCTTGTTCAGATCCTTTGCTAGCTTCAGAGCAGTGACCATAGGTCTCCATCTGATGGGCAAGCTTCTGATGATCTTCTTCACATGATTAGCAGTTGAATAGCCTTTGTCCAGCACTTTTAGACCAGCTGTGAGGATCTGGAATCTAGAGAACATGGTTTCTATAGATTCAGATTCTTCCATTTTAAACGCTTCATACTTCTGGATCAGCGCCAAAGCCTTGGTCTCTTTAACTTGTGAGTTCCCTTCATGTGTCATCTTCAAATACTCAAACAAATCAAATGCAGTTTCTCTGTTGGTAATCTTCTCATACTCATTATGAGATATTGCATTTAACAAGATTGTTCTAGCTTTGTGATGATTTCTGAACTCCTTCTTTTGGGCTTCAGTCATAGATTTTCTATCAATTTTCTGGCCATCCCCGTCAGTGGGGTGAACATACCCATCAATGACTAAGTCCCATAGATCAACATCATAACCAAGGAAGAAACTCTCTATTCTGTCCTTCCAATAGTCAAACTTCTCCCCATCAAACATAGGGGGTTTTGTGCTGATTCTATCCCTTTCTTCATATCTGTTATTGCTGTTAGATGTTGAAGCTTCAGCCATAATAACAACTAAAAATATATATCAAAGTTTTCTCACTAGATCTTTTCTGTTCATGGTGAAGTGATAACACACACAGAACCGGAGCTCTGATGCCAACTGAAGGTAAGAAAATACTTAGAAGGGGGGTTGAATAAGTATATAGAAAATATTATGGCAATAAAAACACAAAGATTTTTATCCTGGTTCGTTGAACTCAACTAATCCAGTCCACCCTATCAAGAGTGATTTGCCTTTCTCTACAAGGACTTAATCCACTATTAATCAAACTGATTACAATAGCAACCACTAAGAACAACTGTTCTTAGTCTTCTCAAGAACTACTAACCACAACTTGGTCTTCTCAAGGAACTTTTACAATCAAATGTAAAAATAAACAAGTGTTTGAATGCTTCTAAGTAAGCTGTATCACAATTGTGATTTACACTTAAGTTTAAGAACTTATGAAAACTATTTAGCAAAGAATAATAATTTGTATGAGAGCTTGTAAGAGTTTTCAAAATAATTGTTCAATCATTTTATTAATATTTGTCAGCTCAAGAAAGATGTTGAAGTCTTTCTTTTATTGGCACAGAAGTCCAAGACGTTTGCACTTTGAAAACCGTGTCTGAAAAGAGCTGTAGCCTTTTTGTCTTCACATCACTTGACCTTTCCTAGAAGTAGAACGTTCAGAGAAATCCTTTTTGCATGTGTTCTTGTGTCTAGCATAAAAGAGGAAAGTGTCGTTTGGCATTACCAATGGATATAACTTCAAATAATCTTCTTCAACAAGTTTCTAATTCCCAGCAATTCACATCAGAGCCTTGAGTGATCAGAGTCTTGATGTCTTCAGAATTTGTTGTATCAGAGTGTTGCAGCAAGTGTGCTTTAGCATGAGATTTCTCAGAGCAGAGTTTAGGGATCAAACCCTCAGTACTTGCAGCGTACAGTACTATCAGAGTCTTCTGAAAAACTGTGCTTGAAACTCTTCATACAAAGTCTTCAGACTATGCTTCAGATGCTTCTGTAGCTTCTGCTTCAAATCCTTCTGTAGACAGCGGTCAGATTCTTCTAAGAGATGCTTTTGACGCTTCAGAGCCTTGCATAGTTCAACGTTCAGATCCAATTTTTTCTTTCAGAAGAATATTAATTTTAATATCTGCAGCAAAAATACTTGAACAAATTTAGAGTATTTAATTTCTTAATACAAAATTTCGCAAGTGTTATCATCAAAACATAGAGATATAACTAAGAATCAATCTGTGTTCTAACATAAGATTGCGAAATCTTTGCGAGCCACCTTCCTTCGTCTTCTTCCACTCTTCTGTCTCTCTAATCCGCCCAGATCTTCTTTTCTTTTCCTGGTTCCATAAACTATTGAGCGTTGACTTCCTTATTGCACTATGAGGGTACGTAGGCACGAGGGCCCCAATCCTCCGCGAGCACGTTCCTTTCCTTTTCTTTTCCTTCTCTTTTCTCTCTCCTTTCTACTTTTAGCTAGAAGCCTTTAGATAGATAAACCCTCCAAGCCTAGAAACAAGTGAAATGGTTTTCGTTAGGTATGACGGATGCTTAAGTTGCTAGTACCTTCCTTTCACATAATCGACCCCCTTTCTCGTTTCTCTTCCCTTGGGTTTTATCGATATCTTCCCTGTCCTTTGGGACTAAATAAAGTTTGGTGGCGACTCTGTTGTATCTTTGAGTGTGCGATTCACTCAAGTATAATCTCGCTAGCTTCAGGGGGAAATCAAAGAAACAATCAGTTGGAAAATGTTTTAAAGTCTTTTATTCAAGAAGCAAAAAATCAATTTCAAGCACAAGGAGTAAGTATCAAGAACTTGGAGAATCAAGTGGGACAAATAGCTACTTCCTTGAGTTCAAGAAACATGGAAACTCTTCCAAGTTCCACTAAAACTCCAAATGCACCCTCTGGAGTAAAGAATGTTGAAATATGCCAAGGTATCAAGCTTAGAAGTGGGAAATAAGTTCAAGAGTCCGTTTCAAGAAGCAAAGAAACAAACATAAAATTGCCTGAGCCAGACAAGTCTGGTACAAAAGAAAGCACTGACGGAGAACTATCTCAACATCAGAAACAAAATGAAGAAGTCACAAATGCATATTTGACTTCTCAAGAGACTCAAGAGGTCATGACTAACACCATCAAGAAGCCAAAGTTTATTCAAGAAAGGTCTCCCCAACTTTTTCCACAAAGGATTATGAAGGCCAAGGAAGAACAACAATTTGGAAAGTTTATGGAAATTTTGGAAGCAGCTTCATATTAACATACCCTTGATTGAAGCTATTCAACAAATTCCAAATTACTCAAAGTTCATGAAAGATGTGCTCACCAAAAGAAAAAGGGTAGGAGAATTTTCCACGGTTTCACTTACCCAAGAGTGTAGTCAGTTGGTACAAGGCAAGCTTCAACCTAAATTAAAAGATCATGGGAATTCCATTATTCTATGCACCATAGGAGATACCTTATGTGCAAAAGCTCTTTGTGATATTGGGGTTAGCATTAACCTTATGCCCCTGTCCGTCTTTAAAAAGTTAGGGATGTGAGTTGCCAGGCCAACAACTATCACCTTACAATTGGCGGATAGGAGTATTTGTTACCCTCAAGGAAAAATAGAAGATGTGCTAGTAAGGGTTGACAAATTTGTTTTCCCTACTGATTTCATTATCATGTTGAGGAAAAATAGAAGATGTGCTAGTAAGGGTTGACAAATTTGTTTTCCCTACTGATTTGATGTTGATGAGGAAACACCTATACTGTTGGGAAGACCATTCCTAGCAACGGGTAGAACCTTGATTGATGTGGAAAGAGGAGAACTCACAATGAGAGTTAATGGACAGCAAGTGGTATTCAATGTACTTAATGTTCTTTAGTATCCTGAAGAAGATGTATCTAACAGCTCCATAATCTCTAGATGGGAAGGAATAATTCATAGAAACCTTCTCAAGTCTAATGATGTGTTGAAAAGGGATCTAGGGAAATTAAAAGAAGAAGAAAAGTCACAAGGTGGAATCATTTATGGTACAATGAAGAAGCATAAGGAAGAATTTGTGGAAGTAATAGAATCAATATTTGTTAGTCACAAGCAACATCTACCTTCCATAGAAGAACCTCCTGAACTGGAACTAAAGCAACTGCCTATGCACCTAGAATATGCTTATCAAGAGGCAGGCCAGAAGTTGCCAATTATCATAGCTACAAATTTAAAAGAACATCAGAAGGAGCAATTAATAGCACTGTTGAAGAATCACAAAAGGAATTTGCTTGGCAGATCTCAGTGTTGCACCCCAAAATTTGACCAACCTTTTCTTAACCTGGCTTTTGTTTCATTTCATTTTTCTTCTAGCATTTCGGCATTGCATAACACTTGTTCTTGAGACAGGGGATCAAGGTTTTCCTATGGCTCAAAATTCATCTTCAACGCAAGCAATCAAAGCAGCAGTTGGCATTTATTTTTCCCGATGGAGCGGTCGATTTTATTTTATTGTGCAGGTTAATTTCCAACGTTCAGGCTACTTCGAGCATTTTCACAGTTAGGATGATCGAAAACAAATTTCAGAGGCTTAACAGATATCCGCCAATTTCAAATTTTTTGAAGGTGTTAATCGGTTAACACATATGGTTAACCGATTAACACAATCAAAATCAGGCTAATTTTGCAAGTTTTCACAGTGTTAACTGGTTAACCATATGCGTTAACCGATTAACCTGTGTATTTTTTTCCCTGTACGTGAATTTTCAAGTCCAGCCACTCTTGGAGTCCCATTTTGATCACTTGAATTTCATTTTTACACTTGGGAAGGATCTAGAACCCTATTTGAAATTTGTTTAATTTCAATTTCCCACCAAATGCCCATTCCACATTCCATACCACATTTTCCAATCCAAATTCCAAACCTTGCATTTGATCCAAACTTAAGTGATATTTAAATGATTCACTCCAAACCTCACCATCCAATCTCTCATAATTCAAAAAATCAAATTCAGAATTGCTCTCAATTCTCTCAACTTCTCCATTTTCCCAACCCTCACTCAAATCTCTTCATCATTTGGATTCATTGATTTTTCATTGAAATTAATGGATTCTTGAGCATAAACCTCCATTTATCATCATCATTGGATCAATTTTCATAATCAATTTTCGTGCAAATTGAGATCTGATTTTGGAGCTTGAGTTGGAAGTGCTTATTTGGAGTAATTTGGCTTAAAAGTGTTTGATCTTCATTCCCCTTGCAAGAACTATTGTGGATCTTGAAGTTTTCCGGATAATCTTGTTTGGATCTACTCAAATTCAGTTGATCAACACTTACCGAAGCAAATCTCCGCTTCGAAGGTTGGAATTCTCGATCCGATTTAATTTTTGAGCTTATCATGTTAATCTTCATATTCGATTGAATTTTGGTTGATTTCGATCCGTTTGAATTGTGATTGTGCTGTGTAGACATGTTTGCATGTCTATTGGTTTTCTGTTTGCAGGTGTAATTTCAGGCTTATTTGATAAGATGATCTTTTGGATCATTTGATTAAGTGATTTTGTGCTAAAAGTGCTTTTTCTGCTGCTGTTTTTGGCCTATGTTACAGTGTTAATCGGTTAACGCATATGGTTAACCGATTAACCATTTCAAACTTTCAAATTTTTTAAACGTTAACAGTGTTAATCGGTTAACGCATATGGTTAACCAATTAACCTGTTCAAAATTCCATATTTTTCAAACTTTTTAAGGTGTTAACCGATTAACATTGTAACAGTGGGCCTGTTTTGCTATTTTTCAAGGTGTTTTCGCATGTCGTTCCACTTCGAATCATCATAGATCAGTGTGATGCATTAGGACTGTGATGTTTGGTATATATGTCATTGTTCTTGATCGTTTGATCATAATTTTGTCGACTCATTTTGTTCGATTTCCACTTGAATGCATATTTGTATATGTTGTTCAACGTGATGTTCATCCTTGTTTGCTTGAGCAAAGAACTATGGTCGAGATGCGCTTATGACAGCTGCTGCCCCGCACTTCTTTTCCTCCCATTTGTCTCCGATGATTGATAGCTGACGGTTGTAGAGGCTTGTCTTCTCCCATTATGTCTCATCCACTCATTTTCTTTTTGCATTTGCATGTTCATGTTGCTTATCTTTGCATGTGCATTTCATCTTGTGTTTTGCATTTTTGTTTGCTCCAAAGGGGTTGAGATGTGCTTGTGGCGACTGCTGCCGCACACTTCCTTTCCTCCCTCTTTGCATGTTTGTGTTTTATGTGTGCATCTTACTCGTGTTTGCTTCTTCCTTCTTGTGTCTTCTTTTGCCATGTTCCCCTTAGGACTTCTAATTCTTCTTGTTCAAGTTGGATTGTGATAGACCTTAAGTTCAAACCATGCATGATAATATTAGGTAGTTCCCTTGTGCATCCCAACTTTAAGTCCACTTTGCATGACAACTTTTAGGATCGATTAGTCTCCCTTTAGATTCCGTCTTCTCTTCTCATCTTCAAACAATCTTAACATACTTAATAAAGATAATGGATGTTGTGCCATGAGCCTTATACTTGGGAAATGGTGATTGGGGGGCCACCTCTCAATTGCCTAGAGTGTTTAGTATACATCCTTAGGACGATATGCGACGCATTTGCTCCTAGGTTTTAGACTTTAGTACAACATACATTATAAACAAATCAAACTTAAAACACGTCTTCTCTAAAAAACACAAAAATACTTCAAACCTTTTTCATCCTTCGGGATCTTAATCAAGGAAAATATTTTCAGATAAAAGAGTGTTGTTAACTTTTGGTTCTATCGCAAACAGTAACGCCTAAGTCTCCAATGGTCGAGCTGCATATACCAAGTGTTAGAACTACTTGTTAACCCTACTCGGGCCTAAAAACCTTTTGAACCAACCTGTGGTCTTTTAGCCCGAACTACGTTTGCTCTGATCTTTCATACTAGATGAAAGTACGTAGGCACAAGACGCGACGTCTTGGCGAGCAACCTTCCCCCTTTCACCCGTAGTTAGTCGAACTACGTTGACTCTGACTTTCCCATTGCACGAGGGAATACGTAGGCACAGAGTAGCGATGCTCTGCCGAGTCTCTTTTCTTTTTCTTTCGTCTCTTGACCTTTAGCTAGATAGATTGATCACCCTTTTAGATAGACAACAATGCGTGGATCCCGTCGAGTACGACGGACATGAGGGGTGCTAATACCTTCCTCTTGCGTAACCGACTCCCGAATCCAGGACTTGGTTGCGACGACCTTGTCTTTCCCTTTTTTGTTAGGGTTTTCCGATCGTTTCCTTTCCCTCTCTTTGGGATAAATAACAAAAGGTGGCGACTCTTCTATTTTCCGCTGGGTGTTTTTCGCAGTTGCGACAGCTGGCAACTCTGTTGAGGAAATGTTTTCCCTATGTGAGTTTTACTTCCCGGATTATGTCATTATTGCTATGTTTTGGGGAGGGAAGTTCCGATGAGTGATAAGCCAGACCCAGGCTTGAGTACAAACCTAGCATTAGTAGTGGAGATTAGTTGGGGGCCTGTTTGCTTAGCAGATACAGTTCCCCATGAAATTCGCGCTCAGACGAGATTCTCTTTGATGATCTTCCTTTAGATCCTTAGGATCGGTTGGGATTTTGGATTTGAGAGTTGTCGACTCTGGGGACCGATCATTTGTTAGTCGGCTAAGTGAGGCCTCTTCAAGAGATTATGATGCTAAACCAGAAATAGTGAACGTATCATCATTTCTCGAAAGTATGTGACGTTGATGAACGCATAGGATGCTGAACCTTGTCAGTGGATAGGTCCATACCTGTGAGAGGGATTGGGTTATGCAGGAAACCTTGGCTTTTAGATTACCCGTTTCTTTACAGTGTGAATCTATGTTCCTGATATCAGTGGGTCCTATTGTCGGTACTTTGTTCTTGCTAAAGCGAATCGCTGGTTCTTCTCGATCAACAACACAGCCATCTTGATCCCCTGTGTGCATTTGCATTTGCATTTTCATTTGCATTTCATTAACATGTATTTATGTTGCAGGTGCATATTTCCTTCCCGATTCTAGTGATCTTGCTATGGAGCCCTTGAAGAGTACAATGGCCTACAGGTTTCCAGCTCCAGATGTCAGTTCTTTGTTGAGTTTGACTGCCTTAGGTGATAAAGCAGTAATGGAAGATTTTAGGAAGTCTTATGGGAGGTTGTTGAGATATGTCTGTAAGCCTTCTGCATATAAGATCAGTGGTATCTACGCTCTCCTACAGTTCTATGATGCCCAGTTGAGATGCTTCGTCTTTCCTGACTATGTCCTGGCTCCTACCCTAGAGGAGTATTCTGAGCTATTAGGGGTACCCTTTCTAGATCAGATGCCATTTGTCCATGTTGATGCTAAGCCTGATCTGGCTAAGCTCGCCACTATTCTGCATCTTGAGGCTTCAGAGTTAGATGGGAAGATGATCCAAAGACTTAGGATATATGGTTTTCCTTTGCCTTGCTTGATTGAGAAATCTCAGCAATGCGCTAAGGATGGCTGTTGGATCGTATTTAGCGCCATCCTGGCTCTTTGTATATATGGCATTATTTTGTTTCCTAATCTTCCAGACTTCATGGATGTAGATGCGTTCCATATCCTGGCTTCAGGAAACCCAGTGCTTACTCTTCTTGGAGATGTTTATCATTCTGTTCACTACAAGAATGAGAAACGAAGGGGAAAGAATGTAGCTTGTTGTGTTCCTCTGTTGTACGGATGGTTTGCTAGCCATATGCCCAAGGCGGTCTGTTTGTTGTCACTGTTAGTACTTCAGAGTGGTCGGAGAGGTTGATGGGTCTATCTGCAAAGAACATTATTTAGTTTGACTGAGACATGCTTGGTACAAATATTATTTATAGTTGCGGTGGATTTCCTAACGTCCCTTTGGTTGGAAGGAAAGGATGTATCAACTATAACCCTTCTTTGTTGGTCAGACAGTTTGGGTACGCGCTGAGGGAGCCTCCTAGAGAAGAGGAGATACAGGAATCTATCTCACCGGTTTATTGGAGGGTGAGACTTTAGGAAGACTTGAGCATGCTTAGAACAACATTCATCGGAGAGGGAAAGTAGCTTTGGGGAAGAGTGATAGCCGAGCATATGACCCTTACCTGACTTGGATTCATGATAGAGCTGCGAAGTTTCTGATGTTGTATCCTTCAGTTGCACCTCTATATCCTCTCATGATTGAGGAACCCACTACCTTAGACATTCAGAAATAAAATTAGTTATTATTTGAGAAGGAAGAGTTGAGAAAAGCTAATGTGGAATTGGAGAAAGAAATCATTCATCTTCGAAGTGAGAAGATTGATGATGTTCATTCCTTTAAGAAACAAACTGAGCTTGTAAACAAATTGGGTACGGATCTGACCAAGGAAACCAATTCTAGGGAGTGTTTGGGTTTGGATTTCAAGGTTGTTAATAGTGTTCTTGCTACTAAGAAGGAAGATTTGGATAGAGCTTACTTGAAGATTTCTAAGTTTGAGAACCAATGGAATGCCACGCTCACGAACAACAAAGAGCGCGAAGACAGGTTAAAGCTACAGATCTGCAGGTTGAAGACGCAGCTCAATGCCAAAGACGGGGAGATTGCAGCAGAGGCATCACTTAGACGGGATAGTGAGTACAGGTTGAACGAAGCTATTGCGAACTTGAAGGATCTCAGGTTGAGAGCTGATTCCAAGAGATGCAGGCTTGAGGCGTGTTTCGGGGAAGGAGCTTGGGAAGACCATGTTGAGAGTCTACAGCATACTGTTAGCCGGCAGGAGCTACTTATTCAGGGACTGCTTGCTAGGCCAGATCATCCTGAGACGCTGAAGCTGCTAGAGGACTTCCGGTCTCATCATCCTGCTTGACTACCTTATTTATCTTTGTTGTAGTTTTGCTGCTTATTGTTTGTTGTATTGACCATCACCAGGCTTGTTGGTTGAGGTCTTTTCCTTATCATACTCAGTTGTAGCTTGTACATTGCCTGTTGGCCTGTGATTATATACGAGGAGTTTATGTTCTATGCTTGTCTGTAGGGCTCTTCATTGTTGTGTTTTTCCCGGAAACTAGAATCGAGGGGGAAATTTCCCTGTTGCATACATACATGTCTGCATTTTTGCATTTTTCGCATTGCAGGTGCATCGGAGCTGTTAATCTTATTTTTCCTGTGGTTTACAAGTGTTTCAGGATTGCCGATCTAACGACTCACCGGTACGCAACTAGGGGAAATCAGAAGAGAGTAATGGAGCAGATGCAAGCAGAGATGCAGGGAATGAGGGACCGAATGGCCTAGTTCATGGAAGTAATGCAAGGAGTGGCTAATGGACAAGAGCAACTTCGGACTCTAGTGCAGCCCTTGATTGCACGTGTCGATGGCAACGGTGTGTTGCATGGTGGGAATGTTGTTAACCCACCCCGTGATGAGACTCCTAGAGCTGATAACTCCATGCCTACTTTGGTTATCCCTACTGCTAGGGGGAGTGGTAATGTTGCTGGTGCAGGTAATGCTGCAGGTTTCAATAACACTGGTTTTGGTAATGGTGGTAATGGTAATGGGAATGGTTATGGTCCTGACACCACTTGTGCTATACATGGTAATATGGATCACCTCTGGAATGAAGACAGGCAAGAGCATGTGTTCTCGCCGAGGGTTGTGGCTGCTGAGTTACCCTCTGAATCTGATAAGAGGATTAAGATGATTGAAGAAAAAATGAAGTCCCTTGAAAGTCAAAACTCTATGGGCCTTGATATGGCTAACCTGGGACTGATCCCGAACTTGAGAGCGCCACCGAAGTTCAAAGTCCCAGACTTTGATAAATACAAGGGTACCACCTGCCTGAGAGTTCATCTGAGATCCTACTACCGTAAGATGTCTGCATACTCAGACGATGAGAAATTGCTCATGCATTTCTTCCAGGATAGTTTATCTGGTCCTTCGTTGGAATGGTACATGAGTCTGGAACCCATGAATATCCGTAGTTGGAGGGATTTGGCCGAGGCCTTTGTGAAACATTATCAATACAACAGTGACCTTGCTCCCAACAGGGTCCAGCTTCAGAATCTTTCACAAAGGAACAATGAATGTTTCAAAGAATATGCGCAAAGATGGCGGGAGTTAGCAGCCAGGGTGCAGCCACTCTGCTTGGCGTTTATTATGAGAAGCTCATTAGCAGTATGTCGGGTAGTTTCTCTGACTTAATCATCACTAGAGAGAGGGTGGAAAATGGTATCAAGTTAGGAAAGATAAGTGCTGGTGAAATGCCCTCAGCTGGAGGAGGTAAGAAGATGTTCGGTAACAAGAAACGAGAAGGATATACCAACTCAGTGTCCAGTTCTCGCGGGAGAGGTAGAGGTCAGAATCGTCAGCAACAGCAGATTGCCAGTATTACAATTCCCGCAGTTCAGCAACCACAGCAACAACAACGTCAATAACAACCACAACAGGGTTATAGAAGATATCAGGACCGAGGTCGGGCGGCAGTGAATAGACATTTTGATGCGCCTCCCATGCCGTATTCTCAACTATTGCAAGCTTTGTTACAACTGCAGTTGATTCACAAGAGGACCATGGCTCCCCTGACTGGGCCTCCTCCACCCGGGTATGATGCAAGCGCTTGCTGTGAGTTTCATTCAGGTGCCCCGGGGCATAACATCGATAATTGTAAAGCCTTTAAGCATAAGGTGCAGGACATGATTGGCAGTAAAGTAATTAACTTCTCCAATGATGTTCCTAATGTGGTACAAAATCCCATGCCGAATCCTGGGCAAGCTGGGGTTAATGCAATTATCGATGAGGATGTTTTGGATTTAGTAACAGATGTTAATAAGCTGAAGACACCCTTGAGCTTTGTGAAAGCCAGATTGTTGAGGGGGGTGTTTTCCCGGGTTGTGCTGAAAATTGTGTTGAGTATCTGAGTAATCCTGAGGGATGTGGGCAGTTGAAAAGATGTATTCAAGAGATGATAGATGGTGGAGTTTTGCAATTTGACCGGTCTGTTGGAAGAGAGCCTGAAGAGTTGGTGGCTGAGGAAAGGGATGAGATTGCGACAATTTCCATTCCGTACAAGACTGTTACCATTTATGCGCCAAAACCACCAACAATAACCATAACTAAAGCAGGTCTCGTACCGTTTGAAAGCACCAAGGCTATTCTGTGGAACTACGGAGATGAAGTGTATTGCAACGGAGAGAAACTAGACTTGAATGGTCCCCTTGCGGATTCAGTAGATAATCTTGTGGGAGCAGGAGGCATTACCCGTAGTGGTCAGGTCTTTTCATCGCCTGAAGTGGTTATTGATAAGGTTGACAAGGGGAAGAGACCAGTAGTAGAGGAAACTTCTCAGTCTGGGGAGAAGGAATCTTTGTTAAAGGACGCAGAAGAGTTTATGAGGCTGATACGGAAGAGTGACTACAAGATAGTCGATCATTTGCAGCAAACTCCTTCTAAGATGTTTATCCTGTCTTTGTTACTGTGTTCTGAAGCGCATAGGAATGCACTGTTGAGAATACTGAATATTGCTTACGTCCCACAAGAAATTTCGGTTAATCAACTCAAAGGGGTTGTTGCTCACGTAAATGCAGGGAACGAATTGGGGTTTACAGGCTTGGATTTGACACCAAGGGGAAGAAACCATAATTGTGCGTTGCACATATCATTAGAATGCCGAGGGGCTGTTATGTCTCATGTACTCGTGGATACAGGACCATCCTTGAACATACTTCCGAAGAAAGCCCTAATGAAGTTGGACATGCAGGGATTGATTTGCACACCAAGTGATTTGGTGGTGTGCGCTTTTGATGGTACCCGAAGGTCTGTGTTCGGAGAAGTGACATTGCCCATTTAGGTGGGACCAGAAGTGTTTGATGCAGTGTTTTACATTATGGATATCCAGCCAGCCTACAGTTGTTTACTAGGCCGTCCATGGATTCATTCAGCAGGAGTTGTAACCTCCACGCTGCATCAAAAGTTAAAGTATATGGTTGGCAGTAGTGTTGTTACAGTATGCGGGGAGGAGGATATAATGGTCATCCACTTATCATCCTTCAAGTATGTCGAGGTGGACGGAGAGATACATGAAACCCTTTGTCAAGCTTTTGAAACAGTCAAGATTAAAGACAAATCTCCTGTTGTGAGCAAAGCGCCGGAAGTGGCCATGTCTTCTTTTAAAGAGGCCCAAGCAGTAGTACAGACTGGGGAAGTGCAAGGTTGGGGCCAGGTATTGGAGATTCCCCACAAGCAAGACAAGTTTGGTTTAGGGTACCGCCTGTCATTTTCTTCATCCTCGCAGAGCGCGCCGTGCAATAAAGGACCTGTGCAGTTCGCTAAGGGGGGAGTTATCTTCGAAAGGATCAATGTTGTGTCAGACGAAGAGGGAGATAGTGATTGTGATATGGATGTTTGGATCAAGCCTTGCACTCCGGGACAGAGCCTGCGCAACTGGTCTATTGAAGAATTTATTCAAGTGACAACAAATCAGTAATGCTTTGTTTTTTCCGATTATTGTACTACCATATATTCTACCCGGAGCATAGCGGTATTTTGTTTCAGGGCCTTATTGTTTATGTTTGAACATTGCTTTATCAATTAATCAAAGGGCGTTTTTCTCATTCAAATTTTGTGATTGTCTTTCTTATTTTTATTTTCACAATAAAATGGCAATGTGGTTTGTGCTCGTTTGCATATCATTTGAAACATTTAACCATTTTTATTGCAGGATTCCTATTGCAGATGACACCGATTCAGAACCTCCTATGACTCGCTTCGACTTCAATCAACCAATATATCAAGCTGAAGAAGAGATTGATGAAGATGAAGACTTTCCCGAAGAGCTAGCTAGACTCTTGAAACAAGAAGAGAAGATCATTCTGCCTCATCAGGAGGAAATCAAGGTTATTAATCTGGGTTCTGAAGAAGTTGTCAGAAATGTTCGGATAGGGGCTGCTCTGCAAAGTGACATCAAGCAAAGACTGATCGAGATGCTTCGAGAGTATAATGACATCTTTGCTTGGTCGTACGAAGATATGCCCGGGCTTGACACTGATATAGTGGTTCATCGCTTGTCGTTGCGCGAAGAATGTCTGCCGGTCAAGCAGAAGCTTAGAAGGACGAGACCAGATATGGCTGTAAAAATCAAAGAAGAAGTCCAGAAGCAGTTGGACGCTGGATTTTTAGCCGTAACAACTTACCCTCCGTGGGTCACCAACATCGTGTATGTACCTAAGAAGGACGGTAAGGTACAGATGTGTGTAGATTACAGAGATTTGAATAAGGCGAGCTCCAAGGATGACTTCCCGCTCCCTCACATTGACGTATTGGTTGACAATACTGCTCAATACTCCGTATTTTCCTTCATGGATGGTTTTTCCGGTTATAATCAGAAAAAGATGGCACCGGAAGATATGGAGAAGACGGCGTTCATTACTCCATGGGGGACGTTCTGTTACAAGGTAATTCCTTTTGGGTTGAAAAACACAAGGGCAACTTACCAGCGGGCTATGGTCACTTTGTTTCATGCATGATTCATCATGAGATTGAGGTCTATGTTGATGACATGATAGCAAAGTCGCAAACGGAGGAGGAGCATCTGGTCAACTTGTTGAAGCTGTTTGAGAGGATCAGGAAGTTCAGATTGAGGTTGAATCAAAATAAATGCACTTTTTGGAGTTCGGTCCGGAAAGTTATTGGGGTTCATTGTCAGTGAAAAAGGAATCGAGGTCGATCCTACAAAGATAAAAGCTATCAAGATATGCCAGTGCCGAAAATAGAAAAGGAGGTTTGTGGTTTCCTAGGGAGATTGAATTACATTGCTTGGTTCATATCTCATCTCACGGCCACGTGTGAACCAATGTTTAAATTGTTAAAGAAAGATCAGGCGGTCGTCTGGAATGAAAATTGTCAAAAAGCATTTGATAAGATAAAAGAATACTTGCAGGAGCCTCCGATATTGATACCCCCAGTAGCTGGAAGGCCTTTAATCATGTACTTAACGGTTCTTGAGAACAGTATGGGTTGTGTTCTCGGTCAACATGATGAGACTGGAAGAAAGAAGCATGCGATCTATTATCTGAGTAAAAAGTTCACAGACTGTGAGTCCCATTACTCAATGCTCGAGAAAACGTGTTGTGCACTCGCTTGGGCTGCCAAACGTTTGAGACAATATATGCTTAATCATACAACCATGCTGATTTCGAAGATGGATCCGATCAAGTATGTCTTTGAAAAGCAAGCGCTCTCAGGAAGAATTGCCAGGTGGCAGATGGTACTGACAGAGTACGATATACAATATGTTTCCCAGAAAGCCATCAAGGGAAGTGCTCTGTTAGAATACCTTGCTAAACAGCCAATCGAAGATTATCAACCAATGAAGTTTGAATTTCCTGACGAGGATATCATGTTCCTCAAAGCAAAAAACTGTGAAGATCCGTTGCCTGATGAAGGTCCAGAGAAAGGTTCTCAATGGCAAATGATATTCGACGACACTGTCAACTCCTATGGTAGTGGAATCGGGGCAATTATTACAACTTCTCATGGTACCCATACCCCGTTCACTGCCAGGTTGACATTCCCTTGCACTAATAATGAAGTCGAGTACGAAGCGTGCATCATGGGTCTGGAAGAGGCTATTGATTTGAGAATCAAGAATTTGAATGTATATGGCGATTCAGCGCTAGTGGTTAATCAGATCATGGGAGAGTGGGAAACTCGTCAGCTAATTCTAATTCCTTACAAAGATTATGCAAGGAGGTTGTTACCCTTCTTTGACAGGGTAGAGTTTCACCATGTGCCGCGAGCAGAGAATCAGATGGCAGACGCTTTGACAACGCTATCTTCGATGTATAAAGTGAATTTTTGGAATGATGCTCCAAGAATAGTCATTTCTCGCCTGGATAGGCCCGCTTTAGTATTCGCCATTGAAGAGGTTGCGGATGGGAAGCCATGGTTTTACAATATACAGAACTTCCTCAAGAAGCAGGAGTATCCGCCAGGGGCTTCGGCTCAGGATAAGAAGACGCTAAGGAGGTTGTCTGGTAACTTTTATCTAAACCCAGATGGTGTGCTTTACAGAAGAAACCATGATTTGGTCTTGTTGAGATGCATGGATGAAAAGGAAGCAATGTTGCTTATGGAAGAGGTCCACGAGGGTACTTTCGGTACACATGCCGGTGGGCATGCCATATCTCAGAAACTGTTACGAGCAGGGTATTATTGGCTAACCATGGAGTCAGATTGTTTCAAATTTGCAAAGAAATGCCATAAATGCCAGATTTATGCAGACAAAATTCATGTACCGCCGTGCCCGTTGAATGTTATGGCATCCCCGTGGCCTTTCTCCATGTGGGGCATTGACATGATTGGCAAGATCGAGCCAACCGCATCCAACGGTCATCGTTTCGTCTTGGTTGCCATTGATTATTTCACCAAATGGGTTGAAGCAGCCTCGCACGCTAATGTCACAAAGCAAGTCGTAGCCTGGTTCATAAAGAAGGACATCATCTGCAGATATGGAATACCCGAGCGAATCATTACTGACAATGGTTTGAATCTGAACAATAAGATGATGAAGGAATTGTGCCAGAATTTCAAAATCAAGCATCACAACTCATCGCCCTATCGTCCGAAGATGAATGGCGCTGTTGAAGCGGCCAACAAGAATATTAAGAAAATAGTGCAAAAGATGGTTGTCACTTACAAGGATTGGCATGAGATATTGCCCTTTGCTCTTCACGGTTATCGTATGACGGTACGCACATCAACCGAGGCAACTCCTTTCTCGCTAATATATGGTATGGAAGTTGTCCTACCATTGGAGGTCGAGATTCCTTCTTTAAGAGTTATGGTCGACGTCAAGCTTGATGAGGAAGAATGGATAAAGAACAGATTGAATCAGCTTAGCCTGATGGATGAGAAAAGGCTAGCGTCTATCGCATACAGTTAGTTGTATCAGAGCCGGATGAAGAAAGCTTTCGACAAGAAGGTGCGCCCTCGAAGCTTTCAGACGGGCGATCTTGTGTTAAAAAAGATTCTTCCACCACAATCAGATCACAGGGGCAAATGGACTCCTAACTATGAAGGTTCATATGTTGTTCGAAAGGTATTCTCCAGAGGAGCCTTATTGTTATCCACCATGGATGGTGAGGATTTTACATCCCCTGTGAATGCAAACGCAGTTAAAAAATATTTTGCTTAAAAATGACCCGCTGGACACAAAAAGAATATCCAGGCAAAAATGGGGCATCCCGGCGAACCATAAAAAAGAGAATGGGTTCGGGCAAAAATTAGGGATAAAAATGAAAAGATGTAAACCCGCAAAGTCGAAAACCTAAAAAGGCGACTTTGGCAAAAATGGGTATCCAGGTGAATCGAAAACCCGAAAGGGCGTTCAGGCAAAAGTTAGGGATTGAAAAGAAAATGACTGCGGTATGTGATAGAATTTCATTGCTTAGTGGATTGGGAGGACCTGGGGCCGTTTATCCGAATCAATCTCTTCTGAAGACGAAGCATCGGGAAAGCATCAGGGTCAGGCGAGTCATAGGGGGATCAGCTCATGGTGTTTGTCTGTGCCATATTGCTGACATTTCTGTACATTTTTGTATATTTCTGTGCATATATGTATTTGTTTTTGTGCAGCTTCCTCTTTTCAGGGGTTGCATCTGTTGTAAAACTTTGCCTATTTACAGGCCATTTATCAATAAACATATACTATTCAGTATCTCGTTTGTTTTGTTTTAACTTTTACTGTTTTGTTTGTGAAAAACGCCCAACGTTTTGATAAACTTGCACATACATAAACTTGCAGGCCTTGGCCAATAGTTGTTAAAACTTTGAATTAACTGAACAACGTCACGAATGATGACTGAGATAGTTTCGTTGGCGTAGGATATCTTGTCTGTTTGTTCAGTTTTGCAGGGTCGTTACCCTTGCGGCAAAGAGGTGTGGATGAAGTTCGTTTTATCCCCAGTCGGAGTCTGTTTCCCCAGTAAGTGAAGTTGGCATATCTATCCCCAGTGGAGTTTGTATGTAGTTTGAGCGAGCAGGTAGTGTGTACGCTTTCCCTCAGCAGTTGGTGCACATTTAATCTCCGCAAGGTGCATGTCCGGATGCACTCCCCAGTGAGTTGTGATTGTATTTTCTTCCTACTGAGTAATCTACTACCTGGGTAGGTTCGTTCCCCAGCGGAGCAATCTCCAGAAAGTGGGAAGAAGGTGGTTTCCCCAGCAGATTTGTTCTCTTTTCCCCAGTAGGTTAGAGGAATGTTGTTACCTCGGCATTTTCTTTGCAGCAGGCCAGCAAGGGCCCGTGTCTCGGCATAAGTCCAATTTTTATTGGCATGAATAGTTTGTTCCCCCAGCAGGGTGGTTTCTGTATCTCTAGCATTTATTTTGCTGATTCAGTTCCGTTGCATCTACATGTGTGCATGGCATTTACCTAAATGCGTAGCATTTCCATTTCATATGGAGCATTACGCCATTTTCAAACATATGCATGTGAAACATAGGCCAGGTTGTTATCTCTCTGTTTCAGGTGTATCTCGCAATTGGTTGATATCTTTGCCCAAGTGGTATCTAAACCCCAGCTTATGTTATTTCCCCAGCGGAGTTTCCTTGTGATTTTTATCATCGGATGATTATAACTTTGTATGACTCTTGATGCTTGCTTTTATTTAGCGAAGGCCTAGCGGCGATGTTAGATGCTCTTATCTTCGGGTCCGGTACAATTTATTTTATCCTCTACAGATGCCTGACGGTGATGTCAGATGTTTCTCAAGCTTACAGATACCTGATGGCGATGTCAGATGTTTCTCAGGCTTTATGGTTTACTGACGGTGATGTTAGATCTTTGTTTACTATGTGGTGCTTTGGCGGCGCTGCCAGGTATTTTCTCAATATTGGGTTTTGTTTGGCGGTGATGTCAAATGCTTACCAGAAGTGTGATTATTTGACAGTGATGTCAGATGTTTCTACTTTTACTGACGGCGAGGTCAAAGGTTTCACAGATGATTTGGTTTTCCGACGATGATGTTGGATGTTTTGGTCTTCTGGCGAGGATGTTAGATCTTTGTCTACTTTATGTTTGCCTGGCGGCAATGTCATGTGTTTCATCAGCTTTATGTTTGTCTGGCAGCGATGTCAGATGTTTATCGATTTATGTTTGTCTGGCGGCAATGTCATATGTTTATCGATATGTGGTTGTCTGGCGACGATGTCAGAGTTCTTCCCCGCAGAGGCCTGGCGGCGATGTCATATTTCTTTACCTTTTGGGTTTGAAGTTTGCTTTTATTTAGCAAATTACTGACGGCGATGTCAGAGGTTTCTTAACTGCATGGAGACTTGACGGCGAGGTCATTTTGTTTTATCCCCAGCAGATTACTGACGGCGATGTCAGATACTTCTTAATTTCGCGGAGTTCTGGCGGCGATGTCAGAGGTGCATCAGTTCAATGGATGCCTGGCGGCAATGTTGGATATTCTGTGTGGATTTGATCTTCAGATTTGTCACTCGCTTTTATTTAGCGATGACCTGGCGGCGATGTCAGAGGACCGTATTTTTGGATTCGATGTCTGTTTTTTATTTAACAGAGGGCTAACGACAATGTTAGCTATTTTACCGACTTGAGGTTGAAGATTGACGGTGATGTCAAATGCTGTTATAGACGTAATGTCTATGCATGACGGCGAGGTCAGGTGTCTAACGGTGATGTTAGAGGAATTTAATGTGAATCACTGACAGCGAGGTAAAATGTTTCTCCGAATTGGTGGCGATGCCAGAGGTTCACTGAAATTATTGTTGACGTTTGACGGCGAGGTCATGCACCTGAAGGCAAAGTCAGAGATATATTGTTCTTTCAAAATTGATGTTGGTATTTGACGGCGACGTCAGGTGCTTTTCCAATTTGATGTTGATGCTTGACGGCGAGGTCATGTATTCTTCAGACTGCAGGTCATTTTTTGGTTATCGGATTCGGTTATCTCCAGAGATTTTTGCGTTTGGCAAATTTCTGGGGTTGTTGGTATTCAACCGTCCTGTACTTTGATTGTCTGAAAGCCGTTCGCTTTTCACCCAGTCAGGTCCAAGACGCTTGAATAGGGGCAGCTGTTGCACCCCAAAATTTGACCAACCTTTTCTTAACCTGAATTTTGTTTCATTTCATTTTTCTTCTAGCATTTCTGCATTGCATAACATTTGTTATTGAGACAGGGGATCAAGGTTTTCCTATGGCTTAAAATTCATCTTCAGCGCAAGCAATCAAAGCAGCAGTTGGCATTTAATTTTCCCGATGGAACGGTCGATTTAATTTTATTGTGCAGGTTAATTTCCAGCATTCAGGCTACTTCGAGCATTTTCACAGTTAGGATGATCGAAAACAAATTTCAGAGGCTTAACAGATATCCGCCAATTTCAAATTTTTTGAAGGTCTTAATCGGTTAACACATATGGTTAACCGATTAACACAATCAAAATCAGGCTAATTTTGCAAGTTTTCACAGTTTTAATCGGTTAACCATATGCGTTAACCGATTAACCTGTGTATTTTTTGCCCTGTACGTAAATTTTCAAGTCCAGCAACTCTTGGAGTCCCATTTTGATCACTTGAATTTCATTTTTACACTTGGGAAGGATCAAGAACCCCATTTGAAATTTGTTTAATTTCAATTTCCCACCAAATGCCCATTCCACATTCCATACCACATTTTTCCAATCCAAATTCCAAACCTTGCATTGGATCTAAACCTAAGTGATATTCAAATGATTCACTCCAAACCTCGCCATCCAATCTCTCATAATTCAAAAAATCAAATTCAGAATTTCTCTCAATTCTCTCTCAATTCTATCAACTTCTCCATTTTCCCAACCCTCACTCAAAGCTCTTCATCATTTGGATTCATTGATTTTTCATTGAAATCAATGGATTCTTGAGCATAAACCTCCATTTATCATCATCATTGGATCAATTTTCATAATCAATTTTCGTGCAAATTGAGATCTGATTTTGGAGCTTGAGTTGGAAGTGCTTATTTGGAGTAATTTGGCTTAAAAGTGTTTGGTCTTCATTCCCCTTGCAAGAACTATTGTGGATCTTGAAGTTTTCTGGATAATCTTGTTTGGATCTGCTCAAATTCAGTTGATCAACACTTACCAAAGCAAATCTCCGCTTCGAAGGTTGGAATTCTCGATCCGATTTAATTTTTGAGCTTATCATGTTAATATTCATATTCGATTGATTTTTGGGTGATTTCGATCCGTTTGAATTGTGATTGTGTTGTGTAGACATGTTTGCATGTCTATTGGTTTTCTATTTGCAGGTGTAATTTCGTGCTTATTTGATAAGCTGATCTTTTGGATCATTTGATTAAGTGATTTTGTGCTGAAAGTGCTTTTTCTGCTGCTGTTTTTGGCCTCTGTTATAGTGTTAATCGGTTAACGCATATGGTTACCCGATTAACCATTTCAAACTTTAAAATTTTTCAAACGTGAACAGTGTTAATCGGTTAACGCATATGATTAACCGATTAACCTGTTCAAAATTCCAGATTTTTCAAACTTTTTAAGGTGTTAACCGATTAACCCCAGGGGTTAACCGATTAACACTGTAACAGTGGGCCTGTTTTGCTGTTTTTCAAGGTGTTTTCGCATGTCGTTCCACTTCGAATCATCATAGATCAGTGTGATGCATTAGGAGTGTGATGTTTGGTATATATGTCGCTGTTCTTGATCGTTTGATCATAATTTTGTCGACTCGTTTTGTTCGATTTCCACTTGAATGCATATTTGTATATGTTGTTCAACGTGATGTTCATCCTTGTTTGCTTGAGCGAAGAACTATGGTCGAGATGCGCTTGTGGTGGCTGCTGCCCCGCACTTCTTTTTCCTCCCATTTGTCTCCGATGATTGATAGCCGACGGTTGTAGAGGCTTGTCTTCTCCCGTTATGTCTCATCCGCTCATTTTCTTTTTGCATTTGCATGTTCATGTTTCTTATATTTGCATGTGCATTTCATCTTGTGTTTTGCATTTTTGTTTGCTTCAAAGGGGTTGAGATGTGCTTGTGCGGGCTGC
The DNA here is from genome assembly GCA_963859935.3 of Lathyrus sativus. Taxonomy (NCBI): domain Eukaryota; kingdom Viridiplantae; phylum Streptophyta; class Magnoliopsida; order Fabales; family Fabaceae; genus Lathyrus; species Lathyrus sativus. The sequence continues at coordinate 549,445,246 of OZ012735.1, read as the reverse complement.
TTCCCCACACTTCCTTTCCTCCCTCTTTGCATGTTTGTGTTTTATGTGTGCATCTTACTCGTGTTTGCTTTCTTCCTTCTTGTGTCTTCTTTAGCCATGTTCCTCTTAGGACTTTCCAATTCTTCTTGTTCAAGTTGGATTGTGATAGACCTTAAGTTCAAATCATGCATGATAACATTAGGTAGTTCCCTTGTGCATCCCAACTTTAAGTCCACTTTGCATGACAACTTTTAGGATCGATTAGTCTCCCTTTAGATTTCGTCTTCTCTTATCATCTTCAAACAATCTTAACATACTTAATAAAGATAATGGATGTTGTGCCATGAGCCTTATACTTGGGAAATGGTGACTGGGGGGCCACCTCTCAATTGCCTAGAGTGTTTAGTATACGTCCTTAGGAACGATATGCGACACATTCGCTCCTAGGTTTTAGACTTTAGTACAACATACATTATAAACAAATCAAACTTAAAACACTTCTTCTCTAAAAAACACAAAAATACTTCAAACCTTTTTCATCCTTCGGGATCTTAATCAAGGAAAATCTTTTCAGATAAAAGAGTGTTGTTAACTTTTGGTTCTACCGCAAACGGTAACGCCTAAGTCTCCAATGGTCGAGCTGCATATACCAACTGCTAGAACTACTTGTTAACCCTACTCGGGCCTAAAAAACTTTTGAACCAACCTGTGGTCTTTTTAGCATGAACTATGTTTGCTCTGATCTTTCATACCAGATGAAAGTACGTAGGCACAAGACGCGACGTCTTGGGGAGCAACCTTCCCCCCTTTCACCCGTAGTTAGCCGAACTACGTTGACTCTGACTTTCCCATTGCACGAGGGAATACGTAGGCACAGAGCAGCGATGCTCTGCCGAGTCTCTTTTCTTTTTCTTTCGTCCCTTGACCTTTAGCTAGATAGATTTATCACCCTTTTAGATAGACAACAATGTGTGGATCCCGTCGAGTACGACGGACGTGAGGGGTGCTAATACCTTCCCCTTGTGTAACCGACTCCCGAATCCAGGACTTGGTTACGACGACCTTGTCTTTCCCTTTTTCATTAGGTTTTTCCGATCGTTTCCTTTCCCTCTCTTTACGATAAATAACGAAAGGTGGCGACTCTTCTGTTTACTGCCGGGTGTTTTTCGCAGTTGCGACACTCAGACATTAAAGGGATCATCCCAACAATTTGCATGCATAGAATTTTGTTGGAAGAAAATGCTAAGAATAACATTGAAATTCAAAGAAGATTGAATCCAATTATGAAGGAAGTTGTCAAGAAGGAAATTATTAAGTGGTTGGATGTTGGAATTATTTACCTTATCTCTGATAGTGTATGTGTAAGTCCCATTCAATGTGTTCCAAAGAAAGGAGGCATGACGGTGATCGTCAACGAGAAGGATGAACTAATTCCCACAAGAATAGTTTCTGGATGGAGAATTTGTATGGACTATAAAAAGTTGAACAAAGAAACAAGGAGTGATCATTTACCCTACCTTTTATTAATCGGATGTTGGATATAGATTGGCTGGAAAAGAATACTATTGTTTCTTAGATGGATACTCGGGGCACAATCAACTTGCCGTAGCCCTGGAAGACCAAGAAAAGACAACATTCACCTGTCCTTATGGCACTTTTGCTTTCAAAAGAATGCCTTTTGGATTGTGCAATGCCCCAGATACCTTCCAACGCTGTATGCTGGCCATATTTTCAGACATTATTGAGAATTCCATGGAAGTCTTCATGGATGACTTCTCTGTTTTTGGAGAATCATTCAAGAATTTCTTGGAAAAGTTAGATCTAGTATTAGCTAGATGTGAAGAGAATAATTTGGTCCTTAATTGGAAGAAATTCTATTTTAAGGTAAAAGAAGGAATTGTGCTTGGGCACAAAATTTCAAAGAAGGATTTAGAAGTAGATCAAGAAAAAGTGGAGGTAATAGAGAAATTACCACCACCTGTGAACATAAAAGGAATCATAAGTTTTCTAGGGCATGCTGGTTTTTGTAGAAGGTTCATCAAAGTTTTTTCAAAAATTACTAAACCTTTGTGCCAGCTGTTGCAGCATGACGTGCCATATGCCTTCAGTCAGGACTGTTTGAATTCCTTTAATCTGTTGAAGAAGGCTCTCATTTATGCGCCCATTGTGAAGACTTCTGATTGGTCAAAACCATTTGAGTTGATGTATGCTGTAAGTGGTTTTGCTATTGGAGTTGTGCTAGGTCAAAGGTACAACAAGGTTTTTCACACCATCTACTATGCTAGTAAGACCTTGATTGAAGCATAAATCAACTACACTACAACTGAGAAAAAGCTACTAGCTGTAGTGTTTGCGTTTGATAAGTTCAAACCCTATTTGGTTGGAGCAAAAGTCACTGTATACACAGATCATGCAGCCATCAAGTACTTGATTGCTAAAAAAGATGCTAAATCGAAACTCAAAAGATGGATTCTTTTGTTGCAAGAGTTTTACCTAGAGATAAGAGACAAGAAAGGGATAGAAAATTCTGTTGTTGATCATCTCTCAAGATTACCAGAAGAAATTCAAAGCAAAAAAAATAAGGACATTTAAGAAACTTTTCTTGATGAGAAGTTATTGTTGATAAGCACTGACGTGACATCATGGTATGTTGATATAGTGAATTATCTGGTCAGCAGATATGTGCCCCCTGATTTCAATTTCCAGCATAGGAAAAGATTCTTTCATACAGTCAAGATCTATTTTTGGGATGAACCTTTCCTTTATAAAAGTTTTGCAGACTAATTGCTAAGAAGATGTGTAGATCATCCAGAGGCACGACAAATCTTGTCTACCTGTCATGAAGCTCCATATGAAGGACATTTCAGAGTAACCAGAACTGCTGCAAAAGTGTTACAATCAGGTTATTTATGGCCTTCCCTTTTTAGAGATGCTCATGAATTAATTAAGAGATGTGATAGATGCCAGAAAGTAGGAAATATTTTCATGAGGCAAGATATGCCACTCACCAACGTACTTGAAATTGAGATTTTTGATGTGTGAGGCATTGACTTCATGGGACCTTTTCCTCCATATTTTGGTAATTTATACATTCTTGTGGCAGTAGACTATGTTTCTAAATAGATAGAAGCAGTAGCAACACCCTCTAGTGATGCTAGAGTTATGGCCAAATTTTTGCTTAAAAATATTCTGACAAGGCATGCACATCTAGAGAAATCATTAGTGATAGTGGGTCTCATTTTTGTAATAAGATTTTTGAAAATTTAATGGCAAAACATGGGATAAAACACAAGGTTTCTACAACCTATCATCCTCAAACAAGCGGCCAAGTTGAGCTATCTAATAGAGAGATCAAAAGAATTTTGAAAAAATTTATTAACCCCGAAAGGAAGGATTGGTCTAAACATTTGGACGAGTCTCTTTGGGCATATAGAACTTCCTACAAGACTCCCTTAGACATGTCTCCTTGTAGACTTGTTTATGGGAAAGCTTGTCATCTACCTATTGAATTAGAGCACAAATATTTTTGGGCGATTAAGAAATTAAATTTCAACCTAAAGATTGTTGGACAAGCTAGATTGCTCCAACTCAATGAGTTAGAAGAACATAGGATGTTCTCTTATGAAAATGATGAACTCTATAAGGAAAAGACCAAAAGATGGCATGACAAAAAATGCCAGAAAAAGGAATTAGTGGAAGGTCAAAGAGTTTTTCTCTTTAACTCTAGACTGAAATTATTCCCTGGGAAATTAAAATCAAGATGGTTAGGAACCTTCAAGTTAGTGACAGTTTATCCTCATGGAGCTGTGGAATTGTTGAATGAAAAAATGGTGAAAAATTCAAGGTTAATGGCCAAAAGATTAAAACCTATTTTGGTGACCCTTCAAGTAGAACTAGGGGAACCATTCATATTATTTATTAAGGATTTTTGTGTGGGTCAGGGTATAAGACCTTAAAATAGTGCTACTGGGAGGCAGCCCAGCTTAATGAATTTTTATTTATTTTTAGTTTGTACAGTTCAATAATTTTTTACAACAGTAATAGGCATTTGAAGTCACGACAGTTGGAATGGTAACAAATGAGAAAAGAATAAAGTGGAACTCAAGGAAATCATTCTAAGTCTTGAGCATTAAATAAAATGTTGAGCTGACATTTTTATTCTATTCTCTTGGACGGGAATTGAAGAGTTTTGAACTATGGAGAGAGAAATTAAATAGATGGACTGTACGCACCTAGAGCCTTGTGCTAGACAGATCATAATGACCAGTCTGACACGTCAGACTGGTGGAACATAGCAGCACGCCAACCATCTTCCATGCCTGAAATTCAAATTTTTGTCTTTTCCCACCCGTTACATCAACCAGACCTTTCAGTTTCTTTCCCTAGTTTTCACAAAAATATAATTTTCACTTTTCTTCTTTCCAAACAATTTTCATTTCACCATCACGTTATCTCACTCTCTCTCTCTCTCTCTCTCTCTCTCTCTCTCTCTCTCTCTCTCTCTCTCTCTCTCTCTCTCTCCTCTCTCTCTCTCTCTCTCTCTCTCAAATTCCCAAACAATATCTTTCTTATCTTCTTCTCTTTACCTCCATTCAAACCCTAATCGCTATCAATCCCTCACCCTAAAAACAATTAAAGTACCAACTGCAAAACGTGTTAACATGGCAGCAAGGAAAAATGATACACAATACATAGTGTATTCTAACGAGGAGCAAGAAAAGCACGAGAAGTTCATCAATAGCGAAGCTTCTCGTCGCTTCATGGATTATTTCAGCAAAATGAGTTTTCATGCTGAAAGAGGGTTTATCTTCGATAACCAAGAAGAAAACCTAAGAATTGCTGGAGATTTTGGAGCAACCATAAAAAATCTGGGATGGATGAAGCTATGCCACTAGCTAGGCACATATAACATCTCTCTGGTCAAGGAGTTTTATTCTAACCTAACTGACCCCGGGCACAAAAGGACTGAAGTGGTTGTAAGAGGCACAAAACTGATATACAATGAGGACACCAAAAATCTTGCTCTAAATATAAAAGAAACAAGTGATGAGTATCAAGAGTTGATGTTAAAGTTGGACGAATGGGATTTTGATGTGATTATGCAATCATTGTGCAACCCAGGAACTAAGTGGGTGAAATCAAGTTCTGAAAAAGTTGTGAGGAGAATGGATCTCTTGCCTAAAGTAAAAGTGTGGTATTAGTTCGTGAAACATTCATTGAAGCCCACTGCTCACAATGAAACAGTGAGCAGGACAAGACTTGTTTTGCTTCACTGTATTACAACACTGAGCAAGATCAACATATGAAAGGTCATTATGCAAGAGATTCAGGCTTGTTCAAGAAAGAAAGAAGGAATGATGTACTTCCCATGTATGATCACTATGTTGTGTAGAAGGCATGGAGTACCAGAGCTTGACACTGATGAAACTGGGCAGCCTCAAGTTGCGTTGGATAAAGCTTTAATCCAAATGCTTATGAAGCTAAGAACAACGAAAAGGCCAACTGAGGGACGACAGACATAGTCAGAAACTACTGAAGAACATGAGAGAGAGAGAGAGGGGATGATGTGGGATGTCATTTTGCAAATGCAAAAAGACCAAAGGGATTATTTCAGATTTCAAAAAAGACATGTTCAAGTGGCAAGAAAAAGCTGTTACTATGCAATTTCCATCTAGTTTATTGGATCCACCGGTTTTCCTTAATCATATTTTGGGATAGCTAGAAGATAACTGTAACACCCCACTTCCCAATTAAAAAAAAATGAATAAATCAATTAAAAATATCAGAGTTTCTCTTCCAAAAGTGGGATATTACTTCTCACAAGAATTTCCACAAAACATTTCATTAAAAGATTTTCAAAATAAGCAGCGGAAAAGAAATTTGTCATAACATATATACATATATGAACATCATCTTATACATCATGTTCGGCCATCTGCCAAAAATATACAAAACATCATCAATGAATCCAACGAAACGTGATACGACACGGAGTATAAACAAAATCATCAGACAGATAAATAACTCCCAAAAACCCCGTGTTATGTATCAGAGCATCCTTACGACTCGACCAACACACCGCTATTCATCTAGCTAAACACCTGGATTATCTGTACTTCCGAAGAAGCACAGACCACAACAACAACAAAGGGGTGAGAAAACATGATCGAAATATAACGGTAAATATTTACATGAAGTAAAGGCAGTAAATAAATACATCATCACCCCACAAATCATCATACACGACCTACTGTCCAATCATCAATCACAGCATACAATAATGCACAAATGCAACTCAACACATGCATACGGTACCGACTTAAACTCAGGATAGATCGCATACACTCCATCCGAGCAACGATCTATCCCTACCACGCTCCTCCTGAGCCCATATAATCAAATCTCAGGATAGATTGCACACACTCCATCCGAGCAACGATCTATCCCTACCACGATTATGGATGAATCGCATACACTCCATCCGAACAACGATTCAACTCCGCAATCGCCAATGGACACTTGGCCATCAACCCTCCTCAAGGGAGCAACACGATCCTACTGATCCCATCATGCATCATGCTATGCATACACCAACATCAAGCACACTAGGTGCACATGATCCTACTGTTCCATCATCAAAACATCGCATATATATATATATATATATATATATATATATATATATATATATATATATATATATATATAATATATATATATATATATATATATATATATATATATATATATATATATATATATATATATATATATATATATATATATATATATATATATATATATATATATATATATATATATATATATATATATATATATATATATATATATATATATATATATATATATATATATATATATAACACAATCAATCAATCGAATTAATCACATTAGACATCGGCAAAACATCCCTATAACGCTCAACATACATCCAACATCTCTTCACTATCTCTGTACGTCAAATAGATCACAATCATCAACATCAGATGAACACAACTCAAATAAAACAAAATCCTGCTAGGTTCGCTACCTCGCTCGCTACGCGAGCTCCTAGCAAACGCTCGTTACACGTTCGCCTAGCGAACCTGCTCGCGAATCACACTTTTGAGCTACTAGAAGTGTTCGCTACCACCTCGCTGGGACTTCGCCTCGCGAATCCTTCGCTACCCCACTCGCCTAGCGAACCTGCTAGCGAGTACAGAAAAATGGCCACTGGAATGACTCGCAACCTAGCTCGCCTAGCGAGCACCTAGCGAATGCTTGCTACTCACTCGCCTAGCGATGAGCTAGCGAGTGTCTGCGATTTCATAAAAATCCCACTGTGCAGAATCTCAATAGCAGCTCAAAACTCAACAAATCCTCTCTAGATCAGTACCAACAACATCAACTTAGCATTCTACATAAATTCTACCCAACTAATTCTAAAATCATCCGATAAAACATTAACTTCCGGATTAAAACCTTAATCTACTCCGAAATATCCAATTCACCCAAACAATCATCAAACATTACATGCAATGATTCCACCGTGAACAACAAAAATCAGAAACTTAATCAACCACATGCAATTATCATCATGCAATTCCTCATCATCAAAACCTATAGGGTTAAGGACTCCCCAATTACCCTTATTCATGCATTACCAATTTCCCATCTATTTTCTCCCCCTTACCTCAATAAGCAGCTTGATCGATGATAATCCGCAAATTCCAACAGCTTGATCTTCTTCCTCCTCTTGCTCAAGCTTGCTTCACTCTTTCTCTTCACTTCACCGTGTTCCTCTTCTTCTTTCCTTCTCCAATTTGATCGTGTCATTTTTCCTCTTTCCCAAACAGCTCCTAATACCCCTTTTATTCTTAGTAACTTATTAATAATAATATTAATATTAATAATAATAACAATAATAATAATAATAATAATAATATTACTATTATTCAATAAATTATCATTATCATCAATAATTATATTATTATTCTTAAGATCCAAAGTTATCAATTAAACTCCAACTTAAGGGCACCTCCACGCACTCGACACAACCCCACAAAACACACTGAAATTAAAATAACACAGAAAAACTAGATAATTAAAAATGGGTGTTACAACTCTCCCCCACTTTAATTATTTTCGTCCTCGAAAATTACCTGATGGAAACAATTCCGGATACGCTTCCCGCATCCTGCTTTCCAATTCCTAGGTCACACTGCCTCCTGCAGCACCATCCCCAAGCCACTTTCACCAAGGATATCTCTTTCCCTCGGAGTCGGTCCTCGTTCAACAAATTGCAGTAGAAGTGCCTCAACAATTATTTTTTTTATCTCTCACTTGCACACCATCCAATTCAATCAAAGTACCTCCTCGGCTTAGACACATGAACACGCCCTGCAGCTTTCACAAATGGCAGCGGCAAAACAGTCTAACATGCTAATTTCCTCATGCTTCCGCTGCGCCACTCTGATACAAATAAACAAAACATAATGAGTGCCTCCGAGACTTCAAAGTTTGACCAACCCTAGTTACCGTCATAACTCTTAACACACGTCTTTTCTTGGATCCTTTTGATCTTTTCAGTCGCCTCTTGCACAATTTCTGGTCTGAGTACAACACTCTCGCCGGACACGCATCAGCATAAAGGAGTCTCACACCTCCTACTATCATACAAAACCTCATATGATGTCATTCCGATACTAGAATGATAGCGGTTATTGTAGGTAACTCAATCCACGACAATTAACTGCCCCCCGATCCATCCTGATCCAACACACAAGCTTTCACTAAATCCTCTACATACGGGATAGCTCTCTCTATCTGTCCATCCTCACGGATGCTAAACAAAGTTCAACTTTAATATGACACTCAAAGTTTCGGCCACTCTCCCAAAATTTCATCGCAACCTCAGATTTCCCATCTGACATAATATTTGACGGCACTTCACACTACTTCACAACTCCCTCACTATACATCTTAGCTACTTCCAGCATAGAACGATTCATTTCCATTGGTAAAAATGAGTTAATATTTTCAATCCATTCTCAACTACTCAAACCAAATCATATTCCCTTTTTAAATTCTCTAGAAAATCGACACATAATTCCATGGAACCACTATTCTACTCCACTCGGAAATATTCAACAGTTGCATCAGGCCTAACAGTTCCCGCTGTTCCAACTTCGACTTCCCACAAGTCTAATCAGCATACACAATCTCAACTCTCTCTCCCTCCACCTATGGCCACCAAAATAACATCCCACATTCAGTCAAATCTTCATAGCACCTGGATGGGTACTCAACCCACCTTAATATCCTTATCTCAGGGTACTCTTATCCAACTCACAATACTGGAGCACATCTCTAACACAACATCTCATGGCACAATTTCCATCAATCCTAAAATCATACATTCGACTTAATTCATTAAATTCAATCAGCCTACTAACTCAAATTAGAATTCTAACTCCTCAACTCTCATCAATATTACTCATAGTCAGCCTCAACATACGAAGCTTAGTTCCATAAGAAGCCCCTTTACGGACCAAACTCATATCTCGAATTTCTTAATCAGTGCTAACTCCTTTACCATCATCATCGGTATATACCCAAAAATTCTCCAAATCGATACATCAGCTACCACGTTGTCTCACCCGAATGGAAATTCAACCCAAAACCATACTCCTCCAAAAGTCCCAATTATTTCCTCTGTCTCATATCCAACTCTTTCAGAACAAATACCTTAAGCTCTTAAGTTCACCAAGCATCTCATATATCCACTAAAAAATTAAGGCCTCCAAACTCCGGCACAACACACGACAACAGCAACCAACTCTAAACCACTTGTCCGATAATTCCTCTTATGTACTTTAAGTTGCCTTAAAGCATAACTAAAACTCGCTGAAGTTGCACTTAACATACCTTCCCAACCATACCAACAAAGAATCACCAAACACAACAAATAATTCCATCGGATACGGAAAAACCCAACACACGAACATCTTTGAACTTTCTTCACAGAGGCATATCACCGCTTCTTCTTCAACACTGATAACTCAAGTTTCCAATGCTCAACATAATCCTCTATACTCTTAGAATATATCAGAATACCATCGATTCACACAACCACCGACTCGCTCAAATAAGTATGGAAAATCCCATGCCAAACGGTCATTCAATTTGCGAGTTATGGCGGAAACACAAACCGAACCTTCCGCACTTACCACAATATCCAAACATATTCCATCAATAAATGACTTAATTCCATGCCACTACTTCACCATCACATAGAGCACTGAAATAGCTTTCCAACGCTTCGAACCGTGCATCATTCCGAGTTATGGTCCTCCTGTGACGACAAAAATACCAAACTACATTCTTCTGCCCAGGACCCCTTCGCTAGGCGAACACAGCAGCGAGCGTGGAGCCGTTCGCTAGCATGCTCGCTAGGCGAAGGACCTGGCGAACATGACAGTCTGAAATCCTATTTAGACCGTTACCTGACTTTCGAGTGTCCGATTTCGATTCCGTAAAAAGCTGCGATCTCGGAATTCGACGTACGTCAACAATTTCACACTTAGAAGACCATTCAACACATCTTTAACTCTTGGAATATTTAAAGGCCTATTTATACCAATCTTGCATTCCACATCTTACTTTCTTTAACATCCACCAGGAGTCACTATCCACCCTTTACATACTCAGCCTCACACTTTGTTTCCTTGGCACATATCAGGCACAAGTCCCAACACTACTTAATCAGTTTAATTCCTCGACCATTCAACAGACATATAATATGGAGCTTCCATTCTCGGACTAGCTTCTGCAACTAAGTTGATCACAACTCCACTTCACGTCCTGGTTGTATATCACTGTCTTATCAGTATAGCCTCCAGACAACCACAAATAATCGGCAATTCGCTAACTTCCCCACTTTCATCAATACTCAAAATTCCCATCCAAATTCAAACACCTTAACGTTGTCCTAAGCCAACTCGTCAAAACAATTCTTAAGCACCTAGCTGAACTCCAGACCCTTCACTACTCACGCCATTAAAGCTTGCAAGACACGTCCATCCCACCCAACACAATTCCAACTGCTATCAACAAGAGATTAAGGGTGATCAGATCCTCAATTTGCCAATAGACATCCGAAAATCGTAATGGGGTATGAACCATCTTTACCAAACTATAAGAGCGTTCAACCATACACCGAGCTACCACTCCACACTTGCAGCACCCGGGAGAAACACAAGCTTCTCCCCCACTTGAATCATTCCCACTTCTGCAGACAAAGGTTAGACAACAAACATGTACCGACAGTGTTTTCACACACATGTCACATACAAGGGAACAAACAACATTAGATAACTTGGCCGGACCGACTGACCTGCTCTGATACCAACTTGTAACACCCCAGTTCCCAAATTAAATAAAATGCGAATAAATCAATTAAAAATATCAGAGTTTCTCTTCCAAAAGTGGGATATTACTTCTCACAAGAATTTCCACAAAGCATTTCATTAAAAGATTTTCAAAATAAGCAGTGGAAAAGAAATTTGTCATAACATATATACATATGTGTACATCATCTCATACATCATGTTCGGCCATCTGCCCAAAATATACAAAACATCATCAATGAATCCAACGAAACGTGATACGACATGGATATAAACAAAATCATCAGACAGATAAATAACTCCCAAAAACCTCGTGTTACGTATCAGAGCATCCCTATGACTCGACCAGCACACCGCTATTCAACTAGCTAAACACCTGAATTATCTGTACTTCCGAAGAAGCACAGACCACAACAACAGCAAAGGGGTGAGAAAACATGATCGAAATATAACGGTAAATATTTACATGAAGTAAAGGCAGTAAATAAATACATCATCACCCCACAAATCATCATACACGACCTACTGTCCAATCATCAATCACAACATACAATAATGCATAAATGCAACTCAATACATGCATGCGGTACCGACTTAAACTCAGAATAGATCGCATACACTCCACCCGAGCAATGATTTATCCCTACCACGCTCCTCCTGAGCCCATATATTCAAATCTCAGGATAGATCGCATACACTTCATCCGAGCAACGATCTATCCCTACCACGATTACGGGTGAATCGCATACACTCCATCCGAGCAACGATTCAACTCCGTAATCGCCGATGGACACTTGGCCATCAACCCTCCTCAAGGGAGCAACACGATCCTACTGATCCCATCATGCATCATGCAATGCATACACCAACATCAAGCACACTAGGTGCACATGATCCTACTGATCCATCATCAAAACATCGCATATATATATAACACATAATCAATCAATCGAATTAATCACATTAGACATCGACAAAACATCCCTATAATGATCAACATACATCCAACATCTCTTCACTATCTCTGTACGTCAAATAGATCATCAACATCAGATGAACACAGCTCAAATAAAACAAAATCCTGCTATGTTCGCTACCTCTCGCTCGCTACGCGAGCTCCTAGCGAACGCTCGCCACACGTTCGCCTAGCGAACCTGCTCGCGAATCACACTTCTGAGCTACTGGAAGTGTTCACTACCACCTCGCTGGGACTTCGCCTCGCGAATCCTTCGCTACCCCTACTCGCCTAGCGAACCTGCTAGTGAGTAGAGAAAAATGGCCACTAGAATGGCTCGCGACCTAGATCACCTAGCGAGCACCTAGCGAATGCTCGCTACTCACTCGCCTAGCGATGAGCTAGCGAGTGTCTGCGATTTCAGAAAAATCCCATTGTGCAGAATCACAATAGCAGCTCAAAACTCAACAAATCCTCTCTAAATCAGTACCAACAACCTCAACTTAGCATTCTACATAAATTCTACCCAACTAATTCTAAAATCATCCAATAAAACATCAACTTCTGCCGATTAATCCACTTCCGGCTTAAAACCTTAATCTACTCCGAAATATCCAATTCACCCAAACAATCATCAAACATTACATGCAATGATTCCACCATGAACAACAAAAATCAGAAACTTAATCAACCACATGCAATCATCATCATGCAATTCCTCATCATCAAAACCTATGGGGTTAAGGACTCCCCAACTACCCTTATTCATGCATTACCAATTTCCCATCTATTTTCTCCCTCCTTACCTCAATAAGCAGCTTGATCGTGATAATCCGCAAATTCCAACAGCTTGATCTTCTTCCTCCTCTTGCTCAAGCTTGCTTCACTCTTTCTCTTCACTTCACCGTGTTCCTCTTCTTCTTTCCTTCTCCAATTTGATCGTGTCATTTTTCCTCTTTCCAAAACAGCCCCTAATACCCCTTTTATTCTTACTAACTTATTAATAATAATAATAATAATAATATTAATAATAATAAAAATAATAATAATAATAATAATAATAATAATAATATTATTATTACTATTATTCATTAAATTATCATTATCATCAATAATTATATTATTATTCTTAAGGTCCAAAGTTATCAATTAAACTCCAACTTAAGGGCACCTCCACGCACTCGACACAACCCCACGAAACACACCGAAATTAAAATAACACAGAAAAACTAGATAATTAAAAATGGGCATTACAATAACAAGGAGAAGAAGAACCCAATTTCTGAAGAGAAGAAGGTGAAGAAGAACGAAAAGTCCAAGAAAAAGAAAGAGGATAAATGAGAGAAGAGTTTGAAAAAGAAAATTAAAGAGGTAGCTATTGAGGCAAGTGGAGACAAGCTTGTTCAGGATAATCCAGTAAAGAAAAAGAGTGGGAAAGTTAAGAAAGCTGGAGGTGAACCCCCAAGAAAGAAAAAGTTAAGACAAGAGTGGAAAAAGAAAGAGATTTCTGATGTCAAGACCCCAGAAAACAATCCTTTAAAAGACTTTAACTTAAATCAAACTGACCCAGAACTAAGCCCAGTTGTAAAGGATAGTATCCTAGAAGAAATGATTGAAGAAGCTGACAAAGATAGCAATGAGATGAATCAAAACCAAGGCAGAAAAGTTGACAATAAGGAAGAGGAAGAAGTGATGGAATAAGAAGACCATCTTGTGAATGAGAATTTACCCAAGTATTATTCGACTACTGATGAATCCCTTGGATCCTTGAAGGAAGGAGAGCACAAGGTTGAAGAAAAATTTGAAGGAGGAGAGGTTGATAGGGAATCAAGCAAGGGGGAAGCAGTGACAGTCACTAATGTGACCACTCCTGTCGTGACCCTAGTCAAGACAATTGCAAATACTGAAGAAAAGGTTGTTGTGAAAGAGTCGGTGCTAGAAGAAGTTATCATGTCTAAAGTCATCCAAGAGCAAGCCAAGGAGCTTAAGAAGTCAAAAGTCGTGAAGAAGGAAGCCAAGAAAAAGAAGAAAGGAGACGTCCATCCTACACGCAAAAGCACCAGGCTCAGGGCCTAATTGGTATCTTACTGAGGCAAGCCTAATCTTGTCTTCCCTTGACAATTGATAGTGAGGACACTGTCCTTGCTTTAAATTTGGGGGATATAGACAAAAGCTTGACCTTTTCTCTTTCTTTCTTCTATCTTAATTCAATCTGTTTCGGTTTTTTTATTAGAATTTGCTGGAATGTTTGTTGTTTTATTCTGCTTTGATAATTTTGGAGGCCATGTTTTTGGCCAATGTTTGATGTGTGAATAATTACTCGTTGGTATATGCCAAAATTCTGTTTGCTTAGTTTATTCTTGTTTATATTTAATTTTAGTTTGCATGAGTAGTTTTAGGATAGTTGAGAGTTAATTAAAGAACAACCAAGGATCAAAAAATTATTATTTTTGTGCTTAGAATTGGATGATGAGTCTACTTATGAAACTTTGGAAACAAAGCCAACTTGTTACCTAAGGTGTTGTTGCAAAAGAAATTTGATAACCTCTGTCTCTCCTCCGCTAGTCGGCTAAGTTTGTAAATTTTCTTTTAGAAACTTAATTTTTGGAAATTGCGAAGCAAGTAGAAACCTTAGGGAATTGCTCTGGAAGGAAGAAATGATTTTGATATAGATTTAGATTCTTCACACAAAAATAGAGCACCCTAATTGTTGCTAATAAACACACAAAAGTGTGTAGAAAGGTGGCAAAGACTACTCTTGATAAGAAGTTCATGTGTCCGAAATTGGAGGAACAACCAGCATCTTCATCATAAAAATCAGTTGGACTCATTACAAGTGAGATCCCGTTGAGTGAAAAAGTGGAGTGTTATGCTTAAAAAATAGGTAAAAGAAAAGAAAATAAATTGGAAAGGTGTGATCTAAAGTGTGAAAGTCAAAAGTCAATAGTAGAGTCAAAGCTTAAGCCGCAAAAGTGGAATCATAAAGAAAAAATTAACTCATTCTTCTGAAGAGTAGTGGCGTGATAAGAGTACTCAAATGGGAATCATAAAGAAAAAATTAGCTCATTCTTCTGAAGAGTAGTGGCGTGACAGTAGGTGTCTAATCACTTTGGTAGAAACATCTTTGGGCTAAAAACAGGCTGAGTTGCGCCAACTATTTCCCTGCCCAGACTACTCATCTAGTAAATGACTGAGCACTTTCACTAACATGATCCTACATTGTTCTTGAACATCTCTTTTATCGATCACTGTCGCATCACCTTAGGACAGATGATAGTTCAAGTTTAGGGGAGTGATAATGCTATTTTGGTGTGTTATGATGACCCATTTTCTCTTATAATTTGATTTAGGTTTAAGTAGGATTTATCTATATTTGCTTGTTTTAGTATGTTTTTACCCTAAGTGTACTAGGTGCACCTTTTATGGTTTTTCAGATGTTTTTGTTTTAAAGAGAATCTGATAAAGGCAAGCTGAGGCATGACACCTTAAGACACAGTCTGGAGTAGAATGAATATAAATGGAAGGAATATGTTAAGTCTTGTTAGCTGCAAATTCACTAAGAGCTTGGGAGGATGATTATAACTAGGGCACATGTGGCAAGGAATTGTGTCAAGAAAGAGCTAGAGCATAAAGATAAGATCAAAGAAGCTTGAGGACAAAAGGTAGTGGAGTGGGGACCATGCCTACAAAAGTACATCCTACACCCAGCCACCCGTCGTCTGCTCTGCGCCATTACCTACTGCAGCAGCCAGCCAAAGACACCTTGTCATCCAATGTTGTCTGTACTAGATAACTTGCTCGCAAAGGGAAGATGGATAACTTGACATTTTAGTGATTTGATATGGGCTGAAACTTATTCTTATAAGAAGCCCATAATCCAAAACCATTAACTTCCACACTCATACTCACTATAAAAACAAGTTGTGACCATCAGAGGAAGATAGACCACGAGCTAGAAATCACACACATTCAGAATTATTTTCAGTATTAGTTTATTTTCATTTGAGGGTTTGGAAGAATTAAAGAGTTTTCTTCTTTTCATCTAATCCTGTAATTGTTGCTTGGAGTTGTCATGACTGACAAGGTCTGTTACTGTTTATCTAACACAAGAGATCTTCAAAATCTTACTAGGTTGTAATTTATTTTACATAACTTGCTAAGAATATGCCATCCTATAATTTCATTCCAGTAGATTGTACTCAGCTCATTATGAGCTAAACTCGTATTTGATGAGCAAAGTGAAGTCAATATAAAGTTGTTCTTATGTTGAAATGATGTGTTGAATATTGTCTTGTTTCGTTATGTGTTTTAACTCTATACGCCTGCTTCTTAGAATGATTAACTTAGAAAAAGCTACAAGCATGTTGTTGAGAGAGATCCAACAACATGTGGATTTCATAACAAAAGTGGTTAATAATGTAGGATATAGATGTTCACTTAATTCAACTTGCTTAGAGATAAGAAGTTGAGACCATAAAGATTTTCAAAATTAAAACAAGACGCATTTGAGGGTTATAAGTGAGGCTTAAAGATTTGTACCCTTGCCCTAGTTATGCATGCTTTGATGTTGTAGAGATACACCCCTAGATCACGTTCTGACCTTTTGAGGCATGACATTTCACACCATGGATACATTTTAGAAATAATATATTAATGTATCTTAGCTCATCAATCATTCTCTCTGATATCTTATCCTCTCTTATTTAGTATTTTAGCTTGTTGTGTTAAATTCTTGCTGCTATTATTATTATTTTGTTACCTTGCTCATACTAGTTTTAAACAAGAATTATATACTTTAAAGTTCAAAACTACATCAATTTCACTCCGTGTAGGTACGATATCTTATTTCATTACTTGTTGCAATTAAACATACATGTATACTTGCATGTAACGCATTTGATTTAAAAATAAATATTATAAAGTAACACGTAGAAAGCAGACACTAAGTTTTCAAGAAATTTGAGAGTCTTGGTTCTCTTCCTTCCAAGAATTCGAGAGCTTGGTCTCTCCCTCCCAAACATAACCTCTTTCTAATTTTCAGACTGCCTAGAATATGGTTTTGTTTCCCTTTTTATTCTGCCTAAGTTTTGTAATTGCTCATAATAATAATAATAATCGTTACTCTAGTAATACTGGTGGTTTCTCTTAGACTCTATAACTGCTAGAGATGACATTTAATTAGGGTTGTTCCTATGCCTATAATTGATAATTGACATGATAAAACAGTCACTTCTATTTTGATTTCTAGTAATTCTTAAGGTCTAACAGGTTCATGTATAACATTTTCATATGCTTCATTTTCTTGGTAGTTATGTTCAAAAAAATATAAACGACTATGACAATGCCACGAAGAAGAGTGAGGTAGTTGTTGCACCCCAAAATTTGACCAACCGGTTCCCACATTTGGTTTATGTTTCGACGCATTTTGCATTCGCATTCGCATACCGCATACATTGCATTTTCTCAGTCAGATTGATTTTATCGGGATTACAGACCCCCTGACGTTTCAGGCAGTTCAGGCCAGTTCAAATAAGGGTATTTTGAGAACTCGCGCTTCCCGGTATTTTCAGCTTACACTGCTGATTGTGGAGGATATTTTGGTGTCCGGGTTTACCGTTATTTCGATTGGGTCTCTCTTCCTCTTTTATTGAGTTTAATTGCTTTAATAGCATTTTTTTTTTAGAATTTTATAGATTCTCTAGATATTAAATAGGCTTTATTAGTATTTTAGATAATAATCTTTTTTTAATAAAATAATATAGAATAAATAGAATTTTAGATAGTTTTTAATAGATATTAGGAGTTAATAGAATTTAGATAGATTTGATTTTTAGGTTAATTGAATAGATTTTATAGATATTAGTATAGATTTTAATTAATTGTTGGTTTAATAGATTTCTTTTGCTAGATTTTAATAGAGTTTATTGTTTAGATCTTAAATAGATTTTTAATATAGATATTAATTAGGTGTTAATTGAGCTTAGTTTTAATAGATTTTCTTCAGAATTTATTAGAGTAGGTTAATGTGCATTTTCGTTTTAATTGTAGCATTAATCACGTTTTAATCCATTAAGTCCATCTTAATGCATATTAATCAGAGTATTAATCATAGTGGGCCATTATCCAATTCAAAGCCCAGTCAAAGTCCAGAGTTTGCCACATGTCGTATAAAGGGTAGGCCACGCGTTCTCTTTCTCTCTCTCCACCTCATTTTTTCCACACTTCCCAGCCTGCCACATCACCCTCGGTCCCACTCTCTCTCCGCCACCTCACAATCCACTGACTCTCTCCTCTCACACGCGTCCCTCCCTCTCTCTCTCCCTCAGCCACGCGTCTTCACCACGCACCCCCTTGTGCCACGCGTCCACGGCCACTATTCCCCACCTCCGGCCATGCAACCACCGCCGGAAATCTCCTAACCGTCGCCGGAACTTGAATTTCCACCGGAAACTGCAAATTTCCAGAAACTCATCCAAACTTCATCATCCTCAACGACCGATCTTCATCAGCAACTCGCCGGAAACATCAAACCATCGCCGGAAAATTCATAGCGTTCTTCATGATTCTCCAGAAATCCACATTGATCTTCATCATGCGTTCATCAATTTCGCCATTTCTTCAACACATTCAAGAACATTCATAGACCTTCAAGAACGTTCGTCAGCAGTTCATTGGTCTTCATCCAGTTCATCGCAAATTTTCCAGAAACGTTCCTCGCCTTCATCAATCTTCAAGTCTTTTCGCCCAGAAATTCATCAAGATTCATCCAGATTGCAGATTTTTAAGCTCTCCACGAATCTTCAAGCGTCTTCGACAACGATCATCAACGAGCGTCATCAGTCTTCAACCAGTTCTCCAGATCTTCGTCTGATTTGCAAGAATCTTCATCAAGTTGTTGATCTTCACCAGTTTCTTCAAGTCATCTACAACTCCCTCACCTTCATCGCACCTCCAGGTTTTGCTTTGAACTGTTTAACTTGTTAATTTGTTGTTGTTTAGTTGTAGAACTAGGTTAGTTTGAATGTTAGATTGTGAACGAAATTAGGTTAGGGAAAGATAATCTGAGCTGATAGATTGAAGCGCCATAGCTTGTGATGGGTGTTGGTGAATGTTTTGTGGTTGGTGAAGAGATTGTGAGACAGAGAGAATCAGAGAGGGTGAGAAACGGCGCTAGGGTTAGTGATGAACAGTAGAAAGAGGATTGAGGGGATTAGGGTTTTGTGAGCTGATAATGAGTGGATGTTGGACTCGGACCTTAGGCCCATTGTTTCTTTGCTAAGCATCTCCTCCATTTTCCCCATTGCACCTCCCTCTCCGTGTGATGTTTGGATTTGGGCTTAGATGATTTTGCTAATTACACCCCAGTCTGAAGGCCCAGTGAGAAACCAGTGCGAATTAATTGCTATTCGCCACGAGCTTTTGTCATTTTCCTTGTTTTTTCCAATTATTTTCTGATTGGGTTTGGGCTTAGCGCGCGCCTGATATTTGCACCCCCCTCCTGAGCCCAACTTTGTTTTGAACTGCATATTATTGCTATTCACCACGCCAGTTTGTTTTTTAGCTGATTTTCTTGTATTTTCATGTTTTACCTAGGATTAGAAATTAATTCCTAACAAATTGAAAAATAATCATTTTAGGATGGTATTTTTTTCCTTAGTTCCCTTAGGACCTCTATAAAATTGTGAAATAATAAAATACTAATTTCATGCATTTTACATTTTTTGGTATATTTTACAATATTATTGCTTTTATTTTACATTTGTTTGCTACTTCATTTTTCTGAATTTAGTATGAGAGATTGGTGCATGATTTTTGATTGGTTCTTGTGAGGTTGATTAGATTAGGGAAGTATGTACCCTTAGGAATTTTGTCATATTTTTGTGACTAAAACTTAGATTAGTTTGAGAGGTAGATAGGAGAGGTATCAGAATTAGGGCTTCACAACACATAGGTGTAGTTTAGGGCATAGTTTGGGGACCTAGGGTTTGATTTAGGCCTTGGGGTTTATATGGGGTATTGGGTATATAGTTAGGTTCCCTTAGAAATTAATCTAGGATTTTATAATGAGTATTACTATTTTACTTGATTTTTTCAATTTGAGTGGTGATTGTGTGTTTTCCCTCTTGGGCATTTTGCTTGTTTGTTTGGTTTGGGTTATTTCAATTGGGCTTGGGGCTTGGGCTTTGCTTGTTGGAGATTATGAAGACCTTGAATATGATTGGAGACAAAGGAGGGATCTTGGAGCATGAAGTTTATCCTCCTTGAGGGGGATTAAGAGATAGGAAATATAGGGAGAGCTTTAGATTAGATTGATTTCTTCTTGCAAACATAGAAAGTATCTTGTGCTTCTATTCCTCCCTATGACATAAAGTATTTTTAAAGTATTCACATCCTTCCTTGGGAGGGATAAGTGACATACTTTAGAAGTAGAACTTTGAGGGAACCTTTCCCCTACAATGCTAAGTGCTTATAGGCTTCCTTTGGTTGTCAATAAGCTGTTTAGCATTTCAACTTAATCTGATAATTGATTCTCTTCTGGAGTGAGTGCATTGAAGATGGGAACCTATTGAAGAGTGAAGTTCATTGAAGATTGATGAAGATGAAGCCTGTGCCTATCAAAGATAGTTATCTGATGAAGCTAGGGTTTTGCTGCTTTTTGCAGCTGTTTGCTGTTTGAAGCTGTCTACTGGTTAAGGTTCATGCTTGCTAGAGCTGGGGTTACTTTTGAAGACAGGAGCTTATCTAAAGCTTGGGGATCATAGAAGAGTGAAGATGGGATCTTGCTTGAAGTTGTTACTGTCAACCTTTTTTGTTGTTAATCAACTGTAGCTGTCAGAGCTGTTGCTTTTTGAGCTGCTTACTGTAGGAGTTGGTGTTGCTGTCAGAGCTGGTGTTGGGTTTTATTTCTTTTTCTGTATTGATTGTTGGCTTGTACAGCTTTCCCGCAAAGGTTTGAAGTGAATACTGTTTCACTTTGCCTGTTGTTTTCCCAGGTTCGAGGTTGAGTGGGACTCCCTTGCCTCGCTTGTACTGCTGCATCTTATGCATGTTTACTGTTTACTGTATATATCTGTTTCTTTTCTGTTTATCCCCTAGGGTCTCTGTTTCCCTCTGTGCAAGAGAGAAACATGACAGACATTAGGTTTTAACCCATGCATGACAACATTAGGTTAGTTTTATTCCCTTTTCAACCCTAGGCTTTTTAGAGCTTCTTTCTCTTCTCATCTTAAACAACTCAAAAACACAGTAATAAGGTTAATCGATGTCGTACGTTACGAGCCTTAAGCCATTTGAGAAAGGGTTGCTGGAGAGCTTCTTTCCAGTAGTCTGACCGCTTAGTGTGGTACCCCTTGGGTGACACGCGACGTAGTCACTCTCAAATCATAGTCTCTAGTGTGTCAGAGATTGCAAACAAACTAAAAACACTTCTTGCGTAAAAGACTGAAAACAAACATCAAAGTGTCATTTTTGTCCGCTTGGACTCTTAATCAGAAGAAACCTCTTTTCAGAAAGATAAAAAACATTCAGACAAGCATGTGTCTTCTGTGGCCCGAACTACGTTTGCTCTGATCTTTCATGCTGTATGAAAGTACGTAGGCATAGGATGATGTATCCTAGCGAGCAACTTTCCCCTCCTTTCCGTAGGTAGGCGAACTACGTTGACTCTGATTTCTCGTTCCAGACGGGAATACGTAGGCATAAAGTGCGATACTTTGCCGAGTCATTTTCTTTTCTTTTAACCCTAGCCCTGTAGAGTAGATAGAATAACAATCCGTACTAGAAAACAAGCGTGGATCTCGTCGAGTACGACGGACGTGAGGGGTGCTAATACCTTCCCCTTGCATAACCGACTCCCGAATCCAGGATTTGGTTGTGATGACCATCCCTTTCCCTCTTTGCGTTAGGTTTACTCTGAGCGTTTCCTTTCCCTCCTTTGGGATAAATAACGCACGGTGACGACTCTTCTGTCATAGCCGGCGCCAATTTTCGCAGTAGCGACAGCTGGCGACTCTGCTGGGGACTCCAACGGTTCCCTACGCGAGTCAGTCCTAGCGCTTGTTTTCCCGTCGTGGGTTTTGTATGGATTTACATTTCTGTCTTTACTTTCCGCATTTTATTGTCAGCTTTATATTGTTATTGTTGTTGTGGGGGATGGGGTGATCTATTGAGAGATAAGTCGGACCTGGGCTTGAGTGCACCTAGAAGTAGTTGTGGAAAGTAGTGGGCGCGTGCATGCTTTGCATGTACCAGTGTCCCGCAAAATCCACGCTCAGACGAGGTTCTTCTGGTTGACTTCTTTTTCAACCCTTTGGGTTGAGGGGGTTGTTGGTTAGTTGGATTGTCGACTCCGGGGACCGATCATTTGGAAGTTGGCTAAGTGAGGCCTCTTCAGGACATGATGATGCCACACCTTCTGGGTATCGTATCATCAGTCTTGAAAGTCTGTGACGTCGACGACCGCATAGGATGTCGTACCTTGAGTCAGTTGATAGGACACCTACCTGTGAGAGGGATTGGGGCATGCAGGTAACTTGACCTCCAGATTACCGGTTTTCTTGATTGAGGTTCAGTGGTGTTTGAGGACAATGTTATTGGGTCTGTTGAGACCAGGGTGGAGCATTGCGGTTGATCTTTTGAGACCAGGTTTTGAGCAGTTTGTGGGTCTATTTGAGACCAGCATGGTGGATTGGGCTTCTCAGCCATGTGCACTTGATCCCTGTTGCATGTTGCATACTGCATTGTTGCATACTCATCCTGCATATCATTAACGTGTGTCTGTGCTGCAGGTGCATTTTCATACTCCTGATTCTAGTTGCTCGGATTTCTGTCTGCTGATATTATGGATACTCTGAAGAAGACTGTGGCGTACAAGTTGCCTACTCTAGATGTTTCTTCTTTGCTGGGTTTGATATCTCTAGCTGATGATGATGTGAAGAGAAGCTTCAGGAAGAGCTATGGGAAGTTACTTAGATTGGTTTATAAACCATCCATGTATGAGCGTAACGGATTGTACACGCTAATGCAGTTCTATGATCCCCCGCTGAGGTGTTTTACTTTCCCTGACTTCATTCTGGCTCCGACCATGGAGGAATATGCTGAGATCTTAGAGTTGACCATTCAGAACAGGGTACCTTTCGTTCATATGGATGCTGAGCCCAAACTGGAGGATTTGGTTGTGGCCTTGCATTTAGACTCCTCAGAGTTGCTGTTAACCTCGTGGAATGGAGTGTCTGGTTTTTCTCTCAAGTTCTTGGTTGGGAAAGTGCAAGAGTATGCCAAGAGTGGATGTTGTACTGTGTTTAATGCTATTCTTTCTCTGTGTATCTATGGCATTGTACTATTCCCGAACTTGCCTGACTTTGTTGATCTGGATGCGTTCTATCTATTTGCTTCAAGCAATCCTGTGCCTACTTTGATTGGAGATTTCTATCACTCACTGCATTATAAGAACGAGAACAGGAGGGGCAAGAACGTCTCTTGTTGTGGGCCTTTGCTGTATATGTGGTTTGAGAGTCATCTGCCCAAGAAGGGTATCTTCGCTGAGTCTGCAGATACGGTGGATTGGTCTGAGCATCTGATGAGACTTCCTTCAGAAGACATTATCTGGTTTAATAAAGATTTGCTGGGATTTGTGATTATCTACAGCTGCGCCGGATATCCTAACGTTCCTCTGATTAGGAGAAAAGGGTGTGTTAAATACAATCCTTCATTGTTGATCAGGCAATTCGGGTATGCTTTGAAAAGCCCGCCAAAAGAGGAGGAAGTGCAGGATCTCTGTACTTCACAGGTGATTTGAAGGGAGAACTATTGTCCAATCTTCAGCATGCTTGGAATAACATCAACAGAAGGGGTAATCCATTGTTGGGTAAAAATGATTGTCAAGCCTATCCCTCGTACAAAGTCTGGATCCAAGATAGAGAAAAGCAGGTGCGGATGCCGTTTCCTGCAGTATTACCTCCTGCTCCCCCCGTGATTAAGGAGCCAACTACTGTGTCTATTGAGAGATACGAGCAGGTTGTGAAGGAGAAAGAAGAGCTGATGAAAGCCAACGAGAAGCTGGAGGAAGAGTTAGTGCAACTCAGGAGCGAAAGGAATGAGGTTGTATATTCCCTCGAGCAGCAAACGAAGCTGGTGAATCAACTGGGCACAGAATTGAATGAGCAACGAAAGAAGCGTGAGCGATTGGGGATAGATTTTAAGAGCTCTCATGATATGCTGGAGTCTAAGAAGAAAGCACTTGATATAGCCTACCGGGAGATCTCTGCATTCAATAAAACCTGGAACGCCACGCTGACCGGCAATAAGGAAAGAGAAGACAAACTGAAGCTACAGATCTCTGAGCTGGAAAGTCAGTTGAAAGCTAGCCAGGAGAGGTTGGAAGAAGAGGTTATGCGGAGGTATGATGTCCAGAATGCCTTGAACAAAGTTATCAAGCGCAAGAAGGAGTCTGCATCCTAGAAACGGAAGCTAGAAGATTGCTTTGGGGAAGGTGTCTGGGAGGAATCCATTGGTGATCTCCAGCGTGTTATCAGGCAAAGAGACTCGCTCGTCGAGGGGTCGCTTTCTCATCTGAATCATCCCAAAACTAAGAGATTATTAGAGGAGTACCAGGCATATGGTCGCACTTGATTATCTCATGTATTGATGTGTATGCTTTATTTGCATTGTGCTGGCCATCACCAGGATTGTTGGTTGAGGTCATGCCTTCCTATTGTACGCTCAGTAATATTGTATTCCTGACTTGATGGGCTTTTCCGCAATATATGAGATGTTTTCTATGATTGGGTTTCAAGCTTCTTATTGCTATCACTGGCACTGCACTGGCACTTTGGCACTAGAATCAGGGGTTGATCTCCCTAACACACAGACACATATTGCATCTGCATATCCATTTTGCATTGCTAGTTACTTGTTGAACTTGTATCTCATTTCCTGCATTTCCAGGTTTTCCAGGATTGACGAACAAAGAGTCCACCACTACTCAACCCGAAACAACTGCAAAAGAATCATGGATCAAGTCCAAGTGGAGATGCAGGAAATCCGCGAGAAGCTGAATCTGTTCATGCAAGCAATGGAGAACATCGCTAAGGGCCAGGAGAGCCTCCAGACTTTGGTACAGCCGCTGCTGACGCGGACTAATGGGAATGGCAATAATGACCACAATTCTGCACACGTTGAAACTATTCCGGAGGATGGGCCCCCCACGCCTGTGGTTCCACCTGTAGTGACCCCACCTATTGTGGTTGTAAATGATGGCGCTGGTGCTGGCAATGGCAACACAGGGAATGGAAATGAGACTGTTGTTAACAATGTTGGATTTGGGGACGCCAACCAAGGCGGTGGTAACAACAATGGCGGTAATGGTTTTGGCAACAATGGTTTTGGCTACAATGATCAAGGATTTGATTACGTCAATCAGGACGGGAAATTCGGTTTCAACACTCAGGGTTTCGGTTACGACGGTTTTGGTAACGCTAACCAGGGGTATGGTGGATTTGGTAATATGAATGGTGCTGGGGTGATTCCTGTCAACACTGGGTTTGGACCTGTTAGGGTCAACCAGGGTTTCGGTAACGGGGGACGAGGTCCCATGATCAATCAGCAAGGGTTTGGTCGTAACACTGGTTACGACGGATATGGAAATGAAAATGTGAATTGGGGTGAAGACCGCCAGGAGGACGCCTTTTCTAGAAGAGGTGTGGGGTTTGAAGGACCTGTTGATCCTGTGCAGAGGATCAGAATGCTTGAAGAACAGATGAAAGGGGGTAGTGAGTCAGAACTCCACCGGTTTAGATATCACTACAATGGGCTTGGTACCAGGGCTGAGGGTGCCGTTGAAATTCAAGGCTCCCACCTTTGACAAGTACAAGGGGGACACTTGCCCTAAGGTCCATGTCCGCTCTTATTACAGAAGGATGTCCGCATATTCAGATGATGAAAGGATGCTCATGCATTTCTTTCAGGATAGCTTATCAGGACCTTCACTTGAATGGTATATGGGGCTGGAGCCCACGCAGATCAAAACCTGGAAGCAATTGGCTGATGCTTTCGTGACACATTACAAATACAACAGCGATCTGGCGCCAAACCGGGTCCAATTGCAGGGTTTGTCACAGAAGAACGGGGAAAGTTTTAAAGAGTATGCGCAAAGGTGGCGCGATATGGCAGCGAGGGTGCATCCTCCTTTAATTGAAAGGGAGATGAATGACATGTTCATTGGGACATTTACAGGGGTGTTCTACGAAAAATTGTTTAGTGTGTCATTGAGCAGTTTCTCAAATTTTATTCTTATGGGGGAGATGATTGAGAACGGGATTAAAGTTGGAAGGTTCCAAGCAGGTGAGTCTACTTCAGCAGGAGGTGCCAGAAAAGCATTTGGTGGTAGACGACAGGGTGATACTAGTGCCGTGTTTGGTGGCAGGGGTAGGGGCAGAGGAAGAAATCAGTATGTTCAGCCGCAACAGATAGCTAGTGTCACTATCCCGCTTCCTCAACAGAGGCATCCACAACAGCAACAACCACAACAACAGCAAGGACAGAATCCTGGCCAGAGAAGGGTACAAAATGCGAGACCGAAAAGAGTGTTCGATGCACCTCCTTCCACGTATGCAGAACTCCTCCAAACCCTGCTAGGGTTGAACTTGGTTGAAAAGAGGACTTTGGCACCGCCTACAGGGGCAGTACTTCCTTACGGATATGATGCCAACAAGCATTGCGAATTCCATTCCGGGGCGCCCGGGCATGATGTAGAAGCTTGTCAGGCATTTAAACACAAAGTTCAGGACTTATTAGATAGCAAAGCTATCAACTTTGGACAGGTGGGTCCAAATATCGTACAACAGCCTATGCCCAATCATGGGGCAAATGCCATCTTGACGGAAGAAAATCTAAATCTAGTGATGGATGTCAATGAGCTGAAGACACCATTGGGTGAGATTAAAAGCACGTTGTTAAAAGGGGGTGTATTCCTGGGTTGTGACGAATTTTGCTTGGATTGTTGGACCCAGCCAGAGGGTTGTAATGAGTTGAGGCAGGGCATTCAGGCTATGATGGATGAAGGTACTTTGCAATTTGATAGAACCGCGATCGAAAAGCTTGTCGAGGCGTTGTGTGATGAGCTGAACGATGTTGCAACGGTGACGATTCTGAGGAAAACAATAACGATAATGGCGTCTGCCAGACGGCCAACGATCACGATTACCAAAGCAGGACTGGTCCCTTTTGAGAGTACTAAAGCAGTATCGTGGACTTACGGGTTGGAGGTATATTGCGACGGTGAGAGAATTGAAGTCAATGGACAACCAACTGGGGTTGTAGATAATGTTGTCGGAACAGGGGGTATGACCAGAAGCGGAAGAATATTCACATCACCCGAGGTAGAGGCAGAAAGATTAGCCAAGGGTAAAACCAAGGTAGCCGAGGGTGGTCCTTCTCAGTCAAACGAAAAGGAAACGTCACTTAAAGATGTGGAGGAGTTTATGAGGCTCATTCGTAAAAGTGATTACAAAATCGTTGAGCACCTCCAACAAACGCCGTCAAAAATTTCCATCCTATCATTGTTGTTATGTTCCGAGGCCCATCGGAACGCTTTGCTGAAGATTCTAGACACGTCATTCGTTCCTCAAGAGGTTTCTGTTAATCAGTTAGAAGGGGTGATGGTGCATGTCAATGCGGGGCACAGTTTGGGATTCACAGACTTTGATTTGACTCCGAGAGGGCGAGAGCACAATATGGCATTGCATGTGTCAGTAGAATGCCGGGGCACGGTCATGTCCCATGTTTTAGTAGACACTGGATCTTCCCTGAATGTGCTACCGAAGAAAGCCATGATGAAATTGGATATCAGGGGGATTATCTGCACGCCTAGCGATTTAGTGGTGAGAGCGTTCGATGGAACAAGGAGGTCAGTTTTCGGATCAATAACATTACCGTTGCAGGTGGGGCCTGAAATATTTGAAACTGAATTCTATATAATGGACATCCAGCTAGCGTATAGTTGTCTTCTTGGACGCCCATGGATCCATGCTGCCGGGGCAGTCACATCCACGTTACACCAAAAGCTGAAGTATATGGTGGGGGATAGTGTCGTCACTGTTTGTGGAGAGGAAGATATTCTGGTTAGCCATTTGTCTTCGTTCAAATATGTTGAGGTTGACAGCGAAATACACGAAACACCCTGTCAAGCCTTCGAGGGGTTGCGAATTAAAGACAAAGCCCAGGGTTCCAGCAAAATATCAGATGTGGCAGTGTCGTCCTACAAAGAGGCTCAAGCTCTAGTGCAGGCAGGCAAAACCAAGGGCTGGGGTCACGTGTTGGAGATTCCCGTGAAGAATAACAGGTTCAGGCTTGGATATCATCCTTCGTCATCAGTATCCTCTTCAGGAACGCCCAAGTTCAGAGGGCCGATAACCATTACACCAAATGGGGTGAGCTTTGAGACTATCAATGATATTTCCGATGCTGAAGACGGAGATAGCGACTGTGATATGGACGCGTGGATCAAGCCAAGCGTGCCAGGACGAAGTCTCTGCAATTGGTCTATCCGGGAAACTGTTCCTGTGACAACTAAATAGTAATGATTTGTTTTCTTAATTGTTGAAAAATCTTGTGTCCTACCCGGGGCATAGTGATTTTGCTTAAGGCCATTTGGTTATGTACATTACATTGTTTAATCATGAAATAAAGGCGTTTTTCATATACAAATATTGTGATCCTTGTTCTTCCGTTTTTGTGTTTTACAATAAAATGGCAATGTGGTTATTTGCTTTGTCTGTGTTTTGAAACATTTAACCATTTCTTTTGCAGGATTACTATTTCAGATGACATCTATGAACCGCCTATGACTCACTTCAACTTCGAGCACCCGGTATTTCAGGCTGAGGAAGAGATTGTTGAAGATAGCGACGTGCCAGAAGAGTTGACCTGATTATTGAAACAAGAAGAAAGAATCATTCTGCCTCATGAGGAAGTCATTGAGATTATCAATTTGGGGTCGGAAGAGGTTGTGAGAAACATCCGTATAGGGGCTGCGCTGCAGAGCGACATCAAGCAAAGGTTGGTTGAGATGCTCAAAGAGTACAGTGATATATTTTCTTGGTCGTACGAGGATATGCCTGGGTTGGATACGGATATGGTTGTTCACCGTCTGCCACTGCGAGAGGAATGTCCGCCTATTAAGCAGAAACTCCGAAGAACTAGACCGGACATGGCTAAGAAGATCAAGGAGGAAGTTCAAAAACAGTGGGATGTTGGGTTCCTAGCTGTTACAAAATATCCCTCATGGGTCGCTAATATTGTGCCAGTGCCGAAGAAAGACGGTAAAGTGCGAATGTGTGTAGACTACCTTGATTTAAATAGGGCGAGCCCGAAAGATGATTTTCGACTTCCTCACATCGATGTGCTGGTTGATAACACTGCTCAGTTCTCTGTATTCTCCTTCATGGACGGCTTCTCGGGTTACAATCAGATCAAAATGGCTCCAGAAGACATGGAGAAGACTACCTTCATTACTCCCTGGGGAACATTTTGTTACAAAGTGATGCCCTTCGGGTTGAAGAATGCTGGGGCAACATATCAACGTGCTATGACGACTCTCTTTCATGACATGATGCATAAAGAGATCGAAGTTTATGTTGATGATATGATTGCCAAATCCCAGACGGAGGAAGAGCATTTGGTTAATCTGCTGAAACTGTTCAAGAGGCTTAGGAAGTTCAGGTTGAGACTGAACCCTAACAAGTGCACCTTCGGGGTGAGATCGGGTAAACTACTGGGGTTTATCGTGAGCAAAAAAGGAATAGAGGTTGATCCTGCGAAAATAAAAGCAATACAAGAAATGCCGACGCCTAAAACAGAAAAAGAAGTGCGGGGGTTTTTAGGGAGGTTGAACTATATCGCCCGGTTCATATCTCACCTAACTGCGACATGCGAGCCATTATTCAAGTTGTTGAAAAAAGATCAGGTGTTGACCTGGAATGAAAATTGTCAAAAGGCGTTCGACAAGATAAAAGAATACTTGCAGGAACCTCCTGTTTTGATACCCCCGGTGGCCGGGAGACCTCTGATTATGTATTTCACGGTTCTTGAGGAAAGTATGGGTTGTGTTCTTGGTCAACACGACGAGACCGGATGTAAAGAGCATGTGATCTATTATTTGAGTAAGAAGTTTACCGACTGTGAGTCCAGATACTCAATGCTCGAAAAAATACGTTGCGCGCTAGCCTGGGCCGCCAAACGTTTGAGGCAATACATGCTAAATCATACAACCCTGCTAATTTCAAAGATGGATCCAATCAAATACGTGTTTGAGAACCAAGCACTCTCCGGAAGAATTGCCCGATGGCAGATGGTGTTAACCGAGTACGATATCCAATATGTCTCGCAAAAGGCTATTAAAGGCAGCGTTCTGTCGGAGTACCTTGCGGAGCAGCCTGTGGAGGACTACCAATCGATGAGGTTTAATTTTCCTGACGAGGATATCATGTACTTGAAGATGAAAGATTGTGAAGAACCATTATCGGACGAAGGACCAGAGTTGGGTTCCAAGTGGCAGTTAATATTTGACGGAGCTGTAAATTCCTATGGTAGCGGAATAGGTGCAATTATTACTACTCCTCAGGGGTCGCACATCCCCTTTACCGTCCGATTGAATTTTCCCGTTACCAATAATGAGGCTGAATATGAGGCTTGCATCATGGGTCTGGAAGAAGCTATTGATTTGCGAATCAAGCATCTGGATGTATACGGAGACTCAGCTCTGGTAGTGAATCAGATTAAAGGAGAATAGGAGACACGGCAGCCCAATTTGATACCATACATGAACTATGCACGGAGATTGTTGCCTTTCTTTGACAAGGTGGAATTGCATCACGTACCGCGAGCAGAAAATCAAATGGCTGACGCCTTGGCGACATTGTCTTCAATGTATAAAGTTAACTTATGGAACGAGGCTCCCCGGATTGTTATCTCTCGGCTCGATAGGCCTGCCTTTATATTTGCCATCGGCGAGGCTCCCGATGGTCAACCCTGGTACTTTGACATCCAAAATTTCCTGAAGAACAAGGAGTATCCGGCTGGGGCATCCAGTCGAGATCAGAAGACTCTCAGGAGATTGGCTGGCAATTTCTATTTGAACCCGGACGGTGTCCTATACAAAAGAAACCACGACTTGGTGTTGCTACATTGTGTAGATGAGAAAGAAGCAAAGTTACTCATGGAAGAGATACATGAGGGTACGTTTGGTACACATGCTGGTGGGCATGCTATGACAAGAAAACTGCTGCGGGCAGGTTATTACTGGCTAACTATGGAAACAGACTGTTTCAAGTTTGCAAAGAGGTGTCATAAATGCCAGATTTATGCGGACAAGGTCCATGTACCCCCAGGTCCTCTGAATGTGATGTCATCACCGTGGTCGTTCTCGATGTGGGGAATTGATATGATTGGTAAGATTGAGCCTACGGCATCCAACGGACACCGGTTCATCTTGGTGGCAATTGATTACTTCACCAAATGGGTGGAAGCAGCATCATATGCCAATGTCACCAAACAAGTG
The DNA here is from genome assembly GCA_963859935.3 of Lathyrus sativus. Lineage (NCBI taxonomy): Eukaryota > Viridiplantae > Streptophyta > Magnoliopsida > Fabales > Fabaceae > Lathyrus > Lathyrus sativus. Next base: position 549,413,349 of record OZ012735.1, on the reverse strand, counting down.
GTCTCCAGATTTATCAAACGAGATATTATCTGCAGATATGGAATCCCTGAGCGGATTATCACCGACAACGGTTCGAATTTGAATAACAAGATGATGAAAGAGCTGTGCCAGAATTTTAAGATTGAACATCACAACTCTTCTCCTTACCGACCCAAGATGAATGGCGCTGTTGAAGCGGCCAATAAGAACATAAAGAAGATTGTCCAGAAGATGGTTGTGACGTATAAGGACTCGCACGAGATGCTACCTTTCGCTTTTCACGGTTATCGTACGAAGGTACGCACATCAACCGGGGCAACCCCTTTTTCATTGGTATACGGAATGGAGGCAGTGTTACCGTTGGAGGTTGAGATTCCTTCCTTGAGGGTTTTATGAGACGTCCAACTTGACGAGGCAGAATGGGTTAAAGATAGACTGAATCAGCTCAGCTTAATGGATGAGAAGAGGCTAGCTTCTCTCGCATACAGTCAGTTGTATCAGAGCCGGATGAAGAAAGCATACGATAAGAAGATATGTCCACGAAGCTTTCAGACGGGAGACCTTGTGCTGAAGAGGATTCTCCCGCCACAAACAGATCACAGGGGCAAATGGACCCCTAATTACGAAGGTCCCTACGTTGTCAGAAAAGTCTTCTCTGGAGGAGCCTTGCTACTATCTACCATGGATGGTGAAGACTTTACGTCTCCTGTGAATTCGGACGCAGTTAAAAAATACTTTGCTTGAAAGTGACCCGCTTGACAGTAAAAAGAGAGTCCAGGCAAAAATGGGGCATCCTGGCGAACCGTAAAAAATGAATAAAAGGTTCGGGCAAAAGTTAGGGATAAAATTGAAAAGATGTACACCCGCGAATTCGAAAACCTGCAAAGGGCGACTTCGGCAAAAAAAAAAAGGATATCCCGGTGAATCGAAAACCCGCAAAGGGCGGTTCACGCAAAAGTTAGGGATTGAAAAAGCAAATGATTGCGGTCCGGATCTGATACAGCAGTGCTTAGTGGTTTGGGAGTACCTGAGGGTTCGTTTATCCAACACAATCTCTTCCGAAAATTGAATACCGGGAAAGCGCCAGAGTCAGGCGAGTCATAGGAGGATCAGCTCTGGATGTTTGTCTGCACCACATTGCCGACATGTATACAAATATTGTTTTGTATTTTTATGCTTTTTGTGCATATATGTATGTGTGTGTGCGTAACTTCCTCTTTTCAGGAGTTGCATCCGATGTACAAAGCTTCGCCTATTTACAGGCCCAATCAATAAAATATGTTATTCAGCATTTGATGGTTGTGCTTTACTGTTTTGTATGTGAAAAACGCCAATGTTTTGATGAACTCGCATTTGCATAACTTTGCTGGCCCTTGCCAATAATTGCAAAAACTTCGAATTGACTGAAGTAAGGTCGCGGATGCTAACCCGAATAGATTTGGTTGTATAGATTTGTTTTGTCTCGTTTGTGTTTTGCAGGGTCCTCACCCTTGAAGAGGACAATCAGAAAATGGTGGCCCCAGCCAGAGGCCCTGGAAGAAGGACTTGACCTTATTTCCCAGCAGGTCGCACCTCATCCCCAGAGGTTGAGATGATGTTATCCCTTACCGAAGGAGGGATTATTTTCCCCAGAAGAGTATCCTCATGGAAGTTGTCCACAGGATATCCCCAGCAAAACAAGATCAGTGTCCCATGCAAAGGTTATATTCCCCAGAGAGCCGAGTACGTGCACGCTCAATCCCCAGCTAGGAGGATTTCCGCGGCACATAACCAAGTCATGGTAGGTTCAGAAGGACTATCCCCACCGAGGATGGTTTTCTTTCTCCCCACAGGTCGTCATGCTTTCGTCAGGATGATTATCCCCAGCGGAGTGGTAGTTCCGAGTTTGTAAATTGTACCCAGACAGTTGTCCCCCAGAAGGGTTGCTTCTCCCCCAGCTGAGTTTGTTCACCAGCAGGGTGTTGTTCTTTCCTCCCAGTGGAAATCGATGTGTAATCTCTCCCCGGCAGAGTTGGTTGTATTTTCGGCATTTATTTTGCTAGAATACTTTGCGATACCCGTTCATCCCCGATAGGGTGGTATTTGTCCTCAACAGCCGTGTTGAAGCAAGCTTGTCAGAGCTTCCCCAGCATCCTGAACCTGCATTTGCATTTGCATACATTATCATGTTTGCATCTACCCAAAAAACGCGTAGCATTTCCATGCCGTATGGAGCATTACGCCATTGCCAAACATACGCATTTTGAAACATAAATCAGGTTGGTTAACCTTTTGCTTTTAGGGGTGTTTCTCAGCAGGAGTATGAAGTTACGGTTCAGATCTATTACCAGATGATCGAGGTCTCGCCGTGAGACATATGATGATGCAATTCTTGTTATCATTCCCCACAGAGTCGCCGGTTGAAGTTTCTCTTATCCGACCAGCGGAGTGTTTTTCTTCAGGTTTGCTGTCGCGGCAGCATTTCAGGGCTTCATGAATCAAGATTTCAGAAGTGGTCACTTGTTGTCAAAACGGGTGTCGGGCAGTTATTTTCAGAATATCCCCAGTGGAGTTAGCTACTGCAGAGGTAGGCAGAGAAACGGTATTCAGATAATCTTCCTGTAAGAATCAGGCAGATGTATTTTCCCGTATGAAGCAGGCGGATGAACTTTCCTGTAAGAATCAGGTAGATGTATTTTCCCGTATGAAGCAGGCGGATGAACTTTCCTGTAAGAATCAGGCAGATGTATTTTCCCGTATGAAACAGGCGGATGAACTTTCCTGTAAGAATCAGGCAGATGTATTTTCCCGTATGAAACAGGCGGATGAACTTTCCTGTAAGAATCAGGCAGATGTATTTTCCTGTATGAAACAGGCGGATGAACTTTCCTGTAAGAATCAGGCAGATGTATTTTCCCGTATGAAACAGGCGGATGGACTTTCCTGTATGAAGCAGGCAGATGTATTTTCCCGTATGAAGCAGGCGGATGAACTTTCCTGTAAGAATCAGGCAGATGTACTTTCCCGTATGAAACAGGTGGATGAACTTTCCTATATGAAGCAGGCAGATGTATTTTCCCGTATGAAACAGGCGGATGAACTTTCCTGTATGAATCAGGCAGATGTATTTTCCCGTATGAAGCAGGCAGATGAACTTTCCTATAAGAATCAGGTAGGTGTATTTTCCCGTAGGAAGTAGGCGGATGGAGTTTCCTGTAATCAGGCAGATGACTTTTCCTGTATGAAGCAGGCGGATGAACTTTCCGGTATCCAGATAGATAATTCTCCCGTGATAGACAGAGTATGTGAGTTGTGTTCCGATATTTGACAAAATTATTTTCCCCAAGGAAGTCACCGTGATTTCCTCGTGTTACTATCCCCAGTAGAGTCCTCCTCAAAGTCGTTTGTAGGTTGGGACCAACGGAGGTAGCTACTGCAGAGGTAGGTAGAGTAACGGTGTTCAGACAGATACTTTTCCCGCATGGAGCAGGCGGATGGACTTTTCTGTGTTCATGCCGATGGACTTTTCCCGCATGGAGCAGGCGGATGGACTTTCCTGTGTTCAGGCCGATGGACTTTTCCCGTATGAAGCAGGCGGATGGAGTTTCCTGTAATCAGGCAGATGACTTTTCCCGTATGAAGTAGACGGATGGGGTTTCCTGTGATTAGACAGAAATGTTTCCCCAGCGAAGTCGTCGGGATTTTTCTGTATTGACGGAATGTAGAGTCCTAACATGGATAAAGTTCTATCCCCGCGATGATAGAATCTTTTTCGGGTTGATGAAAATGATCCCTAGCATGGTAGCTAATTTGTTTTCTCCATATTAACAGACGGCGGAGTTTTAACGTGGACAAAAGGCGGGGTGTTTGACAAGAGGGAGTTCAAGGCCTGGGGCGTTACACAGGCGGTTGACATTGAAATCAGATTTTGATATCAGATGATTGATCAGTTGGTTGCCGTAACAACCGGGTTCAGTTGGTGGATGTTGTTCTCCAAGCAGTTTGTGCAGTTTATTTCTGCGGTTGGCAAATTTCTGGGTTCTTGGTATTCAACCGTCTCGTACCTCGAATGTTTGAAGGTCGTTTGCTCTTCACCCAGTCGGGTCCAAGCCTTTTGAATAGGGGAAGCTGTTGCACCCCAAAATTTGACCAACCGGTTCCCATATTTGGTTTATGTTTCGACGCATTTTGCATTCGCATTCGCATACCGCATACATTGCATTTTCTCAGTCAGATTGATTTTATCGGGATTACAGACCCCCTGGCGTTTCAGGCAGTTCAGGCCAGTTCGAATAAGGGTATTTTGAGAACTCGCGCTTCCCGGTATTTTCAGCTTACACTGTTGATTGTGGAGGATATTTTGGTGTCCGGGTTTACCGTTATTTCGATTGGGTCTCTCTTCCTCTTTTATTGAGTTTAATTGCTTTAATAGCATTTTTTTTTAGAATTTTATAGATTTTCTAGATATTAAATAGGCTTTATTAGTATTTTAGATAATAATCTTTTTTTATTAAAATAATATAGAATAAATAGAATTTTAGATAGTTTTTAATAGATATTAGGAGTTAATAGAATTTAGATAGATTTGATTTTTAGGTTAATTGAATAGATTTTATAGATATTAGTATAGATTTTAATTAATTGTTGGTTTAATAGATTTCTTTTGCTAGATTTTAATAGAGTTTATTGTTTAGATCTTAAATAGATTTTTAATATAGATATTAATTAGGTGTTAATTGAGCTTAGTTTTAATAGATTTTCTTCAGAATTTATTAGAGTAGGTTAATGTGTTTTTTCGTTTTAATTGTAGCATTAATCACGTTTTAATCCATTAAGTCCATCTTAATGCATATTAATCAGAGTATTAATCATAGTGGGCCATTATCCAATTCAAAGCCCAGTCAAAGTCCAGAGTTTGCCACATGTCATATAAAGGGTAGGCCACGCGTTCTCTTTCTCTCTCCACCTCATTTTTTCCACACTTCCCAGCCTGCCACATCACCCTCGGTCCCACTCTCTCTCCGCCACCTCACAATCCACTGACTCTCTCCTCTCACACGCGTCCCTCCCTCTCTCTCTCCCTCAGCCACGCGTCTTCACCACGCACCCCCTTGTGCCACGCGTCCACGGCCACTATTCCCCACCGCCGGCCATGCAACCACCGCCGGAAATCTCCTAACCGTCGCCGGAACTTAAATTTCCACCGGAAACTGCAAATTTCCAGAAACTCATCCAAACTTCATCATCCTCAACGATCGATCTTCATCAGCAACTCGCCGGAAACATCAAACCATCGCCGGAAAATTCATAGCGTTCTTCATGATTCTCCAGAAATCCACATTGATCTTCATCATGCGTTCATCAATTTCGCCATTTCTTCAACACATTCAAGAACATTCATAGACCTTCAAGAATGTTCGTCAGCAGTTCATTGGTCTTCATCCAGTTCATCGCAAATTTTCCAGAAACGTTCCTCGCCTTCATCAATCTTCAAGTGTTTTCGCCCAGAAATTCATCAAGATTCATCCAGATTGCAGATTTTTAAGCTCTCCACGAATCTTCAAGCGTCTTCGACAACGATCATCAACGAGCGTCATCAGTCTTCAACCAGTTCTCCAGATCTTCGTCTGATTTGCAAGAATCTTCATCAAGTTGTTGATCTTCACCAGTTTCTTCAAGTCATCTACAGCTCCCTCACCTTCATCGCACCTCCAGGTTTTGCTTTGAAATGCTTAAACTTATTAATTTGTTGTTGTTTAGTTGTAGAACTAGGTTAGTGTGAATGTTAGATTGTGAACGAGATTAGGTTAGGGAAAGATAATCTGAGCTGATAGATTGAAGCGCCATAGCTTGTGATGGGTGTTGGTGAATGTTTTGTGGTTGGTGAAGAGATTGTGAGACAGAGAGAATCAGAGAGGGTGAGAAACGACACTAGGGTTAGTGATGAACAGTAGAAAGAGGATTGAGGGGATTAGGGTTTTGTGAGCTGATAATGAGTGGATGTTGGACTTGGGCCTTAGGCCCATTGTTTCTTTGCTAAGCATCTCCTCCGTTTTCCCCATTGCACCTCCCTCTCCGTGTGATGTTTGGATTTGGGCTTAGATGATTTTGCTAATTACACCCCAGTCTGAAGGCCCAGTGAGAAACCAGTGCGAATTAATTGCTATTCGCCACGAGCTTTTGTCATTTTCCTTGTTTTTTCCAATTATTTTCTGATTGGGTTTGGGCTTAGCGCGCGCCTGATATTCGCACCCCCCTCCTGAGCCCAATTTTGTTTTGAACTGCATATTATTGCTATTCACCACGCCAGTTTGTTTTTTAGCTGATTTTCTTGTATTTTCATGTTTTACCTAGGATTAGAAATTAATTCCTAACAAATTGAAAAGTAATCATTTTAGGATGAGATTTTTTTCCTTAGTTCCCTTAGGATCTCTAGAAAATTGTGAAATAATAAAATACTAATTTCATGCATTTTACATTTTTTGGTATATTTTACAATATTATTGCTTTTATTTTACATTTGTTTGCTACTTCATTTTTCTGAATTTAGTTGAGAGATTGGTGCATGATTTTTGATTGATTCTTGTGAGGTTGATTAGATTAGGGAAGTATGTACCCTTAGGAATTTTTTCATACTTTTGTGACTAAAACTTAGATTAGTTTGAGAGGTAGATAGGAGAGGTATCAGAATTAGGGCTTCACAACACATAGGTGTAGTTTAGGGCATAGTTTGGGGACCTAGGGTTTGATTTAGGCCTTGGGGTTTATATGGGGTATTGGGTATATAGTTAGGTTCCCTTAGAAATTAATCTAGGATTTTATAATGAGTATTACTATTTTACTTAATTTTTGCAATTTGAGTGGTGATTGTGTGTTTTCCCTCTTTGGCATTTTGCTTGTTTGTTTGGTTTGGGTTATTTCAATTGGGCTTGGGGCTTGGGATTTGCTTGTTGGAGCTTATGAAGACCTTGAAGATGATTGGAGACAAAGGAGGGAGCTTGGAGCATGAAGTTTCTCCTCCTTGAGGGGGGTTAAGAGATAGGAAATATAGGGAGAGCTTTAGATTAGATTGATTTCTTCTTGCAAACATAGAAAGTATCTTGTGCTTCTATTCCTCCCTATGACATAAAGTCCTTTTAAAGTATTCACATACTTCCTTGGGAGGGATAAGTGACATACTTTAGAAGTAGAACTTTGAGGGAACTTTTCCCCTACAATGCTAAGTGCTTATAGGCTTCCTTTGGTTGTCAATAAGTTGTTTAGCATTTCAACTTAATCTGATAATTGATTCTCTTCTGGAGTGAGGGCATTGAAGATGGGAACCTATTGAAGAATGAAGTTCATTGAAGATTGATGAAGATGAAGCCTGTGCCTGTCAAAGATAGTTATCTGATGAAGCTAGGGTTTTGCTGCTTTTTGCAGCTGTTTGCTGTTTGAAGCTGTCTACTGGTTGAGGTTCATGCTTGCTAGAGCTGGGGTTACTTTTGAAGACAGGAGCTTATCTAAAGCTTGGGGATCATAGAAGAGTGAAGATGGGATCTTGCTTGAAGTTGTTACTGTCAACCTTTTTTGCGGTTAATCAACTGTAGCTGTCAGAGCTGTTGTTGTTTGAGCTGCTTACTGTAGGAGTTGGTGTTGCTGTCAGAGCTGGTGTTGGGTTTTATTTCTTTTTCTGTATTGATTGTTGGCTTGTACAGCTTGCCCCCAAAGGTTTGAAGTGAATACTGTTTCACTTTTCCTGTTGTTTTCCCAGGTTCGAGGTTGAGTGGGACTCCCTTGCCTCGCTTGTACTGTTGCATCTCATGCATGTTTACTGTTTACTGTATATATCTGTTTCTTTTTTTCGTTTATCCCCTAGGATCTCTGTTTCCCTCTGTGCAAGAGAGAAACATGACAGACATTAGGTTTTAACCCATGCATGACAACATTAGGTTAGTTTTATTCCCTTTTCAACCCTAGGCTTTTTAGAGCTTCTTTCTCTTCTCATCTTAAAAAACTCAAAAACACAGTAATAAGGTTAATCGATGTCGTACGTTACGAGCCTTAAGCCATTTGAGAAAGGGTTGCTGGAGAGCTTCTTTCCAGTAGTCTGACCGCTTAGTATGGTACCCCTTGGGTGACACGCGACGTAGTCACTCTCAAATCATAGTCTCTAGTGCGTCAGAGATTGCAAACAAACAAAAAACACTTCTTGCGTAAAAGACTGAAAACAAACATCAAAGTGTCATTTTTGTCCGCTTGGACTCTTAATCAGAAGAAACCTCTTTTCAGAAAGATAAAAAACAGTCAGACAAGCCTGTGTCTTCCGTGGCCCGAACTACGTTTGCTCTGATCTTTCATGCTGTATGAAAGTACGTAGGCATAGGATGTTGTATCCTAGCGAGCAACCTTCCCCTCCTTTCCGTAGGTAGGCGAACTACGTTGACTCTGATTTCTCGTTCCAGACGGGAATACGTAGGCATAAAGTGCGATACTTTGCCGAGTCATTTTCTTTTCTTTTAACCCTAGCCCAGTAGAGTAGATAGAATAACAATCCGTACTAGAAAACAAGCGTGGATCCCGTCGAGTACGACGGACGTGAGGGGTGTTAATACCTTCCCCTTGCGTAACCGACTCCCGAATCCAGGATTTGGTTGCGATGACCATCCCTTTTCCCTCTTTGCGTTAGGTTTACTCTTAGCGTTTCCTTTCCCTCCTTTGGGATAAATAACGCACGGTGGCGACTCTTCTGTCATAGCCGGCGCCGATTTTCGCAGTAGCGACAGTAGTGAGGAGAGGAGAAGGTTAATACTGACGGGGCAAGTGTTGCAAATGATGATTCTGGTTGTCGATATATCATTTGCAACAAGAATGGAGATTGTATGGGTGGTTTCGCAAAGAATGTTGGAAGTGTAATGGTCGGGAAGAGCTATGGAAAATTTATGAAGGTTTATCTCTCACCGAGAGATCAGGTATGATGAGAGTGGAACTGAATATGGATTCCTTATCCCATGTCAAACTGTTATAGTCCAAAAAATATTCGGACTTTGATGGAAACTCGCTAATCAAGCTAATATATAGTCTCATTGAGATGCATGAGAAAGTGGAGGTGGTGCACACTTACAGGGAAGCAACATGTTTGCGGATGCTCTCGCAAAATTAGGTGTTAATATAAATGAGGATACAATGTTCTTAGATGACGTCCAATATGTTATTAACCAACTGTTAAAGTTTGTATGATGTCTTTGGAATGATTTTCTTAAGATTGGTCTCGTTGTATTTTCTTCTGGTTTTTTGGGCTTAACCCCTCTTTATTAAAAAAAAACACATGTTCAATCTATCATGTGAAATTAAATTGAGAAATAACCGAAGAAATTAAGAAACGTGATATCCAAGGCAATCGTCACATCATTTTTTGAGTAAACCCTCTCTCCTTTTTTATTCTCATATTAGTATTTTATTAAAATATGACATTTTTACATTCTATAAAAAAATATTTATTCAATTTAATTTTAATTTTAATTAAGGCAAAAGGGAGGTCTGAATTATGCTATAAGCATGGCGTTCTACGACAAAATAATATTTATTATCTCATTTTTTGGGCCTGTTTGTTTTGTCTTTTCATCATTTTATTGAAACTTTTTTTGGATATCAAAAATTTTAAAAATAACTTAAATTTTAAAGATATTTTAAATATTTTTTCATAAAAATAATTTTTGAGATATAACTTTTTGAAATAAGTGTGATTTCGACTATGTTTTAATTTTCAATAATGTATGTTTATGTTATAGGATGTCAAGATTAGTCTTTAAATTAAATTAAAAAAAAAAGAATAGTAAAAACTTATAATATTTTAACAAACAGACCCTAGTCTTTCATTCTATCTTTATTTTTTTATTATTCTTATGTTTTTTCTATTTTAATTTAATTATTCCTTATTTTTTATTTGTCTAGGATATTTTCACTTACTAAAATAATCTCAATATTATTTGTATTAATTTAATTAAAATATTTTCGTACAATATAGAGAATTACTACCGTTTATTTATCTTTAAAAATTCTGGGCACGATTAATTTCACAAGCGATATTAACCGCATGGATGAGGCACTTGCTCTCATGAGAGAGAGAGAGAGAGAGAGAGAGAGAGAGAGAGAGAGAGAGAGAGAGAGAGAGAGAGAGAGAGAGAGAGAGAGAGAGAGAGAGAGAGAGAGAGAGAGAGAGAGAGAGAGAGAGAGAGAGAGAGAGAGAGTATTTTAAATTAAAATAAATATGAAAAAAATATACCATTTATATTTTCACGCATGTTCACACTATAAAAAATACTGACAACCGTTTGGACGTTCATATACTTACATGACAATGCGATACAATGAACTGTGGTTAGATCACAAAGTAAAATTATTTTTAAATGTTTAATATTTAAAATTTTAAAAAAAAATTCAATTTTCTATTTTAAATTTTAAGCTAAACAAATACTGTTATTAAACTTTATAAAAAAAATACAATTTTTGTACTACTTAGAATATAATTTGAACATTTCTCTTCCAAGCAATGCACTTAAGGTCGCTCAGTTGCCTCTAATGATTGTCTTGGTGCAATAGAAGAACAAAGACATTCCTATGGTAGGGTAAACTTCCAGCCGTCGACATATGATTTCAAATGTTCAAAGTCCAAATCGTCCAAGACGGCCATATTGACACTATCTACCAGAGAGTGCGCCTATAGGATAACCTCTTCCTCATAGCCTAAAGAGGAAATGTTGACATGTCGCCGAAAGTAAGGTATCTTTTCCTCACATATGTAATAGATCACAAAATCATCGAGGCCCTTGCGCTCAGAATTATACGCAACCGTTAACTTCTTGCTACTTGAGAAAACAGAAAGGAATTCCTACAACAGTAATTCCACATTTTAATACACTAATTGCTAGTTGATGGCTCTATTAGGTTTTTAATCTCGTCTAAATCCCTAATAATCACCATAAACAAGAAATGCGAGAAGAAAGAGTAACAAACATGTACCTGGAAAGGGGGATGAGAACTTGCGCTTGAGAAGGCTGAAGGTCTCTTGAAGGATTCTGAAGAAATTTTCAAAAACTTCGGAGAAAAGAGTGTGCAAAAGAGTATAAGGGTTATGTTGAACCTTTTTTATAGAGGTTTAAAGGTAATGGGTAATCAATGGTCTCTCCATAGGATCCCCAAAATTATAAAAGATTTTTCATGTTTGTGACATGTGTCAAAGATTAAGGCTAATTTGGCATCTCAAGACTAAATCATCATTGATCACATTTAATATTATGCGTGTGTTCCACCACATCTGGCATTTAAGGATTTTCCTCATGTGACATTTGAGGATTCATCTCATTGACACCTAGAAATCTGCCCTAAGATACTTTAGAGGGACTCACCCTATATATGCCTGAGAGACTCGCTCCAAATATGTTTGAGAGACCTGTCTTGAGAATCATTTAGGGCCTCGTCCAAATGAAAAGAGGTGATTAAGCTTAACCAATATGATTTTTTCAAGCCCTTGTGATCGAGGGACTCTATATTGTCATATCCGTAAAAGACCCACAAGAGGAGGCGTAGGAAGTTCTCTTAGGATATCTGACATAATATATCATCTCTTCTTAAGAATGTGTGATTGAGCCTAACTCAACCCTACAAAACCGAATTGTAAGGTGAGGATTTCCCCTTTATAAACACATTTTCAGGCCATTATCCTATGTTTGACTTTTAAACATATCTCTCAGCTTCTTAGTCGACCATTTGTTGGAACGAGCATTAGTCATTTAGTTATGACGTCTATTTTATATAACATTATGGGAGAAGACGTAAAAAAGAAAAACCACGTTCTCAAGAGAAAATAGGGGAGGTAATTATCTACTTCCCACGCTTCTAAGAAATGGTACTACTTATTTGGAGACTAAGATCCAAACTCAATAGATTCTTATAAGTAACTCAAGTCTGAGGTCGGGAAGAGGACATTCAGTTCAACACAAATGCACTGTTATACAGTGCTTCTCACCACCCTTGTGTGAATTTGATCTAACATTACAACAAATACATATTGAAATAATTAAAAGAATACTCAAATGGGAATCATAAAGAAAAAATTAACTCATTCTTCTGAAGAGTAGTGGCGTGATAGTAGGTGTCAAATCACTTTTGTAAAAACATCTTTGGGCTAAAAACAGGCTGAGTTGTGCCAACTATTTCCCTGCCCATGCTACTCATCCAGTAAATGACTGAGCCCTTTCACTTATATGATCCTACATTGTTCTTGAACATCTCTTTTGTCGATCACTATCAGATTGCATGAGATAGGTGATAGTTCAAGTTTGGGGGAGTGATAACGCCACATTGGTGTGTCATGATGACCCATTTTCTCTTATGATTTCATTTAGGTTTAAATAGGATTTATCTATATTTTCTTGTTTTAGTATGTTTTTACCCTAAGTGCACTAGGTGCACCTTTTATGGTTTTTCGTGTGTTTTAGTTTTAAAGAGAATATGATAAAGGCAAGCTAAGGCATGAAACCTTAAGACATAGTCTGAAGTAGAATGAAGATAAATGAAAGGAATATGTTAAGTCTTGTTAGCTGTAAATTCACTAAGAGCTTGGGAGGATGATTATCACTAAGGCACACGTGGCAAGGAATTGTGTCAAGAAAGAGCTAGAGCATAAAGATAAGATCAAAGAAGCTTGAGGAGGAAAGGTAGTACAGTGGGGACCGCGCCTGCAAAAGCGCATCCTACACCCAGCCACCCGCCACCTACTCTGCGCCACTACCTGCTACAGCAGCCTGCCAAAGACACCTTGTCATCTAATGATGTTTGTACTAGATAACTTGTTAGCAAAGGGAAGATGGACAACTGGACTTTTTAGTGATTTGATATGGGCTTAACCTTATTCTTATAAGAAGCCCATGATCCAAGACCATCAACTTCCACACTCATACTCAAAGTCTATAAAAGCAAGTCGTGACCATCAGAGCAAGTGAGACAACGGGCAAGAAATCATACAAATTCAGAATTATTTTCCGTATTAGTTTTTTTTTATTTGAGGGTTAGGAAGAATTAGAGAGTTTTCTTCTTCTCATCTAATCATGTATTTGTTGCATGAAGTTGTCATGACTGACGAGTCTATTGTTGTTTATCCAACACAAGAGATCTTCAAAGTCTTACTAGGTTGTCATTTCTTTTACATAACTTGATAATATGTCATCCTGTAATTTCATTCTAGTAGATTGTACTCAGCTCATTATAAGTTAAACTCGTATTTGATGAGCAAAGTGAAGTCAACATAAAGTTGTTCTTATGTTGAAATGATGTGTTGAATATTGTCTTGTTTCGTTATGTGTTTTAACTCTATACGCCTGCTTCTTAGAATGATTAACTTAGAAAAAGGTACAAGCATGTTGTAGAGAGAGATCCAACAACATGTGGATTTCCATAACAAAAGTGGTTGATAAAGTAGGATATAGATGTTCACTTATTCAACTTGCTTAGAGATAAAAAGTTGAGACCATAAAGATTTTCAAAATTAAAACAAGATGCATTTTAGGGTTATAAGTGAGGCTTAAAGACTTATCCCATTGCCCTAGTTATGCAAACTTTGATGTTATAGGAGATACACCCCTAGATCACGTTCTGACCTTTTGATGCATGACGTTTCACACCATGGATACATTTTAGAAATAATATATTAATGGATCTTAGCTCATCAATCATTCTCTCTGATATCTTATCCTCTCTTATTTAGTATTTTAGCTTGTTGTTTGAAATTCTTGTTGCTATTACTATTATTATTTTGTTACCTTGCTCATACTAGTTTTAAACAAGAATTAAATACTTTAAAGTTCAAAGCTACATCAATTTCACTCCGTGTAGGTACGATATCTTATTTCATTACTTGCTGCAATAGAACATATATGTATACTTGCATGTAACACATTTGATTCAAAAATAAACATTATAAAGTAACACGTAGAAAGCAGACACCAAGTTTCCAAGAAATTTGAGAGTCTTGGTTCTCTCCCTTCCAAGAATTCGAGAGCTTAGTCTCTCCCTCCCAAACATAACCTCTTTCTAATTTTCAGCCTGCCTAGAATATGGTTCTGCTTCCCTTTTTATTCTGCCTAAGTTTTGTAATTGCTCATAATAATAATAATAATCGTTACTCTAGTAATACTGGTGGTTTCTCTTAGACTCTCTAACAACTAGGGATAACATTTATTAGGGTTGTTCCTATGCCTGTAACTGATACTTGACATGATAAAACAATCATATTCTATTTTGATTTCTAGTAATTCTTAAGGTCTAACAGGTTCATGTATAACATTTCTATACGTTTCATTTTCTTGGTAGTTATGTTCAAAAAAATATAGATGACTATGACCATGCCACAAAGAACGGTGATGGTAGTGAGGAGGGGAGAAGGTTAATACTGACGAGGGAAGTGTTGCAAATAATAATTCTGGTTGTGGATATATCATTCACAACAAGAATGGAGATTGTAAGGGTGGTTTTGCAAAGAATGATGGAAATTGTAATGGTCTAGAAGAGCTATGGAAAATCTATGAAGGTTTATCTCTCACCGAGAGATCAGTATGATGAGAGTGGAACTGAATGTAGATTCCTTATCCCTTGTCAAACTGTTATAGTCTGAAAAATATTCGGACTTTGATGGAAAGTCGCTATCATGCTAATATATAGTCTCATTGAGATGCATGAGAAAGTGGAGGTGGTGCACACTTACAGGGAAGCAACATGTTTGCGGATGCTCTCGCAAAATCAGGTGTTAATATAAATGAGGATGCAATGTTCTTAGATGACGTCCAATATGTTATTAACCAACTGTTAAAGTTTGTATGATGTCTTTGGAATGATTTTCTTAAGATTGGTCTCGTTATAGTTTCTTCTTATTTTTTGTGCTTGACCCCTCTTTATTAAAAAAAAATACATGTTCAATCTATCATGTGAAACTGAATTGAGAAATAATCGAAGAAATTAAGAAACGTGATACCAAAGGCAATCATCATATCACTTTTTGAGTAAACCCTCTCTCCTTTTTTATTCTCATATTAGTATCTTTTTTAAATATGACATCTTTACATTCTATAAAAAAATTATTTATTCAATTTAATTTTAATTTTAATTAAGGCAAAAGGGAGGTCTGAATTATGCTATAAGCATGGCGTTCTACGACAAAATAATATTTATTATCTCATTTTTTGGATCCGTTTGTTTTGTCTTTTTAAAAAAAATGATTTTTGTAGTGGAATATAATATTTTTTTTAGAAATTCTTAAAATGTTATTTTAGATATTTCATCATTTTATTAAAACTTTTTTTGGATATCAAAAATTTAAAAAATAACTTAATATTAAAGATACTTTAAATAGTTTTTCATAAAAATAATTTTTGAGATATAACTTTTTGAAATAAATATGATTTAGACTATATTTTAATCTTCAATAATGTATGTTTATGTTATGGGATGTCAAAATTAGTCTTTAAATTAAAAAAAAAAAAGAATAATAAAAACTTATAGTATTTTAACAAACAACCCTTTTGTCTTCCATTCTATCTTTATTTTTATTCTTTTATTCTTATGTTTTTTCTATTTTAATTTAATTATTCCTTATATTTTTATTTGTCTAGGCTATTTTTACTTATTAAAATAATCTCAATATTATTTGTACTAATTTAATTAAAATATTTTCGTACAATACAGAGAATTACTACATTTTATTTATCTTTTAGAATTCTGGGCACGATTAATTTCACAAGTGATATTAGCCGCATGGCTGAGGCGCTCTCTCTCTTATATATATATATATATATATATATATATATATATATATATATATATATATATATATATATATATATATATATATATATATATATATATATATATATATATATATATATATATATATATATATATATATATATATATATATATATATATATATATATATATATATATATATATATATATATATATATATATATATATATATATATATATATATATATATATATATATATATATATATATATATATATATATATATATATATATATATATATATATATATATATATATATATATATATATATATATATATGTATAATATCTTAATTTTGTATTAAATAAGTAGTAAAATAAATCAATCAATCAATATATATATATATATATATATATATATATATATATATATATATATATATATATATATATATATATATATATATATATATATATATATATATATATATATATTGATTGATTGATTTATTTTACTACTTATTTAATACAAAATTAAGATATTATACATATATGCTATTACAAAATTTATTACACAAATATTTTAAATTAAAATAAATATGAAAAAAATACCATTTATATTTTCACACATGTTCACACTATAAAAAATATTGACAGCCGTTTGGACGTTGGTATACTTACATGACAATATGATACAATGAACTGTGGTTAGATCACAAAGTAAAATTATTTTATAATGTTTAATATTTAAAATTTAAAAAAAAAAAACTTTTCAATTTTCTATTTTAAATTTTAAGCTAAATAATACTGTTATTAAACTTTATAAAAAAATACAATTTTTGTACTACTTAGAATATAATTTGAACATATCTCTTCCAAGCAATGCACTTAAGGTCGCTCAGTTGCCCTAATGATTGTCTTGGTGCAATAGAAGAACAAAGACGTTCCTATGGTAGGATAGGCTTCCATCCGCCGACATATGATTTCAAACGTTCAAAGTCCAAATCGTCCAAGACGGCTATATTAACACTATCTACCGTAGAGTGCGCCTATAGGATAACCTCTTCCTCATCACCTAAAGAGGAAATGTTGACATGTTGCCGAAAGTAAGGTATTTTTTCCTCACATATGTAATATATCATAAAATAATCGAGGCCCTTGCGCTTACGATTATAGGCAACCGTTAACTTCTTGCTACTTGAGAAAACAGAAAGGAATTCCTACAACAGTAATTCCACATTTTAATACACTAATTGCTAGTTGATGGCTCTATTAGGTTTTTAATCTCGTCTAAATCCCTAATAATCACCATAAACAAGAAATGCGAGAAGAAAGAGTAACAAACATGTACCTGGAAAGGGGGATGAGAACTTGCGCTTGAGAAGGTTGAAGGTCTCTTGAAGGATTCTGATGAATTTTTCAAAAACTTCGGAGAAGAGAGTGTGCAAAAGAGTATAAGGGTTAGGTTGAACCCCTTTTATAGAGGTTTAAAGGTAATCGATAATCAATGGTCTCTCCATAGGTTCCCTAACAATTATAAAAGATTTTTCACGTTTGTGACTTGTGTCAGAGATTAAGGCTAATTTGGCATATCAAGACTAAATCATCATTGATCACATTTAATATTATGCGTGTGTTCCACCACATCTGGCATTTGAGGATTTTCCTCATGTGACATTTGAGGATTCATCTCATTGACACCTAGAAATCTGCCCTAAGATACTTTAGAGGGACTCACCTTATATATGCCTAAGAGACTCGCTCTAAATATGTTTGAGAGACTTGTCTTAAGAATCATTGAGGGACTCGTCCAAATGAAAAGAGGTGATTAAGCTTAACCATAATGCCTTTTTCAAGCCCTTGTGCTCGAGGGACTCTGTATTATTATATCCGTAAAAGGCCCACAAAAGGAGGCTTAGGAAGTTCTCTTAGGATAGGTGACATAATATATTATCTCTTCTTAAGAATGTGTGGTTGAGCCTAACTCAACCCTACAAAACCGACTTGTAAGGTGAGGATTTCCCATTTATAAACACATGTGCAGACCATTATCCTATGTAGGGCTTTTAAACATATCTTCCAGCTTCTTATCGGGCGTTTATTGGAACGAGCATTAGTCATTTATTTATGACGTTCATTTTATATAACGATACGGGAGAGTGTTGTGAATCAGATACCTTTAATAAAGTGTAAAAGATTTCTTAATGATCAAGAAGCACACAAGGGTTAGGGTTAATAAAGAAGAAAACAACAAGGATTGGTTATTAAACTACTATTCTTTCCTTTCTCTTAGAACAAGATTACTAGTATACAAGAATAACAAAATAACCTTTCTCTCTTGAAATTAGGATTTTATCTTCCTATTTTTCCTTATGACAAGATTGAGAAACTAGTATCCTATTTATAAAAAAAAATAGCACACTAACCTAATGGGCTTTTTAACAATTACTCATTACAAGCTAACTTAGGGTACAAGCTAACTTAAACAATTGAGCTTACAAGCAAGGCCCAATTCAACATGCTAACAACCCTAGCAATATTGACTAATGCATGTTAGAACAAACTTCGACTACAACACGCATTACTCGCGAACAGACTTCAACCATACTAGAGTTCGATCCAACTTCTCACAAATCTCCACCTTGGATCTAACTCTATAACTTCAAGAAACTAGCTTTCTTCATGCAGCTTTATTAACTGCATACAGTGGAAAAACTTGCAACTGGGCAACGTCTTAGTGATCATATCAGCAGCATTATGATATGTCGAAACCTTCAGCACTTGAAATTTTCCACGCTCGATTACCCCTTTGATGAAATGCAGTCTCATATCAATGTGCTTAGTTTGCTCATGATAGGCTGAATTCTTCGACAGGGGTATTGCACTTTGACTATCAAATTTAGCAGTGATAACTGGACCTTGAAGTTTTAGCTCTTTTGCAAAACCTTCAAGCCACAATGCTTCCTTCACAACTTCAGTTAGGGCAATATACTCCGCTTCAGTGGTTGATAAGGCAACGACCTTCTAAAGTGTTGCTTTCCAACTAATTGTTGTCCCAAACATAGTGACCACATATCCAGAGATAGATTTTCTGGAATCCATACAACCTACATCGTCAGAGTCGACATATCCTTCGATTGCTGCTTTACTATCTTCACCCAAGGCTTCACCATAAATTAGGACTCTATTCAGAGACCCATTTATGTACCTTAAAATCCACTTCAATGCTTTCCAGTAAGCCTTTCCAGGATTCGCCATGTACCTGCTTACAAGACTTACTGCATATGCTATGTCGGGTCTAGTACAAACCATAACATACATCAAAGAACCTACTATGTTAGCATATGGAATGCTATTCATATAAGTTCTTTCAACATCAGTGCTGGGACACTGATCTATACTCAGCTTCAATTGAGGGTTTGTCGAAGTCACAACAGGCTTTAAATTCGACATACCAAACTTTTCAAGAACCTTTTGTAGGTATGCCTCTTGAGATAAGCATAATTTCGACTGCTTTCTATCTCTCTGGATGTCAATCCCAAGAATCCTAGACGCAACTCCCAGATCCTTCATGTCGAACTCTTTATTGAGTTCAGCCTTCACCCTCATTACCTCTTCGACATTGTTGCTTGCTATTAGAATATCATCTACATAGAGCAACAAAATAACAAATGAATTACCCGGTAGAAATCTGAAGTAAACACAGTGGTCAAACTAACTTCTGATGAAACTTATGTGTGTCCTGAACCTGTCGAATCTCCTATTCCACTGTCGAGGAGATTGTTTTAGTCCATATAAAGACCTATTTAGTTTGCAGACATAATCTTCCTTCCCCTTTTCGACATACCCTTCAGGTTGCTCATCAGGATTGTTTCATCTAGATCACCATACAAGAACGCAGTCTTCACATCCATCTGTTCTAGTTCAAGGTCGAACTGGGCCACCATGGCAAGTAACATTTGAATGGATCTATGCTTCACAACAGAAGAGAACACATCATTGAAGTCGATACCTTTTTTTGAGTGAACCCCTTAGTAACCAATCTTGCCTTGTATCTCTTCGACGCCACTCCTTCGATTCCTTCCTTAACTTTGAAAATCCATTTACAAATAACTAACTCGGCTCCAGTAGGTTTCTTGATCAGTTCCCATGTGCTGTTATCATGAAGAGATTTCATCTCATCATATGGCCTTCAGTCATTCAGTCTTTTTTCGACTCCTCATAACTACCTTATAGTCTCTAGGTTCTTCGTCTAGAACCTCACTTGCAGAGATTAAGGCATAAGTTATAAGATCTGCATACCTAAGTCTTTAAGGTGGCTTGATGACTCTCATGGACCTATCTCTTGCTAACATGTAGTCATTATCAGTCTCCTCATCTTCGACAACATCTTCTGCGTCTTCTTTGACTTCATTTGGGGTACGTAATTCAGCATCAACATGCTCCACCTCAACAGGAATCTCTCTCTGTTTTAGTTCTTTGTCAGCATCATCAGTTTTATTGAAAGCCATCTCTGCTTCATTGAAAACTACATCTCGACTGGTGACACACCTCCTGTGACCTGGCTCTAGGCACCATAGCCTATAAGCTTTGACTCCTTTAGGGTATCCCATGAACATGCATTTCAGAGCTCTAGGTTCGACCTTGTCTTGTCTAATATGAGCATAGGCCACACATCCAAATACTCCCAGTCTGTCGAGACTAGGTGGATGTCCCGACCAAACTTCTTCAGGTGTCTTCATTTCCAAGGCAATCGAGGGACATCCATTTATCAGGTAAGCTGCTGTCGAAATAGCTTCTACCCAAAACACCTTCTTCAATCCAACACTAACCAACATGCATCTAACCCTTTCAAGGATTGTTCGATTGAATCTCTCAGCTAAGCCATTTTGTTGAGGAGTACCTGCTACAGTCTTATGTCTTGCAATCCCAGACTCAACACATTACTTGTTGAACACTTCGTTGCAGAATTCAAGGCCATTGTCGGTTCTCAACCTCTTAACCTTTCTGCCAGTTTGAGTTTCAACCAGAATCTTCCAACTTTTGAAATTCTCAAGAGTTTCATCCTTCGTCTTCTGAATGAATACCCATAGCTTTCTGGAATAGTCATCAACGATGAATAGAAAATATCTTGCACCTGAGTTTGAAGGATTCCTTGCAGGCCCCCAAAGATCAGCATGAATGTAATCCAGGGATCCATGTGTTCTTTGTTTTCCTTTGTTAAACTTCGCCCTACAAGATTTACCAAATACACAAGATTCACAAAATTCCATTTCCAACTTTTCGACTTTGTCACCTCCTAACATGTTCTGCTTCCCCAATTCGACCAAGCCTCTTTCGCTGACATGACCCAATCTCATGTGTCATAATTATGTCTTCGACATAGGTTTCGTGGATGTAACATTTGTCGAACCACTTACACCCTCATCCTCAAGGGTATACGAGCCTTGTTTCTTCACACCTCTCAAGACTTTCTTCGACCCCTTCATGACTTTTAGGATACTTTTCTCTCCTTGAAAAATGTATCCTTTTCTGTCGAATTCACCAAGAGAAATCAAATTTCTCTACAAGTCAGGCACATACCTGACTTCAGTCAATAACCTTATTGACTCATCATGGATCTTGACACAGATCCAATACCTGCAATTTTTCAAGATTTGTTGTTTCCCAGCAGCACAGATTCACCATCTTGATCGCATAGCTCCTCGAACAATTCTCTGTTTGGAGTCATGTGCCAAGTGCAACCTGAATCCATAATCCACTCTTTTCTCGAGTCGCCACTTGAAAGCACAAGAACATCAGATGAGTCGAAGTCATCTTAAACAATGGCTGCATTGCCATTACCTCCATGATATTTCAGGCGTTCAGGGCACACCTTTCTTATGTGACCCTCCTTCTTACAGTGATAACATCGAATATTAGATGTTTCGCCACTATAAGAATTCTATTGACTTTTACCTTTCTTCTTGTCGAACTTACCGTCCTTTCGCAAGAGTTTTCCCTTAACGGTCAAACCTTCGTGTGAGGGCAAGTTGTCTCACAATACAGGCCTCCGAGTTTTTCGATGATGACAAAACAAATTAGAAGCATCATGCTATATCTCTGTTTTCATTGCTATACCTCGTGTTTCGGTGTTAAATCGTTATACCCTAATATGTGTCATTACTGAATGTAGCAGGATATGCAAAATGAAAAAAGTTGTTAATTTTGCAAGTTTCTAAGCAGTGAGTCGACCATACAGTCGGCGCATGAAGCCTGGCATTTCTCACGGCTCAGCGCATGGAAGCTATGCGTCGACCGTACAGTCGGCGCATGAGTGTTTTGATTTTCCACGGTTCAGCGCATAAAGACATGCGTCGACCATGCCACTCAGCGCATGGTGCTGAGGATTTCCCACGGATCAGCGCACGCCGACCCTATGGCCGACCGTTCGCGCGCTGTGCTGTTTTTTTTGTTGTGTTTAAAAATCTGTTTTGTTGGCTGTTTTGGTCATTACTATAAATAGAGTTTTGTTCATTTTTAACAACTAACAATTGAAAATCTTGAGTAAATTGTCAGGGCAAGAAACGTGAAATAGGTGCAACAAATTTCTTCATCTTCATCCCTCATACAACACACAAATCCACAAATATACACAATCATTTTTGCTGAGATTAGTGTCTTGTTCAAAGGGTGATAAGGTTCGAACGCGTTGATTGAAGATCCGGTTCGAGTGGAAATTGGGGCAGGTGTTTCTTGCAGAAAACCTTGAGGGTTTTACCCATCAAGACTAGAAGGTTTTGAAGGGCTTTTGTCACGGAATAGTTCGTTCAACATTCAAGCAGGTGCGAAGGTAATTGATCAACGGAAGGTTCATCAATTTAGTAGCGAGGGTGTTGAAGTGTTGAAGACTTTCCGGGTTTGATTTGTTGGTGTCTAAGATCAGCCGAGCCAAAGGTTTGAACAACGGAAGGTTTTTCATTAAGGTGGCTGGAATCGGAGGTCATTCACAACAAATTGAAGGGCTTGATTCATCTTGAATCAAGGTGCAAGAAGTGATAGCAAGCATCAACAACATTTGAGATTGTTTGTATCATTGTCTATCAACTCTTGTGTAAACTGTTCATTCCAACAGGTGATATATATTCAATATATCTCAATTCTAATTTTAGAATTGAGGGCAGACGTACCCCGAAGCGAGGACGACGGGGGAACTGCCTCATCAAATCGTGTGTTCTTCATTTTCTGTCATTTTCAATTCAGCTTACAAAATAAGTGATTCTAGCTTAAGTGATTATTGCCAAACTGTGAAACAAATTGAGTAAGGTGTTGAAACTCTGTTTTTAACTACTAAGTACAATAAAAATATTGTACTAGGGCATTTCCAATCCCTCACTCAACATAAATATCCTTTGAGATATTTGTGCACACAAACTGTTCGACAAAAGTCCTGAACTAAAATTGTCTTATTTTGCTTCTAGTTTTTGTGTGTCTAGTTAATCATTGGAACTAGGCCACCTTGCAAATTGAAGTAAACAATTGATAAGCATAGTTTGTGTTGTGATTTTATTTTTTCCGAATTGTCATAAATCCATAGGCTTACGTATATCCGGTTTTCCAATAACCGTTCGTTTTTAGACTACATTTTTCCTCGGCCGCTTCCGCACTTAAAACATTTTCAAAACCAATTTTAAATTGGTAGCGCCGACTCAAATTTTAATCGGGGATCTATTCAACCCCCCTTCTAGATCCGTGCCATAGTCTAACAAGTGGTATCCAGAGCTCCGGTTATTCGGTGCTTCAAATACAACGAGATAGAAAATGGCAAACGAACCTAAAGGGGCGTACAATAGGGCTCCTATTTTTAACGGTGAAAATTACAGTTATTGGAAAGACTGTATGCGTGTGCATATCAACTCCATAGATAGAAAAATATGAAACGTTATCCTTAATGGTCCAATAGAAATTACTATGACCAATGCGGATAATGTAGTTGTGCCAAAGCCTGAAGCGCAATGGACCGATGACGATGAGAAAAAATACAATTATGATTGGAAAGCTAAAAACATCCTAATCTCCTCATTAGGTGTAGATGAGTATTACCGTGTATCCCATTGTCCTACTGCTAAGGCCATGTGGGATTCACTACAAATAACCCATGGGGGGACAACCGATGTTAAGTTAGCTAGGATCAACACTCTTATACAAGAGTTCGATCTCTTTTTCATGGAGCAAGGGGAAACCATTGCTGACATGCAAAAGAGATTCACTCATCTTATCAATCGCTTACATTCACTAGGTAGGCCTATTTCCAATGATGTTGCTACTAATAAAGTGTTGAGATGTCTTAACAGGGAGTGGCAGCCAAAAGTAACCGCCATCAAAGAGGCAAATGATCTTACCATATTAGACTTGACAACATTGTTTGGCAAATTGCAAGAGCATGAACAGGTACTCTTGAGCCTAGATCAACGTGAGAAAATGGAAAAGAAAGACAAAGCGAAGGTGAGTGAAAAGAAATCGATAGCTCTCAAGACTTCCTCTTCAAAGTCTCAAGTAAAAGAGCAAAATGATTATTCCTCGAGCGACGAAGAAGAAGAAGACACAAGCGAAGATATGGGGTTATTTGTTAAAAGGTATAACCGTTACGTGAGAAAGAACGACATACAACATTCCGAGAAGAATTTGGTAAACTTTCGGAAACAATCAAGACACTCCAAGGATGATGACTCGAAAGGTAAAAAGACCAGAGGGACGTGCTATAAGTGTGGAAAGCCCGGTCACTATAAACCGGACTGTCCAATGAATAAAAAGGGAAAGGATAAGGAATCCTCAAAATCACACAAGAAATCATCGAAGCCTAGGAGAGCATACATAGCATGGGAAAGTGACAGTAACTCTTCCTCCTCTGATGAAAGTTCTAGTGATGAAGAAGAGTCAGTAAATCTATGCCTCTCCGCAAATCAGAAAAATAAGAAAAAACAGGTACGTAACTCTAAATATGATGAGTCATCCAATATGTCGCATTCGAAATTACTAGCCGCATTTCATGCCTTACATAATGAAGCAGTTGAAGCCTTTAAGAAACTTGCTTCTAATAAGAAAATCTTTATGCATTTAGAGCATAAGGTTAAAGAGTCCGAAAAGAAATTAGAGGACCTAAAGGCTTCCATTGTGAAAGGCAATGAATTGGATAGTAAGGACGATAGAAACCCTTTCAACTTCGGGTGTAGCACTTGTCATATTTGGCAAGGTGAGGTAAGACACCTCAAGACCAAATTAAACAAGGCACTCGAGCCTAAAATTACATATGCTATTGATAAAAAGGATTTTAGAAAAAGTATGATTAACCCATACCAAAAATATGCATATGTAATTAGGGATCAAGCAAGTGAAAGTGTCTCTAAAGTTGATTTTGCTTGCTTATACTGTTGCAGGAAAGGCCACTCCATTGGTAAATGCCGTTTTAAAAGGTTTCTTGTTCCTAAAGGCATCTACCAATGGTTGCCCAAACGCAACCATTTTGTCGCTAACCTTTTAGGACCCAATATGCCATTGGGTACCTCCTTGTGCTAATTATATTTTGACAGGTGAAATGTGTCGAGACCACCGAGAGAAGATGGGTTCTCGATAGTGGGTGCTCAAGACACATGTCTGGAGACATATCCTTATTCATAGACTTTGTGGCTAAGAAGAAAGGGTTTGTAACTTATGGTGATAACAACCGCTGAGCAATACTAGGCAAAGGTAGTGTAGGTAATTCCGCCTCTGCTATGATTACCGATGTATTGCTTGTCGAAAACCTTAAACATAATCTGCTTAGCATTAGCCAATTGTGCGACAAAGGATACAATGTATCTTTTTCAAAAGATTGTTGCAAAATTGTGCATGAAAATGATAAGACGAATATGTTCAATGGTTTTAGAGTAAACAATGTATATATGCTTGACTTAAATGAAGTATCATTAACAAGCGACAAATGCCTCGTAACTATGAGTGAAGACTCATGGCTATGGCATAGGCGTTTAGCGCATGTTAATTTTGATTTACTCAATAAGGTAGTCTCAAAAGACCTAGTCTTAGGACTTCCCAAAATTAAGTTCACCAAGGATCACCTTTGTGATGCTTGTCAAAAAGGGAAGCAAACGAGGATCTCATTTAAATCTAAAAAGATAATTTCAACAACGAGACCTCTTGAACTTCTACACATGGACTTGTTTGGGCCGTCTAGGATCAAAAGTCTCGGAGGAAACTATTACGGGTTCGTAATAGTGGACGACTTTTCTAGGTTTTGTTGGACCATCTTCTTAGTAAGTAAAAGTGATACATTCGCCGCTTTTGAAAAATTTACTAAGCTTTCCCAAAACAAGTTAAATACAAACATAGTGTCCATAAGGAGTGACCATGGAGGTGAGTTTGAAAATCATTTGTTTGAAGAATATTGTGGTAACCATGGTATTGATCATAACTTCTCCGCTCCACGCACTCCTCAACAAAACGGGGTTGTGGAGCGTAAAAACCGTATTTTAGAAGAATTGGGAAGAACAATGATTAATGAGAGTGGTTTACCTAAATATTTTTGGGCCGACGCCATTAGTAAGGCATGCTATGTTTTGAATAGGGTACTTATTCGCCCCATTCTAAACAAAACACCGTACGAACTCTTAAAAGGGCGGAAGCCAAATGTCTCTCACTTGCACGTGTTTGGATGTAAATGTTTTGTATTAAACAATGGTAAGGAAAACTTGGGCAAATTTGATTCCAAAGCCGATGAAGGTATCTTTCTTGGATACTCTCACTCGAGTAAAGCATATAGAATATATAATAAACGATTACTTGCTGTAGAAGAGTCTGTGCATGTTACTTTTGATGAGTCCTATCCGAGAAATGTCGGAAAGGATAGGTTTGTTCATGGTGCAGGTACATCCACAGAAGACATACTCAAAGATGGCGAAACAGGGACTGATCAACCTGACAAAGTCAAAGTTGAGGAGGATAAGGATGTATATCATGAAGCAAACGAGGAAGCTCACCCGCCTACAAACGATGATCTCCCTCAAGCCTGGAAATCTTCTAAAGATCATCCAATTGACAACATTCTCGGAGACATCACAAAGGGAGTCACTACTCGATCGAAGCTAAGTAACTTCTGTTATCACTTCGCTTTCGTGTCACAAATGGAACCTAAAAATCCTAAGGAAGCCCTACTCGATGAACATTGGTTTCTGTCAATGCAGGAGGAACTAAATCAGTTTACTAGAAATGAGGTTTGGGACCTTGTCCCTCCTCCGCGAGGTCATCGAGTAATCGGCACCCGATGGGTGTTTAGGAACAAGCTGGACGAAAACGGGGTAATAACTCGTAATAAGGCGTGCTTGGTCGCGCAGGGGTATAACCAAGAGGAGGGCATCGACTATGAGGAAACTTACGCTCCGGTTGCCCGACTCGAGGCTATACGCCTTCTTCTTGCTTTCGCATGTGCGAAAGATTTTAAGTTATTCCAAATGGATGTCAAAAGTGAGTTTCTTAACGGATACATAAATGAAGAGGTTTACGTGGCACAACCTCCGGGTTTTGAATCTCATGAGTACCCCGATCATGTTTATAAACTAAAACGGGCGTTGTATGGTCTCAAACAAGCTCCTAGAGCTTGGTATGAACGCCTAAGTAAATTTCTACTTGATCAAGGTTACTCAAGAGGAAAGGTTGACACGACCCTCTTTATTAAACGTCAAGGAAAGCACTTGATATTAGTTCAAATCTACGTTGATGATATGATCTTTGGATCGACTAACATGAATCTCGTGAGAGAGTTTTCTGTTCTTATGCAGGGTGAATTCGAGATGAGTATGATGGGAGAGCTCACATACTTTCTCGGCTTGCAAATTAAACAATTCAAGGAAGGAACTTTGGTGAGTCAAACAAAGTATTGTTTGGACCTTCTCAAGAGATTTGACATGGCAAAATCCAAGGCCATAGACACCCCCATGCCTACATGTGCAAATTTGAATAAGGATGAAAGCGGTAAGGACGTAGAGGTAAAAAGGTATAGAGGTATGATTGGATCACTTCTCTATCTCACTGCGTCGCGTCCTGATATTATGTTTAGCGTGTGTATGTGCGCAAGATACCAATCATGTCCTAAGGAATCCCACCTAAAAGCTGTTAAAAGAATACTTCGGTACCTATCCGGTACTCCAAAGTATGGTCTGTGGTATTCCAAAGGTAGTGATTGTTCGTTGGTAGGTTATTCCGACTCCGACTTTGCGGGTTGCAAATTGGATAGGAAAAGCACTAGTGGTACGTGTCATTTGTTTTCAAATTCTTTGGTTAGTTGGCATAGCAAAAAGCAAGTTTCAGTTGCTTTATCAACTGCCGAAGCGGAATACGTTGCCGCCGGCAGTTGCTGTGCTCAAATCCTGTGGATTAAGCAACAATTATTGGACTTTAATCTCAAACTTGAACGTATTCCAATTCTATGTGACAATACCAGTGCTATTAATCTTACCAAGAATCCGGTATTGCACTCTCGCACTAAACATATCGAAATTCGACACCATTTTCTTCGTGATCATGTTGAAAAAGGTGACGTTGTATTTGAACATGTTGATACTAAGAATCAACTAGCGGATATTTTTACTAAGCCGCTAGCCACCGAACCTTTCTTTCATATTCGCCGAGAACTCGGTATTCTCGACATTTCGGAACGGGAGTCATAATTTACTCATTTCAGCTTATTTCATTCGCATCTATATTTTGTACTTCTAACAAGTTTGATGTTTTTGCAAGTACAAGTATGGTGTTTATCAAGCTTATCCGGCATTGAGGTGATATTGTTCCTCTTCCCTCTCTTTCTATACATACAAGTGTTATTTGTGATCTCAAAGTAAAATATATTAACTATGGTGCATATGTGAATCATCTGTTGTGTATCTAAAATTGCTTGATTGAACATTTTTGTTGTGGCACTATTGTCTGCATTCATTAATCATCATGTAATATGAAACCAGGCAAAATTCTGCATTTTCAGGTCTTGAGTCGACCATACCAGAACATAGGTCGACGCACGCTGTTAAACTTTTAAAATTATTGCAATTTTTAAATCATGCGTCGACGCATGCAGAGCTATGGTCGACGGCTCGCTGAAAAATTCAGTTTTTCTGGCTGTTCGTTTCAGTCTCCTCATAAATGGTAGTTACATGCATCCATTCATCTTCCTAGGGAGTTGCATCTATTCTCTCCACTATTTTTTTTGTCTCTTCCACTTTCCAACAAACCCTAGGTTTTCTCTTAAAAAGGGTGAAATTCTTGGTCTAAACCCACAGCAAAAACCTCTCAGTTCAGAATTCTCCAACCTCTCACTATCCACCAAAAATCTCTACCCATGGCTTCATCTTCTCACAGACCCACTAAAAAGAGGTCAAGAGGGTCAACTTCTGCTTCAATACCCATTACCCCCGAATCTCTTGTTCATCCATCTCTCCGAGAGAACTTCAACAAGGACATTGGTCGAAGAAAGGTTGTACGACAACATGCATTCTATGAACTTGTTGCCGAACGAATGCATCTTGGAGAAATCATGACCTTTCTCTCATATCACGGCATTGAGAGATTTCTTGAATGCAATGCCAAGTACAGTGAAGACCTGGTACGTATTTTCTATACTGGTCTCAATGATAAATTTCATGGTGAAAACTTCCACTCTATTATAGGACCCACTCAGGTATCTCTAAATTCTGAAATTTGGACCAAATATTTTGATATGACTGTTGAGGAAAATGAACCTCCTCTGGCTGAAGTAACTGATTCACGCACTATTGAAGGTTACGAGTTCAAAACTGCTCTGAATGGTATGCTTAAGCGACCCTATCCTGACCACATTGTGAACAGTGCGGCTTTCCCACAATCTGTCACTTCAGGTAAACTCAAAACTTCAGCAAGAATTCTTCAATGGATTGTGGCGCGCATTCTGCGGCCCAAACAAGGTGGATTATCGAGGGTGGAACAGGCTGAAGTTCATCTCTTACATATTCTGGGTCACGGCATCAAAATCAACTGGCCGTATTACATTGCGAGTCGTATGTATGAATTACGTGACTCCAAACGAAGTACGACACTCGCCTATGGATCCTTCATCCAAGAAGTCCTAAATTCTGCAAATGTGAACTACCCCTCCTTTGCATACACTTCCATTTCCGCTGACAAAGAACTCAGTCCAAAAGTTTTCTCAATGATGGGATACGTCTGGATACGTAAATACCAGAAATACAAGTTCTATCGTCACGCAAATATGCCTCAGTCAGAATCATCAAGTGAAGAGAGTGCAGATGAGTCCGAAAGTGAAGAGAATGAAGCAAGTGCAGATGGTTCAAATGAAAGTGAAGAAGACCAAGAACAAGATACACAGGCTGTTGACACAATGCAACCCGACCAAGCTGATCATATAGAGCGTCAAACCTATGAGCCTCCAGACAACTCTCAAGAGCCGCCACCAAGTTTCAACCTCAACTATCAAGAGCCGCCACCAAGTTTCAACCTCAACTATCAAGAGCCGCCACCAAATTCCAATCTCAATAATGACTGGACTGCTTACACGGGTCAACAAGAAACTGACAGTGAGGAAAACAACCAAGGCTGGGGTGAATGGCAATACACTGGGTGGACCACACTTGGGAGATTCTATCAGCCCTATCAATACAGCTCTGAGGCACCTCCTTCTCCTCAACAGCCATCCAACAACTCCGACATTCTGGAAATGATGCAGTCCATGCAATTAGACCAACGTAATTTCATGACCACTATGCAGGAACAGCAACAGAACTTTATGAGAAGTCAGGATGAACGGATGGCACAAGTTCGCTCTGAGCTGCAAACTCAAAATGAACGGATCAGTGGAATCTCCACACAGCTGGATGCTCGCTTTGAGATTCTCGTTCACTCCCATCAAGCTGAAGAACGGGCAATTACTGAGAGTCTGGATTTCCTGAACAACATCACTGAAGAATTCACTGACTTAGCTCATCCTCAACGTCACCCCTATTTCTATGAGAGGCGTGGTCGTGGTCGTGGACGTGGACGGGGTTATTAGCTTGTGTTCGCCGTATTATGCTTTCATTTGCTGTTTTGAAGTTCATGCATCATAGTCTCTTTCGTTGTTTTGTTTTGCAAACTTTGTTATGGTGTTTGGTTTAATTCCTAATTTCTGTCCAGACTTTATGTGCTACTACTTTATGTTTCGTACCAATCTTATGTATTACTCTTGGTGTATGCTTAATTATCATCTGTTGGCTATATTGTATTGGTTTTTCTTTTGATTTTATGTTTGTTATATTGTTAATCCGTCAAGACTTTATAGATCTCGTTTTCTTTTTGATGTTGTCAAAGGGGGAGGAAAGCGTCAACCATCACAACTGCTTCGACTGAAAAAGAAAGGGGGAGAGCGTAGACATCGCATGTTGTGTTCAACAGGTTGTCATCATCAAAAAGGGGGAGAATGTGAGGGCAAGTTGTCTCACAATACAGGCCTCCGAGTTTTTCGATGATGACAAAACAAATTAGAAGCATCATGCTATATCTCTGTTTTCATTGCTATACCTCGTGTTTCGGTGTTAAATCGTTATACCCTAATATGTGTCATTACTGAATGTAGCAGGATATGCAAAATGAAAAAAGTTGTTAATTTTGCAGGTTTCTAAGCAGTGAGTCGACCATACAGTCGGCGCATGAAGCCTGGCATTTCTCACGGCTCAGCGCATGGAAGCTATGCGTCGACCGTACAGTCGGCGCATGAGTGTTTTGATTTTCCACGGTTCAGCGCATAAAGACATGCGTCGACCATGCCACTCAGCGCATGGTGCTGAGGATTTCCCACGGATCAGCGCACGCCGACCCTATGGCCGACCGTTCGCGCGCTGTGCTGTTTTTCTTACTGTGTTTAAAAATCTGTTTTGTTGGCTGTTTTGGTCATTACTATAAATAGAGTTTTGTTCATTTTTAACAACTAACAATTGAAAATCTTGAGTAAATTGTCAGGGCAAGAAACGTGAAATAGGTGCAACAAATTTCTTCATCTTCATCCCTCACACAACACACAAATCCACAAATATACACAATCATTTTTGCTGAGATTAGTGTCTTGTTCAAAGGGTGATAAGGTTCGAACGCGTTGATTGAAGATCCGGTTCGAGTGGAAATTGGGGCAGGTGTTTCTTGCAGAAAACCTTGAGGGTTTTACCCATCAAGACTAGAAGGTTTTGAAGGGCTTTTGTCACGGAATAGTTCGTTCAACATTCAAGCAGGTGCGAAGGTAATTGATCAACAGAAGGTTCATCAATTTAGTAGCGAGGGTGTTGAAGTGTTGAAGACTTTCCGGGTTTGATTTGTTGGTGTCTAAGATCAGCCGAGCCGAAGGTTTGAACAACGGAAGGTTTTTCATTAAGGTGGCTGGAATCGGAGGTCGTTCACAACAAATTGAAGGGCTTGATTCATCTTGAATCAAGGTGCAAGAAGTGATAGCAAGCATCAACAACATTTGAGATTGTTTGTATCATTGTCTATCAACTCTTGTGTAAACTGTTCATTCCAACAGGTGATATATATTCAATATATCTCAATTCTAATTTTAGAATTGAGGGCAGACGTACCCCGAAGCGAGGACGACAGGGGAACTGCCTCATCAAATCGTGTGTTCTTCATTTTTTGTCATTTTCAATTCAGCTTATAAAATAAGTGATTCTAGCTTAAGTGATTATTGTCAAACTGTGAAACAAATTGAGTAAGGTGTTGAAACTCTGTTTTTAACTACTAAGTACAATAAAAATATTTTACTAGGGCATTTCCAATCCCTCACTCAACATAAATATCCTTTGAGATATTTGTGCACACAAACTGTTCGACAAAAGTCCTGAACTAAAATTGTCTTATTTTGCTTCTAGTTTTTGTGTGTCTAGTTAATCATTGGAACTAGGCCACCTTGCAAATTGAAGTAAACAATTGATAAGCATAGTTTGTGTTGTGATTTTATTTTTTCCGAATTGTCATAAATCCATAGGCTTACGTATATCCGGTTTTCCAATAACCGTTCGTTTTTAGACTACATTTTTCCTCGGCCGCTTCCGCACTTAAAACATTTTCAAAACCAATTTTAAATTGGTAGCGCCAACTCAAATTTTAATCGGGGATCTATTCAACCCCCCCTTCTAGATTCGTGCCATAGTCTAACACTTCGCCCACCGTCAAAGGTTTATGCTCCTTTCGTTCGTTCAAGCCCTTAGAATACAAGGATGATTAAACTTCTTCAAAGGTCAAGGACTCTCTTCCATACAAGAGAGTTTCTTTGAAGTGAGCATGTGTTCTGGGCAAAGCACACATCAGCAACAGTGCTTGATCTTCATCATCGATCTTCACATCAATATTTTCAAGATCAAGAATCAACTTGTTGAACATATCCAACTGCTCAGCCAACACTTTATCTTCACTCATCTTGAATGAATATAAAGCTTGCTTCAGGTAGAGTCGATTCACCAGAGTGGTCATGTACAAACTTTCAAGTTTCACCCATTATCCCAATGTTGTAGTCTCCTTGGATACCTGTCAAAGAACCTTATCACCAAAGCTCAACAATATTGCGTTGTGGGCTTTCTCGATCATGCTCGTCTTTTGTTTTTCCGTTAACGCAGCGTCCATGGCTGCCTCACCCTTCAACGCTTCCAAACAACTCTGCTAAAAGCATCTTCTCCACGCTCACCGCACCAATTTATTGTGAATCGGATACCTTTAAACGAAGTATAATAGGTTTCTTAATGATCAAGAAACACACAAGGGTTAGGGTTAATAAAGAAAAAAACAATAAGGATTGATTATTAAACTACCATTCTTTCCTTTCTCTTAGAACAAGATTGCTAGTATACAAGAATAACAAAATAACCTCTCTCTCTCTTGAAATTAGGATTTTATCTTCCTATTTTTCCTTATGACAAGATTGAGAAACTAATATCTTATTTATAAGAAAAATAGCACACTAACCTAATGGGTTTTTTTTAACAATTACCCATTACAAGTTAACTTAGGGTACAAACTAACTTAAACAGTTGGACTTACAAGTAAGGCACAATTCAACATGCTAACAACCCTAGCAAGATTGACTAATGCATGTTAGAACAAACTTCGACTACAACACGCATTACTCGCGAACAAACTTCGACCATATTAGAGTTCAATCCAACATCTCACAGAGAGGAAGTAAAAAAGAAAAGTCATGTTCTCAAGAGAAAATAGGGAGGTAATTGTCTACTTCCCAGGCTTCTAA
The DNA here is from genome assembly GCA_963859935.3 of Lathyrus sativus. Taxonomy (NCBI): domain Eukaryota; kingdom Viridiplantae; phylum Streptophyta; class Magnoliopsida; order Fabales; family Fabaceae; genus Lathyrus; species Lathyrus sativus. Next base: position 549,379,328 of record OZ012735.1, on the reverse strand, counting down.
GAAATGGTACTACTTATTTGGAGACTAAGATCCAGACTCAATAGATTCTTATAAGTAACTCAAGTCTGAGATCGAGAAGAAGATATTCAATTCAACACAAATGCACCATTATACAATGCTTCTCATCACCCTTGTGTGAATTTAATCTAACATTACAACAACCTTACAATTTTCTGACAACCTTATGTCAAAAGAGATTGTCGCGTATTGCACTTTTAACAAATACAAAATTTTTATTTTAAACAAAAAATAAATAAAAAAACTTTATGATTTTTTTATAAAAGAAATATTAAACTAAATAACACGGTTATTAAACTTTTCTAAAATACTATCTTCGTCTTAAATTACAAGACGTTTTGACCATTTCACACAAATTAAAAAACTTATACTTTATGTGAAAGATAAATTATGTACGACTTTACAGAATTGTTCTTCATAATTATATAGGAGAACAAAATTAAAAGAATTAATAAAATAAATAATAATAAATATTTAAAGATATATTAGAAAAAATATCATTAATATTATATTGAAAATGTAAGGTGACTATTTTTGACAAAGTGATTTATAATCTATAACATACAATGCTTGATTTTTGGTGTAGCTTTTTTTAATACCAAATTTACTCTTATTTTAAAATATATAACTTACCCAATAACTTCCATTTAACTACTACTATCATCTTTCATATAACTCCCTACTAATAACTTTCCACATAACTTCCATGAAAAATTAATATTAAATAAAAATATATTATTTATGTTTATATGTGTGCAATAAAAAAGCGGACAGACGGGCACGCGAGTGCTCGTCTGGACGCTAGTTTAAGATAAATGGAATATCCATTATGATTTTATTTTAAAATTTTGAACTAAAATAAACACGGTATTAAACTTTTTTCAAAAGTACATTTTGATTTTATTTAAAATAAAAAACCGTTATTGATTGATGTGTTTGTCTGTTGTATAAGTACATTACATAATCCAAAACCATTTGAGTGTCCGTCATGTTTGGTTTGACTGTTATTTAACTAACACTGGGCCCACTCTTTTTCTTCTTCCTTACTTCAACTTTCCATCATTCCAAGATCTCTTTTCTCTCTCTCATTTTGCATTTCACTTCTCATTTTCAGAGATCCAAATCTTACCATTCTCATGCTAAGGTACATTCAATTTCCAATGTTTTTTACATCTCTTTTTTCTCTTCTTATTCCATCTTCAAACTTTTTACTTTTTGTGACGGTTTATGTTTTTTAGTGTCAGTTTCTAATTCTTTTCATTAATAAGGTTGTTACTCATTTTTCAGTTAACAATTTGTTCATAGATCTGTTTCTATTATTTCTCCTTTTTGTAGCAGTTTCTTTTTTACATGCATTCATTGTGTCTTTTTAACGGTTTTCTTTTGATTATTACAATATGCATTTGTTGAAATTTTATGTTTTTAATTGTGTTTATGTTAATTTAATTACTTTTAACCTAAATTTGTTATCATTGTATTTGCTTTTCTTTTTTTTTTTTTAACTTGAAAGTAACAGGAATTACAAATGGGAAAAAAAGGAAGTTGGTTTTCTGCAGTGAAGAAAGTTTTCAGTCATGATTCCAGAAAAGACAAGGTTTCATATTTATTATTACTATATATATATGCTACAAAAACTGGAATTTTTTAATTGATTATTACTACTATATATATTTACATATAATTTATTTTATGTTTTTTTATTTGAAAAAAATTAATCAGAAAAGTCAGAAATCAAAGAAAAAAAGTACTCAACAGGACACAGATGTGAAAACAGAAGAAGTAGTACAAGTTTCTGTTCCACAGATAGAAGATGTGAAATTAAGTGAGTTAGAGAACGAACAAAATAAACAGGCTATTTCTCTTGCTTTTGCCACTGCTGTCGCGGCGGGGAAGGCTATTGCTGCTGCTCAGGCTGCTGCCGAGGTTGTTCGTCTCACGAGTATGCCTCTTTACCCTGCAAAGACTATGGAGGAATTGGCTGCTATCAAGATTCAGACCGTGTTCCGTGGATATTTGGTATGACCGTTCTTCTTGTGTTTATTTATTCGTGCCCTTTTTCAGTATTATTGATAATTCATATTGAAGGTGTGTCCGGTCTCTGACACGATTAGATATATTTTAAAATATTACAATTGTCGATGTGTCAGCGTTAGCGTCGTGGTTGTGTCTATGTCAAGGGTTTTATAGTTTAGAATGGAGTTTGTTCATCATATATGTGTTGTTTGTGTCTGTATCCGTGTCGTGTTGTAAACTCCGAGGTACCGAGTTTGAATCTTTCTGATAACAAAATACATGTTTTTAGGCGAGAAGAGCTTTGCACGCATTGAGAGGTTTGGTGAGGTTGAAGACAATGATACAAGGACAATCTGTTAAACGGCAAGCAGGCAGCACCTTGAGATGCATGCAAACTCTAGCAAGATTGCAGTCACAGGTTCGCGAAAGGCGAGTTCGAATGTCCGAGGAGAATCAGGCTCGTCAGCGCCAACTACAACAGAAACATGAAAAAGAATTCATGAAGTCGCAAACTTCCGTAAGCATTTTATATATACTAGCATGCAGACGGAATTAGGATTAGATTAGATTTGTGAACATTAAGGATTATGTTTGATTAGTGACGTATCGCCTATCGGATATGTATTGTATTCGGTACTCGTATTGTATCCGTGCTTTATTCTGTTTGATTTGATTAACAGCAGGTTGGAGAAGAATGGGATGATAGCTTGCAGTCAAAGGAACAAATTGATGCAAAATTATTGCAAAGACAAGAAGCTGCTTTCAAAAGAGAGAGGGCTTTGGCTTATTCATTTTCACATCAGGTACCAAAAAAAGTGATTTTTGGTTCAATATAAGTGATTCTGAAGGTGTAAATAACTAATGTGTTACTCTAACAGCAAACATGGAAGAGCTCTTCAAAATCTATAAACCAAACATTTATGGATCCAAACAATCCTCACTGGGGATGGAGTTGGTTAGAGAGATGGATGGCGACTCGACCGTGGGAAGTCGAAAGCGTCATTATGAATCACAGGCCTTCTCCGGTCGGCAAAAATTTAAGAAGACAAAGCACTCAGAACTCTCCTTCAACTTCAAAGACAAAGCCGTCAAGCTCAAAGGGCGAAACTATTGATGACTCGAGAAGTATGTTCAGTGTTCATTCCGAACGGTATCGACGATATAGTAGCATTGCAGGATCGTCGGTTAGAGATGACGCGAGCGTTGAAAGCTCGCCGGTGTTTCCAAGTTACATGGCACTCACTAGTTCTGCAAAGGCAAAGTCCAAACTAATGCAAAAGACATCACCATCGGCATCTTCGGTTTCTGCAAGGAAGAGGCTTTCTTTCCCTGCTTCTCCGGTTGGTTCAAGAAGGTACTCCGGTCCACCTAAGGTGGAAATATAAGCATCCTAGACTTTAACATCTTCAGATTGAAGATGTTTCTGGTGTCTACGACGGTTAAGGATTGACGTGTGATTACGTTTAATAATTCTATTTTCTCAAATTATAATTAGTGTTTACGTACTAGTTTTGTGTTCAGTGTCTGTGTCATTGTGTAAATTTGGTTGATTTGTGTTTGGACTGTTACACATTGTCATAAATCATGAAGATGTGAAATTATTAACACCATAACCCAACAATCACTTTGTATTTATCATTTGTCACTTTGTTTAACAAGTATAAGCATTGAGATCCATATCATAACAATTTTTATTACTTCTATATATATACTAGTAAGATGAACAACATTTTCGGATACAAAAATATAATAGTTTTGAATTTCTAAATTGAACAAGCATGTCTTTTCTCTTGTTTCTCCTACGAGATAGTTCTCTAAAAGAGTCATGTCGAACATTTGTCATCTCGATAGTATAAATGTGTAAGCAGTCTCACTCGTATTGAATAACAGTATTTTCTATAATTAAGTATGACCGTTACAGCTAAATAACCAACTCTAATGGTAACCAATAAGGGATCTTACCGCGGTGAGTTTGAGTTTTGGACCCTATTGTTAATGATTGTAAAATCTTCTTAAGAGGATTCAATTCGGTTACTGTTATGTTTCTTCTTAAGAGGATTCAATTCTGTTACTGTTATGTTTCTTCTGAGAGGATTCAATTCTGTTACTGTTGTGTTTGTAAGCAAAGATTGTAACGTGGGTGCCCATTACATGGTGGGAGTGGAAAAATCCTTAGGTTCTAGAACTTGGATTTGTCACATTCCTCTCTTGGATACTCCACCTATTTGTGTTGCCAATTTCACCTTTCTTTAATATAAACTTCTTTTGAGATTAAAAAAATAATAATTATAAAAAAAACGTTACTTTTCGGTTAATCAAAATTTTTAAATTTGAATTCAGTTTTAAGCAATGTTAATTTTTTTTTAGAGAAATACTTACCATCTATTATACTTTTTTTTATTCAAGAAATTAGTCTTTGTATTTACGTGTCTTTTATTAAAAAAAATTAGTCTTTATACTTACATGTAGAGGATATTTAATATTTAAAAAAATGTGTTTTTCTTTTAAAAAAATACAGGATATCTATTTTTTTTAAATGCGTTTTTCCTTGTAAAAAATACATATCACTTAACCCAGTAAAAAAAACATATCACTAAAAAATACATATTTTCTTATGATAATTTTTTAGAAAATAGTAAAATGCATATATTATTACATTAAAACAATATATTAAGAATAGAATTTCCTTATTAAAGTGTAAATGTTACCGTATATGGTAAGTTCAATTAAACAAGTCATGAATTCAAAAGATCGAAGAAAGTTTGTATGACAGATTCAGATTAAATCAAATAACTTGGTCACATAACCTCTAGCTGAGAGATCCCTATTTAATGATGAACACTTCCATACACCATAGTAGATTTATTTAAACCATAATCTTCTCCATACCTCTTCAACTTTTCCATTAAATCTGCTAGAGATTATGTTTGTTTCAAACTTAACATCTCAAATGAATTCTATAATTGACAGTTGAAATCTCTTGAAATCTCTACCCAACCGCAGCCTATAACCTCCCCAAGAAGAATGTGATTTGCAAGAAAATTCTCATTATTGATACCAACTAAGGACCTTTCCTTCCAATGCCACCATCACAGGTTGCACTCGTTCTGCATCAATAACCATCTTGTTGTCAAAATACCCTCTACTCTGCTCAATCAGCCATATAGCATTACAACTTCATCCGAAAATCGGCGAATTTTTACCATTCTCTCCTTAGATTCTCTGCACACAAGTGTTAGTAGTTCCAAAATATATGGTCCCTCCTATAATGTTTCTTAACATATTTCCCTATCAAAACCCTATAACTCCATTTCCGTTCTTCTCTCTTATACTCCAAAAACGCCTCCGAAAACAACTGAAAGTCGCCTTTACCTAAAACCTCAAACACAAACGGATCCGTCGACAATCTCGGCCTATCATCCACATCCATTTTATGCAAAACAAACTCCAAATTCCTTCCAAGCTTCCTATCCAAGTAAGCATCCACAACACAACCATAAGTAACCAAATCAGGAACTACCTTTTCACTTCTCATATGTTCAACACTAAGATGAAGATCCCAAAACAACGACATCCTCGAAAACGCCAACGCACGAATATTAAACGTCGTAACATCAGGACGAAACCCTAATTCAACCATCCTAATAAACTCCTTTTGCAAACTCTTCATCTTAAAATTAGCAGCATAAGAAAGCAACAAAAGATTCCACAAAAGATTCCCTACATTTCTCCTACCTAAACCAACATCTCTAACAAACTCACCCAATTCATAGAATTTTCTCTTCTTTATGTAACCATAAGCCATGGCCCTAATCACATTTATCTCAATCAAAAACCTAGATCTTTTGCACCTTCCATAAGCATTCTCCATTTCTTTCAAACTACCATAAACGGCGTAACATAAGAGAAATTCATTACCTGTTTTGGAATCCATTAGAAAACCCTTTGAAACCATTTCATGGGTTGCTTCTTCCATCAATTTTAGGTTTCCTGCACTTCCAAAAGAGGAGATTGCTAATGAGTAAAATTGAGGTAATAAAGGTGAATTTTTTGAATTTAGAGAATGGAGAACGTTGATGATTTGATCAAAGTTTTGATTTTTTGTGTATGATTTGAATAATTTTGAAATGAAATTGAAAGAGGGGTTGAAGGAACTGTTTAGGAGTTGTTCCCATGTGGTTTGGGATTGATGAAAGAGGGCATTTTCGGCATAGTATAACATCAATGAAGGTAGAGAAGAGGGCTTGGTATCATTGTGAGAAAGTAAGGAATTGGGTTGGTGAAAAAATGGTTTTTTTGAAGTGGGGTTTTGAAAAGATTTGATATTATTGCGGTGGTGAATTAGGCTATGATGGGGATGGTGTTGTTGTGGAGATGAAGATGTTGAAGAAGAGTGATGTTTGAGAAGAAGAATATTATGAGAAGAGAGAGAAATGGTTTTCATTGAGAGTGAATGAAAGATGGGAGAAGCAAGCATAGAGATGAGATTAGTTAGGCTATGTGCTGAAACAATGAGCAAACCAACCACACAATCAGTCATCCACAATAGCACAACGTTTACCAGACCATGCGAACCGTACAAGCCCCATGTTTCACTATAATCCCAGCCACTAACCCTGGTACCTCAAGGTGAGAAAAACACTTAAAAGGGGGTTTGAATAAGAGTTTTAAGAAATATGGCAATAAAAACAACTCAAGATTTTTATCCTGGTTCGTTGAACTCAATTACTCCAGTCCACCTTATCAAAGATGATTTGCATTTCTCTGCGAGGACTTAATCCACTATTGATCAACTGATTACAATAGAAAGCACTAAGAACAATTGTCTTAGTCTTCTCAAGAACTACTGACCACACCTTAGTCTTTTTAAGGAACTTCTTACAATTTAATGTAAACTAACAAGTGTTTGAATGCTTCTAATAAGTTGTATCACAACTGTGATGTTTACACTTAAGATTAAGTACAACAAAAACTATATGGTTTTATGAGAGATCAAATGAGTAAGATCTTAAGAGATTTTCTCTTTTATGAATCAAGCGTGTATTTCTTTGAGTGATCTAGCAATGAGCAAAAGATGAGTTGTGAATTAGCAACCTCAAAATGATGAAGTAGTTCTCCTTTTATAGCTTTTTTAAATGCTTTGAGTGATGTGCAGCTGAATATAATATTTGATTGTATGACTTTTCATCACCAAAAGTATGGGCAGAGATATGCTTTCTGCAGAAAGGTATGGTTGTAGAAGCCTTGGGATTTGCACCACGTCACTTCTTTGAACAAATTAGTCGTTGGTTACTTTGGAAGTAGCACCACGTCTAATCAAGTTTACAGCTTCTTCAACAAGCTTCCTTCAAGATGAAGTCTTTATAATCTGCACTTCAGAACTTGTAGTAAGCTTAAAAGGTATGGAATGCTTTTAAGATGATCAGAGCTTAAGATAAATGATAAGTTCAGAGTCTCGATAGATGATCAGATCTTTAATGTATCAGAGTCTCAATCTTGATTAGAGTCTTCATCAGAGTATGCAGCAGTATGTGCTAAGAGTGTGAATATTAATGATAAGAGTCTGATTGTCAAAGCCTCAACTTTTGTACACTCCTTTCATTAACGCTTTAGATCATTCTGTAGCTTCTGCTTCAGATCCTTCTGGCAGTGCTTCAGAATCTTCTGATAGTCTTACATCTGATGCTTCAGAGCTTTGCATAGTTTCTTTGTACTTATGTATTTTGCTTCTTTAAGAGTATTTAATTATATACCTGAAACAATAATACTTTGAACAAATTTTAGAGTGTATATTTACTCATTACAAAATTCCATAAAAGTTATCATCAAAATATAGAGATATAAGAAACAACAATTTGTGTTCTAACAATCTCCCCCTTTTTGATGATGACAAAACATAGGGAATTTTGTTCAATAAAAAAGAAGAAAGAAAAAAATACTCCCCCTGGGATTAAGAATCTTCCCCTGAAATGAATACTCTAATAGAAGAGAACACTTCCCTTTTTGCTTGAGTATATTTCAGAACCTGGTAAAAATCCTTGTTGAGAGAAAGAATCAGAGCTTGGATGCTTTCCATAATTAGAGTCTGATAATTTCTTTCAAAATGAAGAGTCTGGTGTATCTTCCAGAATCAGAGTCAAAATTTGCTTTCAAGGATCAGAGCCTGATTGGATAATTCTCAGGGTAACTTCATATCATTTTTGTTAGATGAAATAATAAGATCTGAAAGTCTTAAGATTCAATGTTAGATTAAAACAATGTCTGAATTTCATTTTAGTATTTGCTTATGGATTGAACAATAAAATTCTCTTTCTCCCCCTTTTTGTCATAATCAAAAAGAATTTTAAAGACAGAAAAGATAACAGAAGAAGAGAAAAACATAACACATAAATGAAAGACAAGACAGCCAGATTCAATCAGATCAAAATAGCACAACAACATAAGAAGTTCAAACAGCAGATGATAGAAAATAGAACAAACAGAAAACAAGTGCAAAACAAGAATGCAAAGACATGAAAAAGAAAACTAGGGCTGGCGAGAAGCAATCAAGGTCAGAAGATCCGTAATCTTAGCAGTGGACTCTTCTAGCTTGGCCATCCAAGTCTTGATCTCTTCAGTAGTTTGTTCCTGTTTTATCATCCATGTTCTGATTTTCTTGACTTCTTGGACAACATCTAGAATCTCAGTCTTCATCTCAGATGCAGAAGATTCATAAGCAGATGCAGTTGTCATTGGATGATTAATCTCCATGTCAGATGCAGGAGTATCTTCTATCATTGCAGAATCTTCAGCAGGAGCATCTTCTAGAAGAAGCACTGGAGTTGTGATAATGTTCAGCAGAGTCTGTCTGACCATTTCAGCAAACTTAGCCTTTGCATCATCAACACAGAGTGTTCGGAGGTCAGATGCAGCAGAGTTGAACTTAGATATGAATTTGTTCCAAGAAGCTTCAGATTCAGCAGGATCCATACTAGCCATGCACTCTTTCTCCACAGAAGCAATTCCCATACGTAGTTCCTTCTTGAAATTCTTGAACAGATTAGAAACATCTGATCTAGGTTTTGGGTTCAGAAAGTCATCTATGGTGACAGGTTGTGATGGTTCAGGAGGTGTTTGAGTTTGTTCAGGAGGTGGGTGATCAGATGATGGATGTTCAGATGGTGGTTGTTCAGATGGTTGGGTATGGATGTTTGTGGTTTAGATGGTTGGGGTATGGATGTTTGTGGTATGGTGAGTTAAGGAATGGAGGTGTCAGCATCAGATGGTGTTGATGTAACAACATCAGATGAGGATGGTAAAAAATCTGTGAAGTTGAATTTGAAGCAAAGAGGGTTGTCAGATGCAGGTAGATCAGATGGTAGTGGTTTATAGGGATCATGAATTTGTAAGCTAGTTGGTGAGGAGACTTCAGATTCATCAGAATCAGATGATTCAGTTGAATGACATGAAGTTGAAGAGAGGACATACATGGTTGCAAGTGGTGATACATCCAGAATGTCTTCAGGTGGTTGTTGGATAGATGGTTCAGGATTTTTGATGGTTGGTTCTTCTGGTGGTTGAGTAGAAGAGAGTGGTTCAGATTGTTTTTATTGTTCTGATTGTGTTTGTTGTTCAGATGATTGTTGTTTTTGTGATTCAGATGATGGTTGTTGTTATGGTTCAGATTGTTTTTGTTGAGGGGTTTGATGTTCAGATGATTTCTGTTGAGGGGGTTCAGATGGTAGTTGAACAGAAGATGGTTGAGAATGTGTATGAGATGAAATGGTTCAGATGAATGAGGTTCAGATGATTTAGGAGGAGATGGTGGAGGTGAAGGTGAGGGTGAAGGTACAGATGGTTTGGGATCAGATGTTAATACCTGGTGAATTGTTTCTATGATTTCTTCCACAGTAGCTTCTGGAGGATTTTCCTTTTGCTTCTTGTCCTTCTCAGGCTTGTCACCAGCATCAGAGGCTTTCCTCTTGGGCTGTGCAACAGATCCTTCCTCAGCCTTTCTCTTCCTGCGCCTTTCTCTCAGAAGATTTGGCAATTCTTCTCCTTCCTTCTGTACTATGTTAGCAGGCAGAGGAATACCATCTCTCAAACATTCAGCAATGTATGTCAGAATGATGTGCCTAGGTTCATCAGCACTGAACATTGGAAAATCTGCTAAAGGAATTCTCCTTCTGCTGACGTCTTCAGAGTGAAATTTCTTGGGTTTTCCAACAAGCTCTGAAATAACCTTCATTCTCTTCAGAGTGTTCCCGTTGATGACAGAGCCTATAACATAAGATAGATCATCTGTTACTCCAGCATCAAACAGATGTTTCACAAGACCATTCTCTGTTAGAATGTCTGATATCAGTCTTCCCATAGGGATCCAAGTTCTGATTTTTCCAGCTTTAACCCTTACTTCTTCTCTTGTTTCTTTGATATGGTTCAGAATATGACTGAACAGAAGATAAGGTAAATCCACCTTCTTTCCTTTACTCATACAGAACATGAAGTACATTTGTTCTGAATTTACATAATCTGGTGAGTTAGAGGATTTCCTATGAAAGATTGAACTCATGAAGATCTTAGCCCAGATTTTGTAAACAGGTTTCAGATCTCTGACCTTGTTAGATGGTTCCCCAGAAACACAAACTTCTTGAAAAATGTCAGCCAAATCCACACGATCAGTAGCCATACTTGTGATTCCCTCAGTTTCCTTATACTCAAGTAGTTGTCTGATTAATTTTTCAGTGATGACAATTTCCTTCCCAAGAACAGATGAATGAATAAACTTAGGGCAAACTTGAGTGTGTATCCAGAATTCTTTTACCAAAGTTGGATAAACAGGACCCATCATCCTGCCAAAATACTTTTCCCAGTTCTGAGTTTTGATGGTTGAAAGGAGATCAAAACCATTTTCTTTTATGGATTCAAAATCCACAAAGTTCTCACACAGAACTTCAAGTTCTTTGATTGGAGTGAGAAGAGTTCTTACAGGTGCTTTGTACACAACAACAGTTTGGGATGAACCAGCAGCATTAGGAGATGATGCAGCAACAGTTGAAGTTTTCATCTGAGCAGGTGTTGATGATGGTGAAGCCATTGAAGTTCTTGAGAAGCGTCTGGGTTTACGAGAGTTTTTGGGTTTTGAAATGAGATGGAAGCAATAGAGAAGGCAGAAATGCATATGATAGATGAAGAGAGTGTAAAGTGTGATTTGTGAAGTGTTGTGAGAATTTATAAAAAAAATTTAGGGCATGCAAAAAGACACATAATCTCAAGCGTGCACAAGCATTGAATGAAGTGAAACATAATCATATCAAGCAATTAATGCAAGGAATAAAATCATATCAAGCATTTAAGATTCTGACAGAAGGGGGGAAAATCAAGAGATTTTGGATTTTCAAAGCAATACCTCAAACGTCAATTCAGTATGGTGCACTCTACCTTTCTAGATTCTGAGCTACACGTGTTTGCTTGCACGTGTCTCTGAAACTCTTTGAGAAATGAAACGTTAGGCAACGTTCAGATCCTGAGTCTTGTTAGTTCAGATTTACACACAAATAAATAAACATAGAATTGAAAAGAAGAAATACTTCAGAGTTTAGACATTTATCATCTGAAAAAAATTTTCATCTGATGAATATTTTATTCTGGACAGAAGTCCATACTTATATTTTTCAGAATGAATTTAAATCTATCTTCAGCAAGGGGTTTTGTAAAGATATCAGCCCACTGATGATCTGTATCCACAAAGTTTAAATTGATAATTCCCTTCTGAACATAATCTCTGATGAAATGATGTTTAATCTCTATATGCTTAGCTTTAGAGTGTAAAATAGGGTTTTTAGATAAGCATATAGCAGAAGTATTATCACAGAAGATAGAAATGTTACTCTCAAAGATCTGATAATCTTCCAGTTGACTTTTCATCCAGAGCATCTGGGTGCTACAACTAGCAGCAGCAATATATTCTGCCTCTGTTGTTGAAAGTGCAATTTTGGGTTGCTTCTTGTTGAACCAAAAGATTAGATGACTTCCAAGAAATTGACAACTTCCAGAAGTACTTTTACGTTCTACTTTGTCTCCAGCATAGTCAGCATCACAGAATCCAACTAATTTATACTCATCAGATCTTCTGTAACACAGACCCACATTAGCAGTACCTTTCAGATACCTTAGAATCCTCTTAACAAGTGTTAAGTGTGATTCTCTAGGATTTGATTGGAATCTAGCACACAGACACACACTGAATAAAATATCAGGTCTTGAAGCAGTCAAATATAAGAGAGATCCAATCATACCTCTGTAAAGTTTTTGATCAACTTTCTTACTTACCTCTTCCTTACCAAGTGTGCTTGTAGGATGCATTAGAGTCTTAGCCAGTTTGCTTTCATTCAGATTGAATTTCTTCAGAAGCTCTTTGACATATTTAGTCTGGTGAATATATGTGCATTCTGGAGTCTGATTTACTTGGATTCCCAGAAAGAATCTAAGTTCTCCCATCATGCTCATTTCAAATTCAGCCTGCATAGACAAAGCAAACTCCTTTCCCAGCATAATATTGGTAGATCCAAAAATAATATCATCCACATAAATTTGACAAACTAGTAAATCTTTCTTAAATGTTTTACAGAAAAGAGTTGTGTCCACTTTGCCTCTGATAAAGTTATTTTCCAAAAGAAAATTACTTAATCTTTCATACGAAGCTCTGGGAGCTTGTTTCAAACCATAAAGAGATTTTTTGAGTTTGAAAACATGATCTAGAAATTTATCACTTTCAAAACCAGGAGGTTGATGGACATAAACTTCTTCTTCTATAATACCATTTAAGAAGGCACTCTTAACATCCATCTGATATAGAGTGATGTTATGTTGTGCAGCAAATGAAATAAGAAGGCGTATAGATTCTAACCTTGCCACTGGAGCATAAGTTTCAGTGTAATCAATACCTTCTTGTTGACTGTACCCTCGAGCTACCAGCCTTGCCTTGTTCCTAACAACTTCTCCTTTCTCATTTAATTTATTTCTGAATACCCACTTTGTTCCAATAATGTTGACACCTTTTGGTCTAGGAACCAAATCCCACACATCATTTCTTGTAAATTGATTTAGCTCATCTTGCATTGCAAGTATCCAATCATTGTCACTCAGAGCCTCATCCACAGATGTTGGTTCAATAATAAACACCAACCCAAGAAGTGATGTTCCAGATGATCTGATAAACGACCTTGTTCTTATAGGGTCATCTTTCTTCCCAATAATTTTCTTCTGGATGAGAAGCCTTGATTCTGGATGATCCTTTAACTGTTGGTTCTTCAGAAATATTCATGTTATTCATCTGAGCAGCTAATGGAGTTGCATCTGGCATAGCTTCTTCTTGAGCTTTCTCTACCTCTGGTTTCTCAGATTCTATGAGAAAAACTTCTCCATCTGCAGAGTTTTCAATCTGCTTTGGCTTTTGATTGCCAAGCTTATCATCAAATCTAACATGTATAGATTCCTCCACAATCTGTCTCTCAGTATTGTATACTCTGTAGCCTTTAGAGCTTTCAGAATATCCAAGCATGAAACACTTTTGTGCTTTAGAATCAAACTTGTTAAGATTCTCTTTAGTGTTTAGTATAAAACAAATACATCCAAAAGGATGGAAATAAGAAATGTTTGGCTTCCTATTCCTCTACAATTCATAAGGAGTCTTTTCCAGAAGAGGTCTAATTGACACTCTGTTCTGAATGTAACATGTTGTGTTAATTGCCTCTGCCCAAAAATGTTTTGCCAAGTTAGTCTCATTGATCATGGTTCTGGCCATCTCTTGCAAAGTTCTATTTTTCCTCTCTACAACTCCATTCTGTTGTGGAGTTCTAGGACAGGAGAAATCATGAGCAATGCCATTTTCATTAAAATATTTTTCAAAATGTTTGTTTTCAAATTCACCACCATGATCACTTCTGACTTTAACAATTTTGAAATCTTTTTCAGTTTGGACTTGTTTGCAGAAGTCAAAGAACACAGAGTGTGACTCATCCTTGTGTTTTAGGAATTTTACCCATGTCCATCTGCTGTAGTCATCAACAATGACTAATCCATACTTCTTGCCTCTGATGGATGCAGTTTTCACTGGTCCAAACAGATCAATGTGAAGTAACTCTAATGGTTTTGAAGTTGAAACAACATTTTTGGATTTAAAAGATGATTTTGAAAATTTTCCTTTCTGACATGCTTCACAAAGAGCATCTGAGTTGAACTTCAGATTAGGAAGTCCTCTGACCAAATTACGCTTATTAATCTGAGATATACGTCTCATATTAATATGACCCAATCTTCTGTGCCAGACCCATTGCTCCTCATTAACAGACATAAGGCATTTAACATTCTGAACCTTAAGTTCTGAAAGACTAATTTTATAAATGTTGTTTTTCCTTTTACCATTAAAGAGGATTGAGCCATCCTTTTGACTAACAGCTTTGCAACACTTTTGATTAAAGATAATGTCATAACCATTGTCACTTAATTGACTTATAGACAATAGGTTATGAGCTAACCCTTCAACAAGCAAGACATTAGTTATGGAAGGAAGTTTACCATTGCCTATGGTTCCAGAGCAAATTATTTTTCCCTTATGATTCCCTCCAAACTTGACATCTCCTCCAGATCTAAGCTCCAGACTTTGGAACATAGATCTTTTTCCCGTCATATATCGTGAGCATCCAGAGTCCAGGTACCATGACTGGAGTCTTGACTTTGCTGCTAAGGATGTCTGCACCATAGATCATCTTATCCTTAGGTACCCATATTTTCTTGGGTCCTTTTTGGTTAGTTACCTTAAAGCTTTTTCTGAACTTCTGTCTTTCAACATAAGACTTGTTCTGATTAGCTTTAGATTTATTAAACACAAATTTGTTCTTATTAGAATTTGTGTGTTTAATATCATTTAAGTGACCAAATGTAAACTAAGAATATAAGGGAGGATACTTGATATCCAGTTTATCTACAAATTTTGGATTTGAATCTTCATAAGAGAAAGATTTATATCCAACACCTTTTCTATAGTTTCTGCTAATACCATAGATCATTGAAACCATTTTGCTTATATCTAGGCTTTTAGTTAGAAACTTCCTGAAACTATAGTCATACTCTTGTAAAATATTTTTAGAACATGATTCAGATTTTGAATCAGAGTTTAGTTGAGCAGTTTCTAGATTATTTTTCAGTTGAAGATTTTCAGCTTTTAGTTCAGCTATTTCTGATTCAAACTTGTTACTCTCAAATTCAATATGCTTTAGAAGCGTTTTGTATTTGGGTTTAACTTTACTATAGTTTTCAAGAATATCAGATAAACTTTCAACAAGTTCCTGTCTAGAGAGTTCAGCAAATACCTCCTCAGAATCAGATTTTGATTCTGATCCAGATGATTCAGCATTGTCCTCAATGTCAGCCATGAATGCCACATTTGCAAATTCCTCTTCTGACTCTAATGACGAATCAGATGCGTCTGAGTCATCCTAGGTAGCCATCAGAACTTTCTTTTTGTGATCTGACTTTCTTTTTGGGTTCACCTTCTGAAGCTTTGGACATTCACTCTTGTAGTGCCCAGGTTCTTTTCATTCATAGCAAACAACCTCTCTTTTTCCAGATCGTCTGTGTCCAGAGGATTATCCAGATCTTCTATATCCAGAGTGTTCTCCAGATCTTCTGTGCCCAGAAGATTCTTTGTGTTGATCTGGTTTTCTAAAGTTCTTGAACTTCCTTTGCTTATTCTTCCAGAGTTTATTGATTCTTCTGGATAGCAAGGATAGTTCTTCTTCATCTTCAAAAGCAGAATCTTCAGAGCTTTCTTCTAATACCTGCAATGCTTTAACAACTTTATTAGATTTTAACGCAATTGACTTACCTTTCTTTAGAGGCTCATCTTCCTCTAGTTCAATCTCATGACTCCCTAGAGAACTGATTAGTTATTCCAGCGTAATCTTGTTCAGATCCTTTGCCAGCTTCAGAGCAGTGACCATGGGTCTCCATCTGGTTGGCAAGCTTCTGATTTTTTTCTTGACATGATCTGCTGTAGAGTAACCCTTGTCCAGAACCTTTAAGCCAACAGTGAGAATCTGGAATCTGGAAAACATTGCTTCAATAGATTCAGATTCTTCCATCTTGAAAGTTTCATACTTATGGATCAGCGCCAAAGCCTTGGTTTCTTTGACTTGAGAGTTACCTTCATGAGTCATCTTCAGGGATTCAAATATATCAAAGGCAGTTTCTCTGTTGGTTATTTTCTCATACTCAGTATGAGATATAGCATTTAGCAATATAGTTCTAGCCTTGTGGTGATTTCTGAATTCCTTCTTTTGCTCCTCAGTCATTGATTTTCTATCAACTTTCTTGCCATTCCCATCAGTGGGATGAACATATCCATCAATAACTAAGTCCCAAAGATCAGCATCAAATCCTAGAAAGAAACTTTCCAGTCTATCTTTCCAATAATCAAATTTCTCTCCATCAAACATGAGAGGTTTTGTGCTGACTCTTTCTTCATATTTGTTGTTGTTGGGTGTTGAAGTTTCAGCAGCCATAATGTATACAACCAAGAGTATCAAGAGTTTTTCCCACTGGATCTTTTCTGGTCACGGTTAAGTGATAGCACAAACAGAACCGAAGCTCTGATGCCAACTGAAGGTGAGAAAAACACTTAGAAGGGGGGGTTGAATAAGAGTTTTAAGAAATATGGAAATAAAAACAACTCAAGATTTTTATCCTGGTTCGTTGAACTCAACTACTCCAGTCCACCTTATCAAAGATGATTTGCCTTTCTCTGCAAGGACTTAATCCATTATTGATCAACTGATTACAATAGAAAGCACTAAGAACAACTGTCTTAGTCTTCTCAAGAACTACTGACCACACCTTGGTCTTCTTAAGGAACTTCTTACAATTTAATGTAAACTAACAAGTGTTTGAATGCTTCTAATAAGATGTATCACAACTGTGATGTTTACATTTAAGATTAAGTACAACAAAAACTATATGGTTTTATGAGAGATCAAATGAGTAAGATCTTGAGAGATTTCCTCTTTTATGAATCAAGCGTGTATTTCTTTCTGAGTGATCTAGCAATGAGCAAAAGATGAGTTGTGAATTAGCAACCTCAAAATGATGAAGTAGTTATCCTTTTATAGCTTTTTCAAATGCTTTGAGTGATGTGCAGCTGAATATAATATTTGATTGTATGATTTTTCATCACCAAAAGTATGGGCAGAGATATGCTTTCTGCAGAAAGGTATGGTTGTATAAGCCTTGGGATTTGCACCATGTCACTTCTTTGAACAAATTAGTCGTTGGTTACTTTGGAAGTAGCACCACGTCTAATCAAGTTTACAGCTTCTTCAACAAGCTTCCTTCAAGATGAAGTCTTCATAATCTGCACTTCAGAACTTGTAGTAAGCTTAAAAGGTATGGAATGCTTTTAAGATGATCAGAGCTTAAGATAAATGATAAGTTCAGAGTCTCGATAGATGATCAGATCTTTAATGTATCAGAGTCTCAATCTTGATTAGAGTCTTCATCAAAGTATGCAGCAGTATGTGCTAAGAGCGTGAATATTAATTATAAGAGTATGATTGTCAAAGGCTCAACTTTTGTACACTCCTTTCATTAACGCTTCAGATTATTTTGTAGCTTCTGCTTCAGATCCTTCTGGCAGTGCTTCAGAATCTTCTGATAGTCTTGCATCTGATGCTTCAGAGCTTTGCATAGTTTCTTTGTACTTATGTATTTTGCTTCTTTAAGAGTATTTAATTATATACCTGAAACAATAATACTTTGAACAAATTTTAGAGTTATATTTACTCATTACAAAATTCCATAAAAGTTATCATCAAAACATAGAGATATAAGAAACACCAATCTGTGTTCTAACAGTACCTGCACTGGTACCTGCACGCGTAAGGACAAAACACAATAGCCTGCTACAAGACGAACGAAAGCAAAAACAATTGCATACAAGACGAACAAAAGCAAAAACAATTGCATACAAGAGGCCACTACACGTAGCCACTACGAGAACGTACGAACCTGCAGTGTACCACCATTTTTCAGCATTCACAATAAAGCATCAAAACGCAGAGCAAAGAGAAACAAACAGCAGAAAATGAATTGAAATATAACTCACCTTTTTCTAAAAGTTAACACCCTCCTCATCCATCAAATAGCAACAAGAGAACACACTTCATACCAAATTTCAAAAGTTTCAGCAAAAACTACTTCAAACTCATTCATTTTTCCTTGACAGTAGCCAAAAAAACACCTCTAAACCACACTATTCATGCTCACGTTCACCATTACAAAACACTTTAAATCTCCGCTGCGATCTCTCCGTCTTTGTAACCTAACCGCAACAACAAATCAGACAATACCCACCACGAATCAAACTCATTCAAAATCAAAAGAGAAGAAAGAGATGACACAAAGAGAGTTAAGTTTGAAAAGAGAAACAGAGAGAGTAGTCGTAGTGCCACGAGAAGAAAGAGAGAGGTTCGGCGAGGAGAAAACGAAGAGCACCGCGAGAGTAATGGAGAGGAAAATTGATTTTGGAACGTAATTTTGGTGAGAGATGTTGAGAGGGAGACCGTGAAGTGAATGGAAAGGCGAAGATTGTGACTTGGTTATCTGACTTCTTTTGCCTCTTTTTTTCTGAATTTTATTCTATTTTATTTTATGAAAAAAATTAGGTTAAGATTTTTCCTTTGGGCCATTGTTTTTCTCTTAGTTGAAACCCAATCGTATTGCTATTTCACACCCGTTATTACTTGTTGCACCTCTAGTTAGTTTTAGTTACATTTTAATTAGGTTTTAATATTTTAGATTACTATTTTAGAATTTCATTTTAATTTTGGTTTAGATTTTAGTTAATTAGATTTAGGATTAATTGTAGATTTTTGATTAGAAGTTAATATTGAATTAATTTTATTAGAATTTTTTTAGAAATAAATTTTGACTTAACTTTTGATTAGAATTTAGTTAATTAAACTTTGATTTTCTTTTTAACTAAAGTGAATTTTTTTTTTATTTTAATTTGAATTTACTTTTGACTAATTTTATCCTTAATTTTAGTTTTAATTTCAATTAATGCTTGAGTGCGTTTGTGAATATTTCTTTGATGATACTTGGATATATTTGCTTTGACGATTGATATGACTTTGAGTCTCGATACTTGATGTTGTTTATGATTGCGATGCTTTATGTTTACTTGTTGATTACCTTTGTATTTACATGATCTCTTAGGATTCCTAACTCCACTTAATTTCTGATTAAGTTTGAGGTAGGAGAGACATTAGGCTCTCAATCCATGTATGACAACATTAGGTTAGGTTTCCTCCTAATACTGATCTTAGGGCCACATTATATAATAATAGTTAGGATCCAGTTTCCCCTATACCTTCTGTGTGTCTCTCTTTTTCTTTCTTAAAACAATAATTAAAACACTTAACGAATACGATAAGTATTGCGCACCACGAGCCTTAAGTACGTAGGAAATGATGAGAGAGAGTTTTCTCCTCGCTTGTCTAGAGTGTTTAGCGTACGTCCAGTGGGCGATATGCGACACATTCGCTCCTATGTCATAGACTTTAGTGCGATACGCATCTTAAACAAAGTCAATTCACTTGTGTTAAGGCATTCTAGGCCCAGAATCTTTTCTTTTACCCCGTGCGATCGAGATCCCATTTTCCCGTGGTTACGTGAACTACAGATGCTCTAATTCCTCCTTCCTTAGTGAGGATACGTAGGTACGAGGATCCATATCCTTGGCGAGCACACTAACAACTAACTTCCTTTTTCTCCGGCCCCAGTGCAATTGAGACCTTTCCCGTAGTTACCTGAACTACGTTTGCTCTGATTTCTCATGCCAGATGAGGATACTAGGCATGAGACGACGATGTCTTGATGAGCAACTTTCCCCCATCACATGTAGTTTTTTGAACTATATTGACTCTGACTTTCCCATTGCACGAGAGAATACGTAGGCGTATGGCGGCAATGTTCTATCGAGTCTTCTTTTTCTTTTCCCGTTTCTGTGTAGCAGTAACTTTTAGATGACTCACCCTTTTTATTAGACAACAAGCGTGGATCCTGTAGAGTACAACGGACGTGAGGGGGTGCTAATACCTTCCCTTTGCGTAAACGACTCCCGAACCCAAGATTTGGTTATGATGACCTTGTCTTCTCTTTTCTTTTAGGTTTTCTTCGATCGTTTCCTTTCCCTGTGTTAGGATAAATAACATTTGGTGGCGACTCTTCTGTTTGTTTTCGCTGGTGGTTTTTTTCGCAGTTGCGACACAGCCGTTAATGTCATCATTTGATACTCCCTCATGGATTGAGCCAAGTTAGATTATTTCTTTGATTTCTAAGATATTACTCTTTCAATTATGCTGAATATATAACCACTAGTTGCTTTGGAATCATCTTATAAAGTGTTCTAATTTGCATCATTGTATCCTTCTAGTACATTAGAAAATTTATGATAATGTAAATCAATATTCATGGTCCTTTTAAGGTATCACATGACTCTCTCAATGGCTTTTCATTGCTCATTTCTCGGTCTACTTGTAAACATGTACATCAATCATACGACATATACGATTTCGGGTAATACAATTAGTGACATACCTATGATTGTTAATGGTGCTCTCATACTCAATTTGTATGATATTATCAAGAGTGTTCTTAAATAGTTTAAAATTAGGATTGTGTGCATGCAGGTTTACAGTCAAAATAAATATATTTCTTTAAGATCTTTTCCACATAGTGAGATTTATCCAAAGGTATATCATTTTCACATCTAGTTGTCTTGGTTCCAAGAATCACTTTGCCTACTCAGAGGTCTTTCATATCAAAGTTGTTGCACAACAATGATTTTACATTAGTTACGACATGAAGGTTTGATCCAAATATGAGTAAGTCATCTACATAGACACATATAATAGTGTGAATGCCATTTTCATATTTGTAACAAACACATTTGTCACTTTCATTCACTTTGTACCCATTCAATATCATTAGCTCGGTCCGTCTGACCATATTTTTGTAATTTTATCTATTTCCTGGTGTGTGAACAATGTCGCACAATCGCTGATGCCTTGACACCTTTGGCTTAGATTTTTCAAGCTCAGCAGAATCCATATGTTGAAGGTGTTCAATCTTGTGCAGTAAACAGGTTTTAGAGAAACAAACCACCGACCTTCAAATATGACCCAGAGGGCGCTCATGTTTGGTTGCAAGAGATTGAGAAAATCTTTCGAGTGATGGCTTGTACGGACGCTCAAAAGGTTCTTTATGGTACTCATATGCTGTTAGAAGAAGAAGAGTACTGGTGCAATAATGCTAGACAAAGATTTGAGGCTAATCGTACTGCGATAACTTGGGTTGTTTTCAGGGGCGCATCCTTGGAAAAATATTTCCCAATTGACGTGCGTGGAAAAAAGGAGATTGAATTCCTTGAACTTAAGCAAGGGAATATGACTGTTGTAGGTTATACTGCCAAGTTTAAGGAATCGTCTAGGTTCTGCCCTCACTATAATGAGATAGAATCTGAAGAGTCCAAATGCATTAAGTTTGAAAATTGACTTCACCCAGAGATCAAACAGTTTATTATGTATCAGGAAATTCTTCAGTTCTTTGGGCTGGTTAACAAGTTCCGTATACAATCGCGTTAGACCCTCTCATTACAAGAGTATCATTGATAAGAGAAGTGACAATCAGAATTGTGAGAAGCCATATGTCATTCGAGATGGTAAGAGTAAACAGAAGTTTCAATAGAGGATTAATGGTGGGACGAGTCAAAGAGGGGGAGGTGTTCCTGCTCCTTTTAAGTGTTTCAAATGCAGAGTACTTGGTCATTGTGCTTCAGAGTGTATTGCTTTGATATGCTTCAAATGTGGGAGATTGCCTTGGAGCTTTCTTCTTTTATTTTTATTTATCGCTTTTAGTTGATTTCCATCTGCTCTGGTCTGTAACACTAGAAACAAGCGCGTTGTTTGTTTTGGAGTTTCTTTTGAAGTTTTATTTTTGTTATTTAATGGTTTAATCCATTACTCGATGATTATGAGGATTATTTGATTTTTTCGCTGCAAGTTTGCAAATGTACTTATGAAATGCGTGATTTGTGTAAAGTAGCATTATGAATAGCACAATTTTCTCTTTTATATTAAGAGTTTGGGTTTAGGGTGTTACATCTATTAGAGCATTAGGGGCAGCATAAGGTTGTTTCCTATCAATTAGAATAATTAGGGCCCTTTAAGGATTTTCATTCTTAATTCGGTTCACAACATTGCAGTTCTGATTCTTTAATCATTTGTAAAATGACTTCAGAACTACACTAAATTTCTTTTTGTTGTTTGAAACAACCAAGACTTTTTCTTTTTGATCTTGTCTCTGAGATTCTTCTTCGATTCGAAGGAAATAATCAGACTCTCAATTAAAAATTCTTTATTTTGTGACAAAGTAAAATTATTAAAAACTTTCAAACTAGGGATAATTTGTCAATAACAAAAAAAAAATGAAATTGTTTATATAAAAACATATATTTAGTGATAATCTCATGAGAATCTTTTGAAGTTCGTTAAATTAAACTTCCATAGACCTTTCACCTACCGTCTAATATTTCAGGAAGCAGCTAATAGCATACTTCTTTACTCCAGCTTCTTCGGTGTCATATTTTTGTTTCCAGGGCCTCCCAAACATGTTTTGCAATATCGCATTTATTGTAATAATCTTATTGACCATTTGCGAGTCCATTCAGAATGTGATAATCATTCTCTTTTTGTAGGGTGATTTCTCTCCTGAGCTGTAAATCGTTTTCTTCAATTTGCGCAACAGATTCAGCTTCAGTTGAATTAACAGTTCTATCTGACTCTACAGATTTCTTTCTGTTAGTTAGTTCGGTTGATCTAGAAGGGGCAACATAAATGTCATCAATCAAACATTGGCAACCTTTTTAAGGTTAAGAAAAATCGCATTTTTGTTGTTGTCAACGTTTGAAGTGACTTCCCTCAAACTTGAACGGTTTGTTAGAGATAGTGACAAAAATATTAATAATTTCTTTAGTAGCCATGACAGTTTGAAAACAACTTAAAATTGTTATTTTATCGTTTTGAAAAATTGTCACTAAAGAAATTATTGGATAGAGTCACAGACTAAGTCGCTCTCTTTAAGATGTTTCGCCGCACTACTCATAGTTGTGCAAAGCAGTCACTGAAGAAATTACCGGGTTAAGTCGCAGACTATATCGCGCTCTTTAAGATATTTTGCAACACTACTCAAAGTTGTGCAAAACAGTCACTCAACCACGGCGCCTCTATGATAAAACAACTTTGCTTTATTGACTTTTTGCACAGTAGATAATCGGTTAAGAGCTACACCCTCTAATGGTACAAAGATCATTTGAATAAGATATATGTACCACTCGTAGTATCTGGCATAAAGACTAGTCGTAATAGTTTCTCAAATGAGAAGAAATTCAAATAATTCTCTAAAATTAATTCAATAATGGTCATTTGACCACTCAAAATAATTTCTCAAACAAAGATAAATTCAAATAATTATAAAAAGAATCAAAAACTTAATACTTGATGATTTCTCACTTCAAACGAGAAGAAATTAAAATAATTCTCTAAAAAAAATCATCAAAATATTCGAAAACTTCAACAAATAGAAATAAAGGAAAAATCAATAGAAATTTTTTCGTTTGTTTTGAAATGATACAAGTGATTTCCTTACATAATAAAGTAAGCAAGTCAAGATATCTAAGCAAATTAACGTGGGACTAAGGAATATTTTCAACGAACACTCAAACACGCTTATTTTTTCTAACGAAGTTTTGCAAATTCATCTCCTATTAAAATATTGACATGTTCTAACCGCAAGTAACGGGAGAGTTAATCCTTTGTGTCGGAGAAAACTACGTAGAACTCTGGACAAGGACTTCGCTGTCTTTGCATGACAATAAGTTTGAAAAAAAAACTGAATTTGAATTTATTTTTTCAAACTATAATTAACTTAAACTTATTATCAAAACCCCTTCTTCTAAGAACTGTTGACACACAAATTCAGGTTAGAAAATTCTCACCTTAGAATAAAACATGCACTAGGACAATTATTGTCTAGCATTAAAATCTAGGAATAATGAAGATCCAATAACCAGCTGTACAAAATTTGGTTCTTGAATGATAGTAACTCTGTTTGACATGACCATTACAAATCACAGAGTAGAATAACTATATGACAATGTTAAAATCTAAATATTTGCATGCACAAAGTTTGGTCCTTGTAGCACAAGTTTTGTAACCATAACCTTGAGCACAAAGTTGAAGTCAAACCAGCCATTTGTTCCTTATTTCTCGTCAACACAAGCTTCAAGAGAGGAAAAAAACTAAAGTTAAGATTACAAAAGAGTTATAAAAGAAAATCATGTTCAAAATGCACTTGAAATTCCTTCAAACAGAGTGTGACCTCACCTCAAGAAAGAAATAAAAGAGAAAATTTACAATTACGTATAAAGTTAGAGTTCAGAAGATTCATTAGTGATCAAACAAACAAAATCATATACATTTTAATGTTGGTAAAGATGTGTTAAACAATTGTTATAGATGCCACAAAGTACTCATTTTACAACTCTGAGGACAAGGTTAGTTGTGATGAAGTAGGTAATGACACGACATTGGAGACCCAGACCTTGGCCAAACACAAGGGCGGCTACATTCTAAACTAAGTTTGTTAGCATTCTATTATTACTCTGCTATTAATCATCTTATTTCATACTGTTATATAGTCATCTATCGGTTGATGAAATCATCATGAAATGAGAAATTAGTTTGATCCATCATATCATCTTAGGAGAATTCTCAGCCCTCGAAGCTAGTGTTGTTGATGGCGGATGTCGGTCCATGTCAGAGAGCCAAAATCCAATCATACCAGCTGTTTTGTGGCACTGTTATAGTGGATTATGGCGGAAAATCTTCAATATCAGTCAATATTTACCATTGCAGTGAGCCCAAAAACCGCCATAGCGCCACCATGGCAGATATTTGATAGCACTGCTCGAAGCATAGTAAAATACATCTTCCCGTCTCTAAAACTTTGTTGAACACAGCACAAACAAGTAGTAGAAACAGGTCTTATATTGCTTGGACAAGAAGATACTACATTCCTTATGGAATTTTGTTAAACACAAGCACAAACAAACAGAAACCTGCACAAACCTGCCTGTGTATGATACTGTTTTTATTTCCTAAACATAAGCAATAACATGTACTTATGCAGTCTAACACAAAAGGCCATTATCTAGAACCATATTTTGTTTAAGGGTAATACCATATACGCCTGACGCGGGCAGAGCGCCTACGTCATAGCGGCGTCGTTCTGAATCCAATCCCATTATCACGGTAGTTCCGCTCGAGCCACCCTTCTGTGACGGAACAACACCGCCTGACACAGTTTTCTTGCTTTTGCTGTTCCATGCCGAGATAACGGTTGGAATGGCCGAGTCTGATAACATACCCTTAAGTAGCCGACCGACTCTATCAATTCCTTTATGGCTCTAGAACACCTATACCAGAAACTTCAAACACTTTTGTTCATGGTTTTAAATTGCAGCCACCGCAATCTAAAGAATTTTGTGGTTCCACACCGGTATCACAAAGCAATTTCGACCACATCAGCCACATTTTATGCATTTTTCCACAATAAAATAGGTTCTCAGCAGCGTACCCGCAACCACAATTTAAATCCATGATTTGGTTATCAATTTCAACTCCAATTAACCCCACCAAAAATCATAGTCAATTGATCAAACATCTCATGAACAATAATTATACATAAGTCAAGATAAAAAATCAAAACCAAAACATCTTGATCAACTAATCAAAACTCACCGATTCCCTAATAGACCGTGCATGCAATTAGACAATTGTAAAAGAAAAAAAGAAAACAAGAACTCAAAAAGGGGTAAAAGAGTTACCACCGCAGCAGAAACAACAGTAACAGCAAGAAAGAATCAATAGAAGCTCATGACATATGGAAGCTGCCACTCCAGTTTGGGGAGTGTCAACAACGTTGTTGTTGTCGTCTTCCAACAGTTTCTGTTGGGTTGATGATTGACGTTGTCGGTCCTTTTCCATTCTTTGGTAGTTCCATTCGAGGTTTTTAATGTAAGATAACTTGAAGGAGTCTCTGAGATTCTTTGTTGGCCAAAGATGCATCTCTTTCGAGTTTTGAATAACCTAAACAGTGTAATTGTTACGAAATGAAAGAAAAAGGAAAATACGATTGGGAAAAGCTCTACTTGTATTGAATTAAAATAGCGTATTTATAGGGAGTACATATAGGAAGAAAAAACCAAGTATTTCATAATTCATACTAAGTCACTAACCTTAACTTCTATAAATTAGGCAAATATAAAGCCAGTTACTACTAAACAAAAGATAGTCAACAAGCTGCTAACTCAATAAATAAGTGAATATTAATAATAAAATTAATTTTAATAATAAAATTAATTTCTAACATCCTCCTTAAAATTGATATCTGCATAAATCACTTTAGAATAAACGACTTCAACAATTCAACAACAATACTAAGGTTCCTCTAAAGAGTGGATTCCAAGCATTCTTTTAGGCTTCATAAATCCAATTTACTTAAGTGGTTTAGTCTTGATCTTCACTTTTAGAGAACACACTTTTAGAGAACACTAAGGGACTGCTTGGTTCAATCGAGGGGAGGGAAGGGATTTTTATCTGTTAAGTATTAACAAGTGTGAGTAGGGTGGATAATAGTCTCACATTGGATAGAAATGTTTTGACTTGAGCATTTATAAGTGAGAGAACCCATACACCTATCACCATAAGATTTTGGGTGAGTATGTGGTGTGTCTCTCACAAAGGTTGCTCTAGAAAAAAGTCCCACTATGTTCAATGCTCCCTAGTTGAAAGTCCAACATTATCCAGGGGAGGGGAGACATTTTATTTACAAATATGTTTGGTTCACAAGGGGAGGGAAGGTATTTATGAAATATTTTATAAAAATGCAACGATTATAATATATAATTGACTAAATTACAGTTTTGGTCCCCTTATTATTATAAACAAAAACATTGCGGTAACTAAAATTAACATTAAAATATGAAAAATAAAATAAAAAATTTACACAAATATAATGATAGTAAGATAAAGATATAAAAATACAAAAAATATAAAAATAAATATTAAATTTGTTCAAAATAAAACTTTTAATATTGTTATAAGTTAAATTTATATTTAAATAAATAATAAGGGTAAATATGTAAATATAATTATAATTAAAATCAAGCACCTTCCCTCTCCTCCAAATCCCTCCAAATCGGGGGGAAGCAAAAAGTGGTTCACAAGGGATTTTGGTCCCCTCCATCTACCTCCCTGTTGCACCCTAAAATTTGACCAACATTTATTTACCCATCAAATGTTTGAAGGTTGATACCTTTGTCAGAGAACTCAAGAGATCCTCAGAGGAATTGGTTGAAACCAAGGTTGTGTGCCTCATAACTTGAGAGTTGTGGGAGCTCCTCAGATGATTCTGAGACTATGAGGATAGACTTGAAGCTTTGAGAAAGCTTATGAGATGTCTTGAA
This sequence comes from Lathyrus sativus, assembly GCA_963859935.3. Lineage (NCBI taxonomy): Eukaryota > Viridiplantae > Streptophyta > Magnoliopsida > Fabales > Fabaceae > Lathyrus > Lathyrus sativus. Next base: position 549,351,676 of record OZ012735.1, on the reverse strand, counting down.
AGCCATCATGAAGCCTAGAGAAGTCATTATGCAAAAATTCAGAAGATTCAACCATGAGTGGTGGAATTAGGGTTTGACTGGGTCAACCCTAGGTCAACTGATGATTTGGAGAGGGTTGAGACCTAATCCAAGAGCCATGTGATCATGGAATGATGTATTGAAGTGTTATAAGGATGATTCCTAGACCAAATCATCATGATTGAGGAGTTTGAGAAGTTTTAAGCTAGGGTTTCTAAGGATTGACAGTGTAAAATCCCCTAGTTTGATCCCTATCTTCAAGGCAGTTTAGCTCAAGATGTGATTGTCATCTCATCATGAAGCCTAGAGAAGTCATTATGCAAAAATTCAGAAGATTCAACCATGAGTGGTGGAATTAGGGTTTGACTGGGTCAACCCTAGGTCAACTGATGATTTGGAGAGGGTTGAGACCTAATCCAAGAGCCATGTGATCATGGAATGATGTATTGAAGTGTTATAAGGATGATTCCTAGACCAAATCATCATGATTGAGGAGTTTGAGAAGTTTTAAGCTAGGGTTTCTAAGGATTGACAGTGTAAAATCCCCTAGTTTGATCCCTATCTTCAAGGCAGTTTAGCTCAAGATGTGATTGTCATCTCATCTTCTCCACAAAATGAATGTTGTAGAGCTTGTTCTTAGCTTTAATTTGAGTGGTAGAAGTCCTTGATAGGATTTGCAGAGCTCAAGTTATGGTTTTGACAAATTACAGGTCATCTGAGGTATGTGAATCTGGGTCCTTGAAAGTCACCCAACTTGCAGACAACTTTTGCCCTAGTAGGATGATTCCTATCAACTCTTGGTCAACATGAATGTTGAAGGGCATCTTCTTATATTTCTAGAGAGTACTATAAGTCCTTGATAGGATTTGTAGAACTCAACTTATGGCTTTGACAAGCCAAGGGCATTTTGGTCATTTGGAGGTTATAGGTCATTTCAAGCATAAGGCCATATCTCCTACTTCCAAGCTTCAAATGGAAAAATCTTCAACATCAAACTTGCTTAGAATGATGTTTTAAGGCTATTAGGGAGGTCATGAGATGTTGAAAAGGCTCATATCAAAAAGTGATAAAAATGACCTAAAAATGAGGCATAAGTTAATTCAAGTGAATTTGAAAAATGGAAATCCCAAGTTATAAGTCCAAACCATGTCATGCAATAGGTCATTTTGACTCCAAATGACATTCTAAGAACAATGGTTCAACCACAATTTTGATTTGAGGCTTTCATCATAGGGTTGCTTTGTAATTTGATTACTTGCACATGAAGGTACCAAACCAAAACTACTCAAAACTCAATAAACAAGGAAGATATGCATTGTAACTTGTCCTAAATATCATGTAAGGAGAATTTCAAATCAGAAACCAAGGTTGCAAGGCATTTGGCATGAGATACCATGTTATGAGAAATGAGAATTCAAAATACCATTGCATGAAAACTTCAAATTCTCATTGGATTGTTCTAGGAGGTTCTAGACTGTTCTAAACCTCTCTATATAATGTTTCTAACTTGCATTGGTGCAAGGTTGGTGTTAATTGTTGTAGAGAAGAGAGAGTGAAATCATAAAGCTTCCATTGCAAGTTACATTCAATCTCTCCATTTTTCTTCATTGCCATCCCATTTTTCTTCACAAACCTTCTCCATAGTTATTTCTGAGTGTGTTCATACTGATTTGAGGATCCATTGATGAAGAATTGAAGGTGTTCCATTGGAAATTGCAAGGAAGCAAATCACATTGGATCTTGAAGTACAAGCTCTCTCCTCCAAATCTTTTGCAAACAGAAGAAGATTCATCATCTAGGGAGCATTCTTGAAGAGTTGCAAGGCTTGAATTGAAGATCTACCATCACTACCAATCCAAGAAGCCAGGTATGCAAAACCATCTCTACCTCATAATCTAGGCATGGCTAGGGTAATTTATTAGCATAGAACTGTTAGAGACAATTAGGTGGCTATTTCTGATGAGTTTAGGGTTAATTGGTGAAGTTTTATTCATGGAGGTCAATTCTTGGATGAGCAAGATCGTGTGAAATAATGAGTGTTAATGCCAAATTAATAGCTGATTTTGATTAGTATAGCATGAGGATCATTTTGATGCCAAGAAATATGAGTTTGGTTGAAGTTGTGAATTGATGATATTTTGAGATCAAGGGAGTTTCACATTCGGGTTGGGTGATAGAGGTTATTTCAGTTCAAACCAACACCATAGTCGTATTCAGGGCGAAATTCTAAGCAAGTTTGTATTTTACATGTTGAGATTTGATGGAGAAATGAAGCCATACGCGTGGATGGAAGTTGGTGCATGAGTTCTGTATTTTAATGGAGTTTCAGAAAAAAACCCTAACCCAAGGTTAGGGATGATGTTTCGTGCGTTGGATGAAGCGCTGACCTTGACTCAAGACTGGATCGGATGGCCGTGATTCAAAACGAGATAAGAGGGAAGTCTGAGCGCAGCGAAACGCCGCGTTTCACTTAACCAAGTTCTGGGCCTGAGCGAATTTTTCTATCCCCACCCCCATCAAGGCCCACATGCGTGTTTTAACTTAATTTGATTTCTTAATACACCGTGCATTTTTCTTTTTCTTTTTGATTTTCTCATTTAATTTCTGAGTTTAATTGGGCCCAAGCGCTTTTCTGTTCACACCTCCCAGTTAAGCCCAAGCGCGTATATGAACTGCATATTAGTACTTCCTGCACCCATGCTTCATGTTATCATTTTATTTTTCTCCAAATTTTCTCATACTTTAAAAAATCATATTAAATTGGAAATTCAATATTTTTTAATGGGAGTTTTTTCTCCCTTTTCATATTTTTGTCTAGAAAAATATAAAATGAAAACATTTTGCATATCATGCATTTTAATATTTTGGTATATTTTTCATTTTAATTGCTTTTTAATGCTTTTATATTGATCAATGATTTTGTAGATTTTAGTTTAGGTAGCTCCCTTAATATTTTTAGTCCAATCTTTTTAGGGTAGTTAGATATATGTTTTAGGTTCCCCCTAGATTAATTCCATATTTTTTTGATGATTTTTAGGATAGTTTTGATTAGGTAATTCTAGGTTGTGTAGAATTAGGTTAAAACTTCAACATAGGTCCATCATAATTTTAGATTTTGGGATTTTTAGGACAATTTAGACTATGGGACATATATGGGTATTAAGGGTAGGTATGTAGGATCCCTTAGAAATTATATTAGGATTTAATATAATAGTATGCTATTTTTAGTTGATTTTTGTATTGGTTGATTGTTTGTGATGCCTTTAGGGCATTGTATTGTTAGTTGCTTTGCTTTATGGGCTTGGGAAGCTTGGTATCTCATTGTGGAGCATTGTGGAGCATAATAGAAGACTTGAAGATTCATGGAGGAGCTTGAGAGCTTGTTCTTCTTTTCTTTTTGTTTTGTTTTAGGGTTAGGAATTAGGAAGAGTTAGATGTAGATAACTTCTTTCTCAAACATGGATGGTATCATTCACCTCCATTCCTCCCTATGATTCAAAGTCCTTCCATGGTATACACCTCTCTCCTTTGGAGGGATAAGTGATGTACCTAGGAAGTAGAACTTTTGAGGGAACCATTCCTTTGATGTTGAACCCTTATAGGTCACCTTTGGTGGTCAAATAAGCAGTTCAATATCCCCCAGCTTATCCAGTAAGTGATTTTTCTCTAGTTTGATTTATCTTGAGAGATGCTTGAGCCTGAGCTTGAAGATGAAGACTTCATTGAAGAGTATTGAAGAGGATGAATCCTTGAGTATTGTCATTCCAGCTGAAGCTTGAAGAGCAGCAAGAGCAAGTTGATACTTGAAGACCCCTGAAGATTAGGTGAAGCCTGAAGGTGGAGCTGATCAAGAAGCTGAGGCTTAAGGGAGAAGATGAGTTGAAACTCATGTTGTAGGGTTGAGACCTGGAAAAGCAATTGATATTGGAAGTCTGAAGACTGAGTTCCTGTTGGAGGAGCTGAGGCTTGAAGTTGGGAGAGGAGTTGATCTGCTTCTTCTTTTTCTTTTCTGTATTGCTGTGTTTTGTTTGTCTTGTTTGATGCATTAGAATAAGTTCATATCTAGAATAGGTAGAATTTAGGAGCATGATTGCACTAGAGGTTGAGTTTCTCCCCCTGCTTGTATTGTTACTGTGTGGCTTTGCTTGCGGGTATTCGGTATAGCCCAGCTCCCTTGCCCATGTGGTTTGTTTGCCTGATGGCATTTCATTTCATTTATCTGTATGATTGCAGTTTACTGTTTATTGCTTGATAACATGTTGTTTATATTTTAGTATGATTACTGTTATTTCATTCTGGCTTGAGGTTGAGATGAGCTTGTGGAGGCTGAAGCCCCACACACATTTCCTCCCTCACTTGCATTGCATGCATTTTACTGTTAAGCTGATGCTTTGTCTGTTTTGGTGTATCATTGATATGATCCCTTAGGACTCTCATTTCCTTTGATAAGGATTTGATGATAGAATTTTAGGTTGAAACCTATGCATGACAACATCTAGGAGTTCCCTGTTCAAACCTTAACCATAGGATGAATCCATGGCATGACAACAGTAGGACTTGATAGTCTCCCTCCTAGTTGGGTCTGTTCTCTTCTCATCTCAAAACAGTTTAAGATACAGTAGTCATGAATGATTTCTTTCGTACGTTACGAGCCTTAAGCTATCTGAGAAAGGATTGTGGGAGAGTTTCTTTTCCACAGTTTGGATGTTTAGTATGGTACCCTTTGGGTGACATGCGACGCATTCACTCTCAGGTCATAGTCTCTAGTGCGGTTGAAATCGCAAACACAATAAAAAACACTTCTTTCGTAAAAGACAGGAACTAAATCGTAGTTTCCCGAACTACGTGAGCTCTGATCTCTCATGCCTGTTGAGAGTACGTAGGCACAAGATGGCGATGTCTTGGTGAGCTACCTTCCCCCATAACCCTTCGTAGGCCGAACTACGTTGACTCTGATTTCTCATTCTCTGATGAGAATACGTAGGCATAAAGTGCGACGCTTTGCCGAGTCATTTTTCTTTTCTTTTTCAGCCAGCCTTGATAGGTAGATAGAATAAAACCAACCCGTCCAAGTAAACACAACAAGCATGGATCCCGTCGAGTACGACGGACGTGAGGGGTGCTAATACCTTCCCCTTGCGTAACCGACTCCCGAACCCAGACAACGGTTGCGATGACCTTGTCTTACCCTTTTTCGTCAGGTTTTTCCGATCGTTTCCTCTCCCGCTCCGAGGGATAAATAACGAAAGGTGGCGACTCTTCTGTCATGCCGGCACCTTATTTTCGCGCAAGTGACAGCTGGCGACTCTGCTGGGGATTGCGATGGTTCCCTATGTGAGTCTCGCCTTGGATTTTCTTCCTAGCTGCCTGGGTCATCACCAACAGCTGGCGACTCTGCTGGGGACATTCAGCGGTTCCCTATGCGAGTCTCGCCTTGGATTTTCTTCCTAGCTGTCTGGGACCGTCCCCAGCAGCTGGCGACTCTGCTGGGGATCGAACCCAGAATCTCTGGTTCTCCGGTTCCCCTATGCGAGTCAATCCTAACGCTTGTATGTTTACTTGTTGGGTTGCGTTTATTTATCGCATTTTACTTCTCGCACTTTATTTCCCGCATTTTATTTTCAGTATAATATGATTATTTGTGCTGTTGTGGGATGAGAGTTCTGATGAGTGAGAAGCCAGACCCAGGCTTGAGTGCACTATAGACTTAGAGTGGAAATTAGTGGGCGCGTGCTTGCTTTGCAGGCACTAGTGTCTCATGAAATCCACGCTCAGACGAGGTTCATCCGGTTGGCTTCACTTTCAACCCTTTGGGTTGAGACGTTTGCTGGTTTGATGGATTGTCGACTCTGGGGACCGATCATTTGTGATTCAGCTAAGTGAGGCTGCTTCATGAGCTGGTGATGCCACACCTTCTGGGTATCGTATCACCCCTCTTGAAAGTCTGTGGCGCTGATGAACGCATAGGATGCCGTACCTTGAGTCAGTTTAGGTCCATACCTGTGAGTGGGATTGGGTTTATTGCAGGAAACTTTGACCTTCAGACTACTTGGTTTTCTTGACAGTGGATCAGTTTTGTTGGTACCAGGGTTCTCAGTTGCAGATTTGTCTGTTCTTGATAGAGCAGGTTTTGATCAGAGGATCTTATCATCAGGTGTTTGTCTGTTCTTGATAGAGCAGGTTTTGATCAGAGGATCCTATCATCAGGTGTTTGTCTATTCTTGATAGAGCAGGTTTTGATCAGAGGATCTTATCATCAGGTGTATGTCTGTTCTTGATAGAGCAGGTTTTGATCAGAGGATCTTATCATCAGATGTGTGTCTGTTCTTGATAGAGCAGAGTATTGTCATCAGTTGTTTGTTCTTGATAAGAGCAGTTTTTGGGGTCTGAAGATCTCATCAGCAGATGTTGTTTGTTCTTGATAGAGCAGGTTTTGGGGTCTGAAGATCTCATCAGCAGCTGTATGTTTGTTCTTGAGAGGGCAGATTTTTGATCAGGAGTCTGAAGACTTCATCAGCAGATATTTCTTGATCATACATCCGATGTCTTTATCATCAGACTTTTGTTCTTGACAGAGCAGAATTATGATTCGGTGTATATGGTCCTATCAGATGGTTGTTCCCGACGGATCAAATTTGTTGTCCTACGCCGGGGTTTTCTTCTTATTAGTGGTTGTTCTTGACAGAGCAGCGTCATGGTTTTGTTGATACAAAATCTCCACAACAGCAGTTACCTGGATATATTATTGCATGACTGCATTTTGCATTAGTTTGCATATTCATTTTGCATTCCATTAGCAGGTGTCTGTGCTGCAGGCGCATTTCGTACCCTGATTCTGGTGTCCCGAGCAATATGAGATATTTTCTTCCATGAATGGATCCAGTCTTATCACTGCATTGACACTATGTTGGCACGTTGACACCAGAATTAGGGGTGATCTCCTAAACATACAGACACCCATGGCATTAGCATAATTCATCTTGCATGACAGAAGTCGGGGCTTGTCTTCTAACCCTTGTGTTTGCAGGTTTGACTCAGAATCGAGCAACTCAGACTAATGGAGCAGGTACAAGCGGAGTTGGGGAAAATCCAAAGCCAGTTGGGGCAGGTCATGAATGACATACAGGCAGTGCGCCTGGACCAGCAAGTACTCAGAGAAGAGAATCAGCAGCTGCATAATCAGTTGAGCTTTCTCATGGGAGTGGTGAGAAGTATGCTAAAAAAGGAGAGTGGTCAAGCACCCGAGGTGGAGACCAAAGTGCTTCCTCCATTGCCGTCAGTGCCACCTGTGCTGAAGCCAAGTGGACCTCATGGATCCTCTACACAGCATGAAGCTCAAGACCTGTCTCGTCAGCAGCCGCGCCAGGCATCTCAGAATAACCCTGAAGGTCATAATCAAAAGAAGAAGCTACTTGATAGAGCTGTGGACCCAATACCTGTGAGTTATGCCCAGCTGTTGCCACTGTTGGTTCAGAACCATGTTCTCAAGCTTCGGACTTTGGATCCACCGGATGACGTGTCATCAGACTTTGATCTCAGCACACATTGTGATTTCCACTCAGGAGCACCGGGGCACCATGTTGAAACATGTAAGGCTTTCAAGAATAAGATTCAAGACCTTATTGACTCAAGGACAATTAGGTTTGTGCCGGGCGGCATGAGAGCATCGGGAAAGTTTATCCCGTACCCTGCAGAAGAGGTGAATGATTCCACTCCTTTGCCTGAAGCTGAGAAAGATCTTGAATATGTCCCGCGACTTTTGGTGACTGAATCGCCTCGCTCGCAGTTTCTACCTGGATCAAGTTCAAGGACGCAAGCGCCTAAACAAGGGACCGTTGCCATTCAGAAATAACGACCTCTTGCTCCTTGGCGGAAAGAATACCAGCACCAGAATCGAAAGAGGCCTCGCAACAACCTGGAAAGAAGGAATGATCCCCTTCATCATGTTCCAGTGCCACTCAGCCAGATTCTGCCATGTCTTATTCATAGCTCGTTGGTGTATCCTAAAGATCTCAAGCCCGAATCAGAACCTTACCCCCCGGGGTATGATCCCAGTGTTCAGTGTGAGTATCACGCAGGATCCAAGGGACATGCAACTGATAATTGTGAAGATTTTCAAGCCCGTGTGCAACACCTGATGGGTAGAAGGTACATATCGTTCCAAAGAGGGAAGTTGGTTGTACACCGCCCTGCTAAGCAAGTCTGAAGACTCCGAGGGTCGATTCCCCACAACAAATCATTGTGAAAGCCCGGTTCCGAGGAACTGGCAATTTTCGTTTGTCTTGTTCATTCTCCTTGCATTTGTGATTTCTTTCTTGTTTGAATGTAAATTTTGTTTGTAAAACTTGTTGTTTTTCAATTGATATTGATAATGAAATAAACATGCATGTTTTGAATAAATCTAGTCGTGTTCACTCATTTGCTTTTCATTTGTTTGTTAAACACTTGTTCAAGTAGAATCTGGGGAGGATGATGAAATCCATGACGCGTAAGCTGCCAACAGCGTTGCTTTCGAATAAAAAAACCCGTTGACGATGTACAGGCATTGTTTCAATTCATAAACAGTGGAGATATAAGGAAGAATCCATTGATAACCCCTTTGAGCCTAGTAGTAGGAGTTTCTTTTGAAAAAAAAAACCTTAATCTAAACCCGGGGATGGGTAGGTGTCAGTTAATTTGACCGAGCATTCAAATAAAAAGGAGTGTTTCCCACTCGAGGGTAAATCACAGCTATATAAGTCGTGCCTAAAAAAAAAAAAGAAGAAACCACAATGGTTAAATCTTGCCGACTAACGAGTGAAACGGTCAAAATCCTTTTAACAAGTCAGACAAGCCCGTGTGATTTGTTCAAACAAAAGAATGAAAAAAGAAAGAAGCCTGCTAAGTCGAAACTTGAGAACACGCGACTTAGGCAAAATGAGGCATCCCGGTAAACCTGAAGGTTCGGGCAAAAAGAAAAAAGAAAAATGAAGAGTTGAAAAAATGAAAAGGATTTGAAAATCCTCAAGCAAAGAACAAAGTCGTGGTGACCCGAGGCGTCCAAAGACGCGAAAGTGAGCGACCGACACTCTGAAAGCGTGTGGTGCCCGAACCATCACTCCTATCATTCAACCTTTGAAAAGGTGAATGCTCATGTCGAATTAACTGAACGTAGGATCGGAGAACATCACGACGAGTGGGTGGGTTAAGATGAATCTTGAGCCTTTATCCCTTTCTTTCAAAAACCGTGAACCTGACCACGTTACAACCCGAAAAAGTCCTAACTGAAACAGGTTTGTTTCGAAAGCATGCTTTGGCAAAGATCGCGTCGAAACTGACTCCCTGAATGGATTCCTCTTATAGTGTTACTTCAATGTTGACGTTTTAACTGATATATCGGCCATGAATTTTGGGCGGTAGTGACTAACACTAACCGAATAGGATCAAACCTTGCTACTGGAGCGAATTCTTTGTACTAAACACCAAATTCTTTTTTGTATCCCTTTGCAACGAGTCGCGCCTTGTACATATCAATTTCTTCATTCTCATTCAATTTTGTCTTTTAAACCAATTTGACATCAATAGTATTGTGTCTGTTTGGAAGATATGTCTGTTGAAAGTGTTTTTAGTAGGCATTTGTTTTATCGTCTCCACAGGAATTGGTGCGATATTACGGTCGTTCTACAGTTTAATATGTTTTAAGCAAGGGTTTTAAAAGGGTTTTGGTTCCGAAAAATTCCGATTGCAAGAAAAGTAATCAACAGCAGCAAAAAGTTGAGGTTTTAACGGTCTAAAAAGCATGTCAATACTAGATTTCGCTAACCTATACAATACATATTCTATTAATCGAGCATGTGAGCTTATTGAAGGTTGAGAAACACAAGAAAGGGAGTTTGAATCGAGTTTCACATTTTGTCCCTTTTTGCGGAATTAGAAGAATAAATATAACAATGATAATAAAAATAAATGACACAATTCTTTTTATCCTGGTTCACTGTTAACGAAGTTACTCTAGTCCACCCCTCAAGGTAATTTCGTCTTATCACACAGACTTAATCCAATAATCATCAACGATTACAACCATAATGGATATCTTCCATTGTCTTCTTGAGAATCCTGGCATTCACTCGTGTAACACCCCAAATTTAATCGGAATATTTTAATTAATTATTTAATTGAGAATATTCGTATTTTGGTGGTTTTCGGTGGTTTTGTGGATTATTGGGAATTATGCATTTTTGGACTATCTATTTAATTAATAGTATACTATATGAGAATATTAGTATTATTATTGATTAAAATGAATATAAGTGAAATAAGGGTAAATTGGGCATTATGAAGAGTTATTAAGGGTGTTATGGGAAAAGCCCAATTATTTGGCTCAAGTCTAGGTTTAACAAAAATGGAGTTCTGAAGGGTTTTAGGACTCATTTTGTGTTAATCGTGAAGAATTGAGGCCAGAGAGCTCTGAAGAGGAAATTGGAGGCGGAAGCGTTGAAAGATTCCTTGACAAATTCGTGAAGGCTTTGAATCGACATTTAAGGTATGAGGAGTATAACTTTTCATGATTTTACATATATGTCTTTCGATGTATTTATGGTTGATTTAAGATTTAAGGGATTTTGGGTTGATGGTGGGAAAGTAGGGAAATTGATAAGACTCTGAAGTTATGGCTAGCGGTTAGTATTCCTGCCTGTTTGAGGTGTAATATGAGAATTAGGAAACCTTAGGCCTTTATGGCCAAAACCTTGGATGGTTATATGTCTGACCATAAGGGATAGGAATATCTGATATGAGAAATTATGATGCCTTCAGGGCAATTGTAGGGAAATTGTGATTTAGGACATTAATATGTTACGGGATTGACCTAATAAACCGTAGGTTTTGTGCCTTTGTCGCCGTAGGACCTTAGGGATGATTTAGGGATGTTTTGGGGGCATTGGTGATCGGTGGATTTCACTTGTGTTTTCAAACGCTGTTTATTGTTAATTTCGCAATGTTTTTATCTGTTTTCGAAGCTTTAGTTGTTATTATCTGAATTACTCGTAGTTGTTTGTCTTCAAGTCTTATTTTTAAGTTTGTATTACTTTTGCCGCTGGTGCGTTTGATTCGGTTTCTTTTAGTGTGTTTTTGGCAGGAATGGATAGCATAACAGTCGCACCGCTTTCGGAGGCAAAGAAAAGTCGGAAAAGGGAAGTCAGAGCTACAACACGGGTACCCGTGTTGCACAACACGGCCCGTGTCATGGAGGACACGGTTGGCAGACACGGGTAGACCAAAGCAGAAGAAAAGAGGAATCAGACGTACAACACGGGTGCCCGTGTCATGCAACACGGCCCGTGTTGCAACCCTTGGAGATGGAAACGCGCCCTGAAGGAGTCAGCAGCCTGACACGGCCACCCGTGTTGCACAACACGGCCCGTGTCAGGGCCACTGAGAGTGAAATTGTTATATTTTCTGATTTTTTGCTGTCAGACCTATTTCGAAGGGCATTTGAGACATTTCGCGATGTAATTTGAATTTAGATATAAGAGTCACTTTTTAGAAAGTAGGAGACACTTTTTGAATTGATATTAGGATTGACAACTGAGGAGAGAGTTCTTCTAGAGAACAGAGGATCGATCAAAAGCGGAAGCAATTGATGATCCAAGGGATCCAACACGAATTGTAATGATCTTCTCCTTTTCATTTCTAATTGCATTTATGTTTTCAAAGAACATGAGCAGCTAAACCCCAAGTTGTTAGGGGGTGGTCCTAAGTTGCAATGTAATGACTTTTGTTTGATTATTCTATGAGAACTATGTTATTAACTTTATATATTTTATTTTGCATTAATCTTAATGCGTATTCATATTGGAAAGTAGAATTCGAATTATGCTTAGGTTTTAGTCTGGAAAGTCAACCTAACACTTTTGCAAAATAGTATCACGGTCGATATTGCTTAGGAATGAGGATATCCTGTATCACGTATTTTATGGTCGGAACTATTGCTTGATGCTTTTCATGGACACTGAGGAATTAGTGTACAGGAAACTCATCAAAGGGTTTTCATTAAGGAATTAAGAAAACTAAATTGGCCAACTGATGAATTAAGGTTAATAACTATGATAGCAGAATAACCATACATGGTCTTTACTCGCATCGTCTCCACTCCCCTAACACTGTTCTTAGATTGATTTATAAGTCTTTATTTACTTGTTATATTACTCTGCTACCAAACAAACCACTAGACCTTTTGTTCCTTTGAATCCTAAAAATCCCGTTAATTACTACGCAGTCCTCGAGATCGATACTTGGGACTTTTCCCTTATTACTACAATTGGTAAAAATAGTACACTTGCTATTTTCCCGATCAAGTTTTTGGCGCCGTTGCCGGGGACTGCCAAATTAACATTGTTTTTAGAATCCAAAAGAAATTTTGTTGCTCTGCGACTAAAATTTTATTATTTACTGCATAATTTTTCTCCGCTTGTATTATCTAACGCTTGTCTAATTGTGTATGCAAGGTCAGGTCTCAGCTAAATATTCTTTTGATACAGAACCAGAACGAGCGTTACACGAAAGACGGAGAATAGCTAAAGTTAAAAGACTGGAAGAAATAGAGGAAATTATATTTGTGCAGAGCGACTCCGAAGAGAGAGAGACAACACCTGAAACTGTTCAAATGGCTGGAAATCCACCTCAGCCTGAAAGACTGCTAGGAGACTATGGAGGGGCCAATGCTCAACCAAACCGTATGACCATTGTGAATCAACCGGTGAATGTTGCGCATTTTCAGCTACACCCTTCCACCATCCGTCAGTTGGAGAGCAAGCCGTTCGCCGGAAGAATCAACGAAGATGCAAATAAACATCTTCAGAGATTCCTTATGACCACCACCTCGTTAAAGATAGAAGGACATTCCGAAGAGGCCAAGAGATTGGTTATGTTCCTGTTCACACTCACTGATGATACTGAAGAATGGTTTTACTCGCTTCCAGCTGGGAGTATCACAACATGGCAAGAGATGGAAACTGCGTTCCTGAATGAGTATTTCTCTGCTGCAGTGTTTATCCGACAAAGATATGACATTGTCAACTTCAAGCAAAAAGAAGGAGAATCTTTAGGGGATGCATATAAGCGGTTTAAGAGGTGTCTTACAGCATGTCCTACTCATAACATGGACGCCACTGAGCAGATGCAAAACTTTGTGAATGGATTACGACTCAAAACGAAACAGCTCATAGACACTGCTGCCGGTGGCTCAACCAACTTCTCAACGGCCACAGGTATCAAAAGGATCATAGAAGCAATTGTCGCTAATGAGCACCTTGAGTTGTATGATCGCACGGTAAACCAACCGAAAGGTAAAATTGATTTGAAGCTGGCAGACCAGGTTGTTAAAATGGAGGATCAGATCACCGCTGAGGTAGAGAGAAGGTTAAAGAAAATGACTGTTGAAACTCAGACAGTGGCACAGGTTGAACCAGTTCAAGCAGTACCTTGTGAAATATGTGGTGGACCACACTTTACAGTGCATTGTGTAGCAACGCAAGAGCAGGTGGAACAGATTAATATGTTGAGGCAGAACAATCCCTACGCCAACACATATAATCCTGGTTGGAAAAATCACCCCAATTTTTCATGGAAAGATCAACAAGGAAATGTACAAAAACCGGCTCAAGGCCAACAACCATATCAACCTCAGCAACAATAGTACCAGCAGACACCGTACCAACCTCAATATCAACAACAAGCGCCTCGAAAAGCTGATTGGGAAGTAGCCATTGAGAAAATGGCCGCCCAAAGTTCTCAATTTCAAGAAGAGACAAGGAGTAACTTCAGGAATGCTGGAGCATCCATTAAAAATCTTGAAGTACAAATGAGTCAAATTGCTCAACAGCTGGCGAGTTCGCAAGCGCCGGGTACGCTTCCAAGTGCCACAGTACCAAATCCGAAGGATCACCACCAAATTAAGGCGGTAGTAACAAGAAGTGGAAAATCCAAGGAAGTAGAAGAAGAGGAAACAGAACTAAATGATCAGATGATTGAGGTTGAGCTAGAAATTAAAGAAAATGAAGTAGTTGAGGAAGAAGTGGTGACACCGATACCGGTAACTAAAGAAAAAGTGGTAGAACCGAAACCGGTGCGGTGATCAAGCTGCCATACCCCTCAAGAAATAAAAAGAAAGGACAGCAAGAGAAGAATTTCGAGAAATTCCTTGAACTGTTTAAAAAGTTAGAGCTGAACATTCCATTGTTGGAGGCACTAGAACAAATGTCCACCTATGCCAAATTTATGAAGGACATCATTGCTAAGAAGCGGACTAGTGAGTCCGAACCTGTTATTCTAACGGAAACTTGTAGTGCTATTTTGCAGGGTCTGAAGATTCCGGTCAAGAAGAAAGACAGTGGAGCTGTTACTATCCCATGCACTATTGGCGATATGTCATTCAACAGAGCTTTAATTGATTTGGGAGCAAGTATTAGCCTCATGACCTTGTCCATCTACAAAAAGTTGGATATCGGAGCGGTTCAAGACACTCGGATGACTCTCCAGTTTGCTGATCATTCAGTTAAGCGGCCGTATGGAGTGGTTCAAGATGTTATAGTTAAGGCAGATAAATTTGTGTTTCCGGTTGATTTTGTGATCCTAGAGATGCCGGAAGATGAAGAAATGTCGTTAATTTTGGGCCGGCCATTCTTGGAAACCGGGAGAGTCATGATAGATATGGAAGGCGGCACCCTGACCTTGAAGGTATATGACGAGGAGTTAAAAATTGATGTTAGTAATACCATGAAGCATAAACAGGATCTTGGCACAAGTAGCAACATACAAGTGCTAGAACAAGTCGTAGAGAGTGAACATTTGGAAAGTGTGACCCAACTGCCCCTTGAGAGAGTGTTAAGCATGTCCATCTTTAAGGAAGATAAAGAAGTGGATGAGAATGACAGGGAAGTAGTTGAAATGTTGGAAACTCGACCATTCCAAAGGGGATCCCGACCACACCGATGGGAGGACTTACGACAACCTATAGCGCTGGAAGGTAATGACGAAAAGCCTAAAGGTTCGGAATTGAAACAACTGCCGGAAAATCTCAAATATGTTTTTTTAGACACCGAGGAAAAATGTCCCGCCATTATCAGCTCTAGTTTGAAAAGTGTCCAAGAGAAACAACTGATTAGGGTTCTTAAAAAATTTAAGAGTACTATTGGCTGGAAAATCGAAGATCTCAAGGGTATAAGTCCTACAGTTTGCATGCACAAAATCCTTATGGAGAAAGACCAAAAACCGGTTGTGCAGCCCCAGAGAAGACTGAACCCCGTTATGAAGGAAGTCGTAAGAAAGGAAGTGGTGAAATTATTGGATGCTGGACTTATCTATCCTATATCGGACAGTTCGTGGGTGAGCCCTGTTCACGTGGTGCCCAAGAAAGGAGGTACAACTGTGGTGACTAATGACAAGAATGAGTTGATTCCTACGCGTACAGTCACTGGTTGGAGGGTATGCATTGATTATAGGAGACTTAATTTAGCCACCAGAAAAGATCACTTTCCATTGCCCTTTATTGATCAGATGCTAGAAAGATTGGCTGGTCACGATTACTATTGTTTTCTAGATGGATACTCCGGATACAACCAAATCGCGGTTGCGCCGGAGGATCAAGAGAAGACAGCTTTCACATGCCCGTACGGAGTTTTTGCTTATAGGAGGATGCCATTCGGGTTATGCAATGCCCAACAACATTTCAAAGATGCATGACTTCTATTTTTGCAGATATGCTTGAGAAACATATGGAAGTCTTCATGGATGATTTTTCGGTTTTTGGGTCATCATTTGATAATTGTTTAACTAACCTGTCACTTGTTTTGCAGAGATGTCAGGAAAGTAACTTGATCTTAAATTGGGAAAAATGTCATTTCATGGTAAGAGAGGGCATTGTCCTTGGTCACAAAATCTCACACAAAGGGATCGAAGTCGATCAAGCAAAAGTGGAAGTAATATCCAAGTTACCACCACCCGTGAACGAGAAAGGTATCCGAAGCTTCTTGGGTCACGCAGGCTTCTACCGCAGGTTCATAAGAGACTTCTCCAAGATAGCTAAACCGTTGACGTCCTTGTTAGTCAAGGACACGGCGTTTGTGTTCAATAAGGAATGTGCTGACGCATTCGAAAACCTGAAAAATAAGTTAGTGTCAGCCCCAGTTGTGATAGCCCCAGACTGGTCGCTGCCGTTTGAGATCATGTGTGACGCCAGTGACATCGCGGTGGGGGCTGTATTGGGGCAGCGGAAAAAAGAAGCTTTTGCATGTTATTTACTATGCGAGTCACGTTTTGAACCCGACACAGATGAATTACGCAACTACCGAGAAGGAGTTGCTAGCGGTGGTGTATGCCTTTGACAAATTTAGGCAATATCTGTTGGGTTCTAAAGTGATTGTTTATACTGACCATGCTGCGTTAAAATATCTTTTTGCTAAGCAGGAGTCAAAGCCCAGGTTGCTGAGATGGATCCTACTTCTCCAAGAATTCGATATGGAGATTCGTGATAAGGGAGGATGTGAAAATACTGTAGCTGATCACCTCTCGCGAATGTCACCGATTAAAGAAAACAAGGAAAAGCATCTGATAAAGGATGAGTTTGCTGATGAACACATCCTAGTGATTCATGGTGTTCCGTGGTTTGCGGATTACGCCAACTATTTGGTCGAGGGTCTAATACCCGACGATTTTGATTCTAACAAACGGAAAAAGTTTGTTCATGACTGCAGGTTTTACTTATGGGATGACTCGTTTCTTTACAAGAAAGGGGTGGATGGACTGATCAGATGATGCGTTCCGGAAAACGAGCAAAGGAAGGTGCTCGAAGCATGTCATAATTCAGATTATGGAGAGCATTTCAGTGGCGACCGCACCGCAGCCAAAGTCCTCCAATCGGGGTTGTATTGGTCGTCTTTGTCCAAGGATGCCCAGAACGTAGTTAAGGAATGCGACAGATGTCAACAGACTGGAAATATCTCGAAAAGAAACCAGATACCGCAGAATTCTATGTTAGAAGTAGAGTTGTTTGATGTTTGGGGAATTGACTTTATGGGACCATTCCCACCATCATTTGGAAAACACTATATACTGGTGGCAGTTGACTATGTTTCGAAGTGGGTAGAAGCAGTGGCACTACCAACAAATGATGCTAAGGTAGTGGTCAGGTTTCTGAAGGAGAACATATTCTCGCGGTTTGGAGTACCAAGGGCCCTTATAAGTGATGAAGGAACTCACTTCCTGAATCATCTCATGGAAAAGTTACTCCTTAAGTATAATGTGAAGCACAAAATATCTACTCCGTACCATCCTCAAACCAACGGGAAAGCCGAGGTGTCCAATCGACAACTCAAACAGATATTAGAGAAAACAGTGCGTGCCTCCCGGAAGGACTGGGCAGTAAAGCTGAACGACGCTCTCTGGGCGTATCGCACTGCATACAAAACACCCATTGGTATGTCCCCTTATCAACTGGTCTATGGTAAAGCTTGCCATCTGCCTCTAGAGTTAGAACACAAGGCATTATGGGCATCAAAAGTCCTTAACCTAGACCTCACCAAAGCAGGAGAGTCTAGAACTCTCCAACTCCATGAGCTAGAGGAATTCAGGAACCGGGCATATGAGAATGCCAAAATTTACAAAGACCAAGCAAAGAAATGGCATGATCGACGAATTCAGAAGAAAGAATTTTGGGAAGGACAATTATTACTGTTGTACAACTCCCGGCTGAAACTCTTTCCGGGAAAGCTTAAATCAAAATGGTCAGGACCATTTGTAGTACATAAGGCGTTTCAGCACGGAGCAGTCGAGCTGAAAAATCCAGCAAATGGAGACATTTTTAAAGTAAATGGTCAGCGTCTGAAACCTTACTACGAGGGACAGCAGAAAGATCGAAACGATGTCGTTCATCTCACATGATACGATGAAGGACCGTCGAGCCAGGCGACGTAAAACGAAGCGCTTCGTGGGAGGCAACCCACGTATTTTACACTCACGCTTTCATTTTGTTTTTTTTTGTTTTAATAGGTTTGATTAACTCGAGGTTCATCGGTGAAAGAAGATTGTCGTAGACCGGAGGAGAGGAGAAAATTTGAAAAACAACACCCTGACACGGGTGGCCGTGTTACACAACACGGGCCGTGTCAGGCCTAGCACATCAGGGCTGAACAACTTGAAAAAAAAAGTGGAGTCAGTGGTGCAACACGGGTGCCCGTGGTTTTGAAAAAAAATATAGTGCAGGAGGTGCAACACGGGTGCCCGTGTTGTGCAACACGGCCCGTGTTGCAAGGTACACTGCCACTAACCATGTTTTACCAAGTGGGGCCCACCTGTTTTACTCCCCACTTATCATTGGTAACCACCCATTCCTTATCATTATTCCATAACATTTCATCTCTCTTCTTCTTCTCCCTCACAAAACCCTTAGCCTCCATAGCCAACTCTCCAAAAAGCTTCCATATCCATCACAACCACTCATCGGAAACACTTCCGCCCTTCACAAAAAACGTTCTACTCATCATTGTGCTTATTTCTACGGTCGCGTTTTTCACTAACAGTGATTTCAAAATTTTTCGAACTATCTGTGTTGTTTGTGTTTTGCAGGTTTAATAATGCCTCCTCGTAGAGACACAGGAAAAGCAGTGGCGGAAACTTCGCGCCCCAGAAAGAGAGCACACCGTATGGCGAATCCTCACGGCATACTCTTTGAAGACCCGGATCATCAGAAGAAGTACTCCAACATCATCAAGCGTAAGCTCGCTCCCACAAGGTATATCTGTAATACTACGCTTGATAATCTAGGGCTGAGAGTAGAAGTCCATAGGATGTTTCACACTCTGGGTATGCTAGAATTTATGCAATTGGAAGCGCCGACTTATGAGCGCATAACTGTTGAATTCTTGAGTACTTTAGAATTTCAGTTGAAGCACAGGTGGACAGGTGTGGAGGAGGAATATTATGGTACACTGAGGTTTCGGTTATTTGATACTGACCATTGCCTGACCATAGCCGAATTGGGAGATATTCTGAAGCTCCCCAATTTTGGACCCGGAGCCCCTCCGGGAAATTTTAGTGCAGGAGACTTCTGGAAGGCTATTACAGGCAGAACTGATTATGTCGCGAAGGCGGCAAAAGCCTCGTGTATCCATAACCCATGTTTCAGGTACGCTCAAAAGGGATTGGCATATACACTGTTCGGCAGGGGTGACAGCACATGAGTGGCGACTCAGAGGGAGTTGTACTTCATGTATGGCATGGCAAATCAAGAACTCATTAATGTAGCTGCCTTTGTAGCTGACCACCTGAAGAGGGTTGCGAATGCACCTTCCGGCGAAATAAGTGTAGGCGGTATGATTACTCAAATCGCAAATCACTTTGGCCACGGTGCTCTCTTGAGAGAGGAACCCACTGTTGCAGGTAAGACAAAAATAGATCTTGCCACACTGGCTGCCCAAGGTATGATTCGAGTCTTTGATAATTACTACTCCTTGGTAAGCCGAAAAAGTCATCTCCTCGCTTTACCTGCCCCTGACTTTATTAGTATTCAAAATGTGAATAACTGGCTATATGAGAGCACAATGCAGGATGAAGAAGACCAATTTTATGATGGTACAGGTACATAATTCTTTGAGGATGAAGGAGATCAGGTAGAAGAAGCGCCTATACCGCCTACTCGAGTCTCACCCCATCAGGAATCCGGCTCAGGCTCTTGGAGCTTATCTAAAAAAGAATGGGATTGGATGGAGAATGAGATGTGTCATCTCCGAAGTGAGCAGACAAGGCAAGGCGAGGAGCAGACAAGACAAGGGAACGAACAAATCCGACAAGGCAGGTTGATCAGTGAGATGCACGAATGGATGCGGCAGATGATACTGCGCGACCAACCTCCGCAACCATGAACTCTGTGAGTCCTCTGCTACTAGTGTTCCAACAGTGAGGACACTGTTGAATCCTAGTGTGGGGGTATTTTATTTGTGTTTTTATGTTATTTGTTTATGTTATTTGTGTGTTTTCAATTCTGTTTTAGTTATTTGGTTATTTAATTTTCAGTGTTAGTTTGAGAACATGATAGCAAGTCCACAGGAAAACCCCCTGACATTGAGCTAATGAAATTAATAACATTGTTGGTTGGGGAACTGTTTAGTGAAAATGTTGAGTGAGGTGATGAGAAAGTATATAGAATACTCAGAAAAGAACTGTGAGGATGAAATCGGAACAATCTTGAGAGATAGGTAAAAGGCAAACACCTTGGGTTTCCCGAATAGGAACGAGTTCGACGTGTAGATTTGTACCATAGTGCTTTGATCTGAGAAGTACCCCTGAGTAGTTTATTTTGACAATCAGGTTTCATCAATAAGAATCGTGTGTGCAAGGTTAATGAAAAATATTGAGCTAAGGCACAGAAAAAGAAAAAAAAAACAAACAAACAAAAAGGGGCAATTAGGCGACTAATCCTTCTAAGTTGGGTAACTCTCACCCGGTTATTCAGCCCAACGGCGGTCGAACCTGAAAGCCATTCAAAAAGAATAACAGTGCCAGAA
The DNA here is from genome assembly GCA_963859935.3 of Lathyrus sativus. Taxonomy (NCBI): domain Eukaryota; kingdom Viridiplantae; phylum Streptophyta; class Magnoliopsida; order Fabales; family Fabaceae; genus Lathyrus; species Lathyrus sativus. The sequence goes on along the minus strand of OZ012735.1, from coordinate 549,331,121 downwards.
AAAGAAAAATGTCGTTGATGAATCTTGTGCACACGAGGAAAATCATAAAAGCCGTATAGTGATTGTCCGAATGAAAGGGAGGAAAATCGAAAAAGAAGACTTAAGTACAAAGCATAGTCGGAGAGGTTACCCATAGGGAGACTGAGGTCTGTGGTTTACCGCAGTCTAGTGTTTGCATGTTACCTGTTTTGAGGGAAAAGCCGAGATTAATCCTAGGGGACTTGGAATGAGAAGTTCAAGTATGAGTATCATCACCGTAACTCACAATTCTATGGACGTTCCGTTATGAAAAAGATATTAAGTTCGGTTTGGCGAGCTTTTTGCTTGAGGACAAGCAAAAGTTCAAGTTCGGGGGAGTTTGATCGGTGGATTTCACTTGTGTTTTCAAACGCTGTTTGTTGTTAATTTCGCAACGTTTTTATCTGTTTTCGAAGCTTTAGTTGTTATTATCTGAATTACTCGTAGTTGTTTGTCTTCAAGTCTTATTTTTAAGTTTGTATTACTTTTGCCGCTGGTGCGTTTGATTCGGTTTCTTTTAGTGTGTTTTTGGCAGGAATGGATAGCATGACAGTCGCACCGCTTTCGGAGGCAAAGAAAAGTCGGAAAAGGGAAGTCAGAGCTACAACACGGGTACCCGTGTTGCACAACACGGCCCGTGTCATGGAGGACACGGTTGGCAGACACGGGTAGACCAAAGCAGAAGAAAAGAGGAATCAGACGTACAACACGGGTGCCCGTGTCATGCAACACGGCCCGTGTTGCAGCCCTTGGAGATGGAAACGCGCCCTGAAGGAGTCAGCAGCCTGACACGGCCACCCGTGTTGCACAACACGGCCCGTGTCAGGGCCACTGAGAGTGAAATTGTTATATTTTCTGATTTTTTGCTGTCAGACCTATTTCGAAGGGCATTTGAGACATTTCGTGATGTAATTTGAATTTAGATATAAGAGTCACTTTTTAGAAAGTAGGAGACACTTTTTGAATTGATATTAGGATTGACAACTGAGGAGAGAGTTCTTCTTGAGAACAGAGGATCGATCAAAAGCGGAAGCAATTGATGATCCAAGGGATCCAACGCGAATTGTAATGATCTTCTCCTTTTCATTTCTAATTGCATTTATGTTTTCAAAGAGCATGAGCAGCTAAACCCCAAGTTGTTAGGGGGTGGTCCTAAGTTGCAATGTAATGACTTTTGTTTGATTATTCTATGAGAACTATGTTATTAACTTTATATATTTTATTTTGCATTAATCTTAATGCGTATTCATATTGGAAAGTAGAATTCGAATTATGCTTAGGTTTTAGTCTGGAAAGTCAACCTAACACTTTTGCAAAATAGTATCACGGTCGATATTGATTAGGAATGAGGATATCCTGTATCACGTATTTTATGGTCGGAACTATTGCTTGATGCTTTTCATGGACACTGAGGAATTAGTGTACAGGAAACTCATCAAAGGGTTTTCATTAAGGAATTAAGAAAACTAAATTGGCCAACTGATGAATTAAGGTTAATAACTATGATAGCAGAATAACCATACATGGTCTTTACTCGCATCGTCTCCACTCCCCTAACACTGTTCTTAGATTGATTTATAAGTCTTTATTTACTTGTTATATTACTCTGCTACCAAACAAACCACTAGACCTTTTGTTCCTTTGAATCCTAAAAATCCCGTTAATTACTACGCAGTCCTCGAGATCGATACTTGGGACTTTTCCCTTATTACTACAATTGGTAAAAATAGTACACTTGTTATTTTCCCGATCAATTGGACAAGTGAATCGTGTGGACTTTTGGGTTGATTTAGGTTCCGGAGCGTAATAGCGTTTTGCTGTCCGTCACGTCTGTTCATGTTTTCGGTCGAAATTGTTTTGGACGTAACTTTTGATTCGTAAGTCTGTTTTGACCCCTGTTTGAAGCGTTGGAAAGCTAATGAATAGAGCTATAACATAGTATAGATAAAGGAATTGGTTTCCCAATATTTTTATATCTAATTATGTTTGATAAGTCAATTGTGTATATGTTCTATTAATGAATCATGTTATGGTTCAATGATGTCTTGATGTTTTGATGCTGCGATTTTCCTGATGAATTACCATGAGGGTAACTATGATAATATGTGATAATATGATAAATTAACATGAGTTGGACTGTGAGGTTTATGTGATTAATAGGCGATGGTATGAGGATTACCGCGAGTATAATTATGAATTAATAGGTGATAATATGTGATAATATGATGAATTAATATGAGTATGACTGTGAGCGCTACGTGATTTGTAAATAATTATATAATGATTTTATATGATGTATGATGATGATTATTATGATGAATTATGATGACATGATGTATGATGATGGTTATTATGATGAGTTATGATGACATGACGTATGATGATGATTATGATGATGAGCTATGACGTTTGATGATGATGAATGATGATGCACCTGTGATGTTATTATGAGGATGATTTGTAACGTGTGCATCATGCATTCATGTGCATCCGGACTTCGGTTCAGGACCTCGATTACTTTGGCTTCAATCCCATTGTGCGGATGTGAAGTATTTTGATGTGCTCAGATTCTCTAGTAGAATTGATCCTTTTGATGGGGATCTATGGAGGATTGATGACCTAGTGTCCATCATGCTGTGATGATTGGTACCACATGCATTGAGTCTATGTTGCATTTGCATTTATGAGTCTTTTTGTATAAATTATGATGGTGTGGCCTTCGAGGCCAAATGAAGGATATGAATGTGTTGAATATGAATATGACGTCGTTATATGTTGATTGTTATACATTAATTATTATAAATTTTTTTACTCGCCCTATCTGTTTGAATGTTACCTCCACATGGGTAACATGCAGATGACGGTGTTTATCCATGGACGTCGTTGAGGATTATTTTAAAGTTTTAGAGTCGTTAGTATTTATGGTTAACTTAGAGGGTCTTGCTCTGATATGTAACATCGGGTTGGGTTCTTGAGTTAAACTATATACCAGTGGGTTATCTTACTTATTTTCCCTTTTGAGGAAACCTTGACTTTATGCATTGTATTCTACTGTTTTACGATGTTTTGATGTATTTTGGGAAAACCCGTAGTTATGGAGTATTGACCTATTTTGATGAGTTTGGGAAATGTACGCCCTTTTGGTGGATTTTTAATGAGATTTATTTATTCACTCTGATTTTTGTGTTATCTTGCCATGACAATTTTGGGGTAAAAAAGGGGTGTTACATTAGTGGTATCAGAGCAGGTCGGTCCGTCCGGCCAAGTTGTCTAATGTTGTTTGTTCCCTTGTATGTGACATGTGTGTTAAAACACTGTCGATACACGTTTGTTTTCTAACCTTTATCTGCAGAAGTGGGAATGAATCAAGTGGGGGAGAAGTTTGTGCTTCTCCAGGATGCTTCAAGTGTGGAGTGGTGGCTCAGTGTATCGATGAACGCTCTTATAGTTTGGTAAAGATGGTTTATACCCCATCATGATTTTTGGCTGTCTATTGACAACTTGAGGGACTGATCACCCTTAATCTCTTGTTGATAGTGGACAGAGTCTTGTTGGATGGGATAGACGTGTTTTGCAAGCTTAGATGGCATGAGCAGGGAATTGCCTTGAGTTAAGCTAAGTGCTTATGGATTGTTTTGATAAGTCGATGCAGGATGGTGCAGAGACGTTTATTTTGATTGAAATTTTGAGTGGTAATAAAAGTGGGGAAGTTGGTGGGTTGCCAATTAATTTTGATTGTCCAGAGGTTTTCTTGATGAGGTAAGTGATTTATCGCCAGAACGTGAAGTGGAGTTTACGATCAACTTAGTTCCTGGAACTAGTTTGGTAGCAATGGCTCCATATCGTATGTCTGCATTGGGATTGAAAGAGTTAAAAAGTCAACTTGAAGGATTGCTTAAGAAGATATTCTTTCGTGCGAGTGTGTCACCGTGGGGTGCACCAGTTTTGTTGATTAAGGAGAAAGAAGGTTATGTGAGGCTTTGGGTGGATTATAGACAAGTGAACAAGGTGACTATCAAGATAAGTGTTCACTTCCAAGGACTGATGATTTGATGGTTCAGTTGGTTATTGCAAGTGTGTTCAGGAAGATGGATTTGAGATCTGGGTATCATCAGATTCGTGTGAAGGCTGAAGATATTCAGGAGACTACTTTTAAAGTAAGGTATGAACATGATGAGTATTTCGTAGTGCCATTTAGGGTGACTAAGGCACCATGTGGGTTTGTGGAATATATGAACGATATTTCCTATACTTATTTGAGCGAGTTGACGGTTGTGTTAATCGATGATATTTTGGTATTATTCGAAGAGTAAAGAGGATCATGTTGAGCATATGAAATTGTTGTTATTAGTGTTGAGAGGGAAGCAGTTGTGTGCAAAACTGTCAAAGTGTGAGTTTGGTTGGAGGAAGTAAGTTCCTTAGTCATGTGATCTCAAGTAGAGTTATTGCGGTTGATATGTCGAAGGTTGAAGCTGTATCGCAATGGGAAGCTCCAAAACCTGTATTTGAGATTAGAAGTTTTCTTGGGTTGGCAGATTGTTATTGGAATTCATTGAAGGATTTTTTTTCCAAGTCATCCTTGCCATTGAAGCAGTGGACTAGGAAGTTCAGGATTTTGGTTTTGGATGCAAAGTGTGAAGAAAGTTTCTAGAGCTTTTGAGGATAGCTGACAACAGCCCGTGTCTTAATTTTGCCGAATCCGGCAGAACTATTGGTTGTATATTGTGATGCTTTGTTGATGGGATTGGAAGATATGTTAGTGCAACATCAACAAGTTTTAGCTTATACTTTAAGAAAACTTAAAGTGCATAAGGGGGATTATCTGACGCATGATTTAGAGTTGTTTGTTGTTGTGTTTATGCCGAAGCTTTGGAGATATTATTTGTGTTGTTCGAGATTTAAGATGTTTAACGATCTTAAGAGCTTAAAGTATTTGTTTGATTAGAAAGATTTGAATATGAGGGCGAGGAGAATGACTTGAACTTTTGAAGGATTATGATTTTGAATTGAGTTACCACCCTGGTAAGGCTAATGTTGTAGCTGATGCATTGAGTAGGAAATCTTTGCATATACCGATGATGATGGTAAAAGAGTTAGGACTGATTGAGCAATTTTGGGATATGAGTTTGGTTTGTGAAGAGACTTCTTATGAAGTTAAGTTGGGTACGTTGAAACTTACCAGTAGTGTTTCGACGAGATTCGAGGAGGTTAGAGATCTGATTTGAGTTGGTAGACCGATGGAATTTGATGAAGCAGAATCGAAGAGCTGATTTTTAAATAATGGAAACAGTATCGTGAGGTGTCGTGATAGAGTTTGTGTTACGGATAGTGTGAGTTGGATAAGAGTATTCTTGAGGAAGGACATTTAAGTGGATTGAGTATCCATATCGGTGCTATGAAAAGGTACCAAAACTTGATGGAATTGTTTTGGCGGCCGAGTATGAAGAAAGGAGTGGTTGAGTTGTATGATGGTTAGACTTGTCAGGGGTTAAACATTGAACATCAGAGACCGTTGGGTCTGATGCGACCGTTGAATATTCCGGAGTGGAAATGGGATATTATTTCCATGGATTTTGTGTCGGGTTTGCTGAAGACTGTGAGAGGGATATGGTTTGATTTGGGTGATTTTGGATAGATTGCCTAGATCAGCTCATGTTATACCAATGAGGATTAATCATTATATGTTGAAGCTAGCTGAGATGTATATTGAGGAAGTTGTGAAGTTGTGTGAGATATCATCGAATATTGTGTCAGATGGAAATCCGAGATTTACATCGAGATTTTGGGAGAGTTTACAGACGCTTTAGGTACTATGTTAAAGTTGAACTCTGCCTATCATCTGCAGACGGATGGACAGACAGAGAGAACTATTCAGTCTGTAGAGGATTTGTTGAGAGCTTGTGTATTGGATCAAGATGGATCGGGGGAATAGTTAATTGTCGTTGATTGAGTTTACCTACAATAACAATTATCATTCTAGTATCGGAATGGCATCGTATGAGGCTTTGTATGGTAAGAGGTGTAAGACTCCTTTGTGTTGGTATGAGTCAGGCGAGAGTGCGGTACTCGGACCAGAGATTGTGCAAGAGACGACTGAAAAGATCAGGAGGATCCAAGAAAAGACGTGTTTTGAGAGTTACGGTGGTAACTGGTGTTGGTCAAACTTTGAAGTCTCGGAAGCACACGTCTGTTGCACCCTAAAATTTGCTCAACCTTATTCACTTGGTTCATGTTTCAATATCATTAGCATTTGCATATAGAGTCATGTACATAGACTAATCATCTGCATAGCATAGCATGGCAAGCCATCCAACAGGGGATCAAGCATTATTCTCCTCTCTAGAGTCCTATCAAGAGGTTATTATCCTAGTTCCATCTCATTCAAGTCATCAGAAAAGAATTTGAGAGCAGAGAGTTCAGCAGATCAAGCCTTGAGTCTATCTCCTATCTGAGGGTATCTGAGGGTCAGCAAGGGGGTTGTGAGATGTGAATGGAAGGCATGGAGAGTATCTAGACATAATAAGAGGTTTAGATAGTCATTGGGAGAAGAAAACAAGTGGTTGATGTGATCACAAGAATTGCAGTTGAAGACAGTCAACTAGGGTTTCATCTGGGTCAACCCTAGGTCAACCCCAGGTCAATTGACTGATTGAAAGGCATTAAGGGCTATTGAAGAGATATGGGGTTCATCATTTGACATGAAGAATGAGGATATGTTGTCATGCCAAGAAGAAATCAAGAGAAATCAAGGAGAAGAGGAGTTTCTAAATTAGGGTTTCTATGTAAAATCCCCTAGATTAGGTCAAATTTCCAAGCAAGATAAGTCAAAATGAAAGCTTCAAATGGATCCTTGGCCAACATGAAACTTGTAGAGGATCTCAAGACCTTTAATTTGAGTGGTGGAAGACATCAAGGAGATTTATAGAACTCAAGTTATGGTCCTTGCAAGTTACAGGTCATCTGAGGTATCTGAAATTTTGTCTGTGAAAGTGACTTGACTTCCAAGCTAGTTTTACCCCTCAAGGAGATTTCAAATGAACTTCTGGTCAACATAAGAATTGTTACTCATTGTCTTATCTTTCTATAATGGTATAGTATGCCTTCATATGATGTGTGGAACTCAACTTATGGTCTTGGCAAGCAGAGGGTATTTTGGTCATTTGTGAATTACAGGTCATTTTAACCTATGTCCAAAACTCATACAAGGAGGCCTCAAATGGAAAAACTTACAACATAAAACTTGATCCAAATGACATTTTGAGTCTAGAAAAGTGACCATGAGAGATTGGAAAGAATCATATCATAAGGTTTCAAAATTGGTGGATTTAATGAAGAAAAATGGCTTAAAAAATGATATTTTTCATATCTTGGCCAAATGATGCAAAATTATAGGTCATTTTGAATGGAAAAGGCATTTTAAAGACATTGGCTAAAGTGGAATTTTGAGTTTAGGTCATAATTTGTGAGTTATCCATGGTTGCTTGAATTGAAAGTAACATAATCCAAATTGAAAGGGAAAAGTGTAAGGGAAACTTCTCCAAGTTTCTAGGAGGTTCTAATGCAACCTATATATTCATGCAAGCTGATTCATGCAAGGGTTGGTGCTCCCATTTTGTTCAAAACCTCCATTTTCACTCATTTTCCATTCTTGCATAAGCTTCTCAAACTCCCATAATCTCCATCAATCTTCAATATTCTTGATTCAATCTTCATCATCATCACACAAGGATCAGAATCCACACATTTATTTGGCAAGTTGAACAAGGAATCGTGCTATTCATCATCATCATTCAAAGTGCAAGAATCTTGGAATTAGGAGATTCAAAGCTTTGGAGCATCTTTGATTGCATACAGAACTCAATACCAAGTTCACTGATCAGTTTCCCCTCATTTCAAGCATTGGATCAAGAGGATTCCATAGCTGTTTTCACCATCACAACAGGTTGGTAACTCCATTCGAATTGCATGATTTAATGAGAATTATAGAGAATTGTTAGTATAGATCGGTTAGGATAAGTGAGATGATTGATTTTGGTGAGTTTGGACAAGTTTCATGGACATTGGTCATGGTGCTCTAATTCTGGTGAAGCTTATAATGTCAAGAATCATGAGAGATAATCTTAGATTAGGTGCTTAAAATGATCAGGGTGAGTGGTAGGTTAGTTTAGGATGAGTTCTAGAGAGAATTGAGAGGATCAGTATCAGTTGGAAAATGATGGATCAGACCTGTTGCACCTATCGAATTGTGTTATTGAGTGAGTTTCAGGATGAGCTACTGGCATGAATGTGTAGAGGGATTGATATAGTGCAAGTTTGCTGTTGGAAGTTTTTGATTTCATGGAGCAGGGAGAGAGAACAGGGAGCTCGAAGGTATGTGCATGGTTAGGGTTTTTCTGAGCTAGGGTTTGGGCTCAAGGTTGAAGATGACCCTGGCACCACACGATCCCAGCTTGACTTTTGACTTAATTCCCCATCCAACGATCCACATTTGAAGTTGAAAACGGAGGGAAGAATTGGATATGAAACGCGGCGTTTCATTTAAATACTCTGAGTGGGCTTTGGATCCAACAGCTATTTACACCCCTTTTTCACTAAGCCCAAGCAAATACACGTGAATCACATGCTATTTGCACCGAACCTGTCTTTATTTTTCTGGCATTTTCTCAAGTATTTTCTGAGTGCACATGGGCCTAGCTGCAGTGATATTCGCACCCCACCTTTTCCAGCCCACTTGGGATTTCAACTGCGCGCCTTTACTTTTCTCACCCCCTCTGGCTATTTCTTTATATTTCTTTCTTTTATTTTCTTTATATTTTCATGCATCTTATAAAAATCATAATAAATGGAAAAATCATCATTTTTAATTCGTTCTTTTTGCATATTTTTCTTTAGGATGTCAAGAAAATTATAAAAAATAAAAATGGCATTTTATTTTTTATTTGATATTTTTCTCATATTTTCTAAATAAATAGCATTTTACATAATTTCATTTCATACATGATTTTGATATTTTTTGTTCTATTAATTGCTTCAATATTTTTCATCCATTCTTTTTAGGTTGTTTAGGTTAGACATCAAGCTTGTAGATTCAATTTAGTTCCCATTTTTAGAAATTAAATTTAGGTGCTTAGTGTAAGTGTGAATAACATGAATAAAAACTAGGGTTTTAAGTGTTGACTTAGGAGATTTGATTCTTTTCCCTTAGGACTTAGGGTTTGACTAGTTTAGTTATGGGACTATAGGGGCTATGGGTAGTTATTAGATCCCTTAGAAAAAGTCAGGATTCCCCTACTGCTATTAATATACTGTATATCTGATTGACTGGTGTGGTGTGCCCTCTAGGGATTATTGCTTGCTTGTGTGGGTATTGGGATTGTCTGGGGACTTAGGAGAGCTGAAGACTTGGGGAGATGAAGGCCATTGGAGATCCAGAGATTGAAGATCAACTGCCAGAGTTGGAGAGGAGGTTCTTGCTAGCAGCTGCTGAGGAGACTAGGGTTTAGGAGCTAGGCAGAGCTCTAGATTAGAAAGCTTGCTTCTCAAACATAGATGGCCTTGTTTGCCTCTATCCTTTCTTTATGATTCAAAGTCTCTTTCAAATATCTACCTCCTTCCTTTGGAAGGATCAGTGAATGTATTTGAAAGATAGAACTTTTGAGAGAAAACTTTCTGTTTAATGTTAACAGTTGATGAACCACCCTTGGTAGGTAGTTAACTGTCTAACATTCATTCACCTCATCTGGTTGACTGATGTTCATCCTAGAGCCTGAGACTTGAAGAAAAGCCATTGCAGATAGAAGATTGATGATCAAAGCCCTTGCCTGAAGGCCATGAGGATGGAGATTAATGCTTGTTGAAGCCTGTAACTGATTGGAGATTACTTGAAGCCAGATGGTGATGTAGAGCTGCTGTGGCTGTTTATTTTTGCTGTATTTCATTTCTGATGTATTGATTGGTTTTCCCTGACTGTATTGTTTGCTGTTTACCCTGTTGGGTTGAAAGTGAATTCTGTTCACTTTTGCCTATTGTTTTCTAGGTTCGAGGTTGAGTGGGACTCCCTTGCCTCGCTTGTACTGTCGCATCCATGCATTTTACTGTATTACTGTATATCTGCTATTGTTTCTGTTACTGCCTATCCCTTAGGATCTCTGTTCCTCTCTGTGTAAGAGAGGAGCATGATAGACACTAGGTCTTAACCCATGCATGATAACATTAGGTTAGTTTGTTTCCCTTCGCAACCGTAGGTTAGAGTTCTGTCTCTTTCTTTCTCAAAACAAACAGAAAAACACAATAAAGATTTCAAACACAATAAAAGACACTTCTTTCGTAAAAGAAGGTGAACTCATCAAAACGTCACTTTTGTCCGCCGGGACTGCTAATCAAGAAAACCTTTTTCAGAAGGAATAAAATCAATTAAGACAAGCCTGTGTCTTCCGTGGCCCGAACTACGTTTGCTCTGATCTTCCATGCTGTGTGGAAGTACGTAGGCATAGGATGCGATATCCTAGCGAGCAACCTTCCCCTCCTTTCCCGTAGGTAGGCGAACTACGTGGACTCTGATTTCTCGTTCCAGGCGGGAATACGTAGGCATAAAGTGCGATACTTTGCCGAGTCATTTTTATTTTCATTTTGTTTTCTTTTTTTTTTTTTTAACCCTTGACCTATAGTTTAGATAGAATAACAATCCATACCCGAAAACAAGCGTGGATCCCGTCGAGTACGACGGACGTGAGGGATGCTAATACCTTCCCCTTGCGTAACCGACTCCCGAATCCAGGTTTTGGTTGCGACGACCATACCTTTCCCATGGTGTGCGAGGTTTACTCTGAGCGTTTCCTTTCCCTCCCGTGGGATAAATAACGCACGGTGGCGACTCTTCTGTCAGCCGACGCCGATTTTCGCAGTAGCGACAGCTGGCGACTCTGCTGGGGATCCAACGTCCCCTGGCTGCTAAGAACTGCGATGGTTCTTATGCATTTGGGATCCAACGTCCCTTTGAGCGAGTCAGTCCTAGCGCTTGTTTTCCCGTCGAGGATTTTGTATGGAGTTATTGTATATTTCTAACCTTTATTTTCAGCTTTATATATTGTTTATTATTGCTGTATTGGGGTGTGACGGGTGTTCTGATATTGAGAGATAAGCCGGACCTGGGCTTGAGTGCACCTAGAATTAGAGTAGAAAGTAGTGGGCGCGTGCCGGCTTTGCTTGCATTAGTGTCTCATGAAATCTACACTCGGACGAGGTTCTTCTGGTTGGCTTCTTTTTCTACCCTTTGGGTCGAAGGGGTTGTTGGTCAGCTGAATTGTCGACTCTGGGAACCGATCATTTGGAAGTTGGCTAAGTGAGGCCTCTTCAGGATTTGATGATGCCACTCCTTCTGGGAATCGTATCATCAACCCTGAAAGTCTGTGACGCCGACGACCGCATAGGATGCCATACCTTTGTCAGTTACTAGGACATCCACCTGTGAGAGGGTTTGGGGTTATGCAGGTAACTAGACCTTCAGACTACCGGTTATTTCTTGATCAGAGATCCTGGGTATTTATGGAGAGTTCTGAGGTCTGTCAGAGACCAGTTGGAGGTATGTTCTGAGGTCTGTCAGAGACCAGTTGGAGAGTTCTGAGGTCTGTCAGAGACCAATTGGAGATGTGATTTGAGGTCTACCAGAGACCAGTTGGAGTTATGGTTTGAGGTCTGTCAGAGACCAGTGTTGGAGCTTTGTTTTAGGTCTATCTGAGACCAGGGTTTGATGACTTCTGGATGGTCTATCTGAGACCTTTCTTGATTGGGTTCAGGCTATTCAGCTACAGCTTTGGTCCCTGTTGCATGTTACTTGCATTGCATCGCCTGCATATCCATTACCACTTGCATTTCACTAACGTGTGTCTGTGCTGCAGGTGCATTTGCATATTCCCCGGTTCTAGTGCCCAGACTTCTGAGTATTGATTATGGCTGGTTTGAGGAAAACAGTTGCGTATAAGCTGCCTTCACCTGATATTACTTCTTTACTTGGTCTGATATCTCTTGCCGATGAGGAGGTTAGGAGAAGCTTCAGAATGAGTCATGGGAGGTTACTGAGATTAGTCTGCAAGCCCACTGCCGATGAGATGAACGGGCTATACACCTTGATGCAGTTCTATGACCCCGCATTGAGATGTTTTGCATTTGCTGACTTCATTCTAGGGCCTACCATTGAAGAGTATGTGGAGTTTACTGAGCTTCCCGTGCAGAACAAGGTTCCCTTTATTCACTCTGCTGCTGAGCCCAAGTTGGAGGACTTAGCCAAAGCCTTGCATATGAACGCTGCTGAGTTGTTAGTGACTTCTTGGCTCGGGGTTCCCGGTTTCTCTCTGGATTTTCTGGTTGGCAAGGCTCAAGAGTACGCCAAGAACGGTTGTTGGGTGGTTTTCAATGCTATTTTGGCTTTATGCATTTATGGAATTGTGCTGTTCCCTAACTTGCCCAACTTTGTAGATCTGGATGCTTTCTATCTGTTTGCTGCAGGCAACCCAGTGCCAACGTTGATCGGAGACTTCTACCACTCATTGCACTACAAGAACGAAAACCGAAGGGGAAAAGTTGTTTACTGTTGTGCTCCTCTATTAAATATGTGGTTCAAAAGTCATCTCCCCATGAAGGGACCATTTGTGGACAGTGCAACCTCAGCCAGTTGGTCAGAGCGCCTGATGAGGCTATATTCCGAAGACGTTGTATGGTTTGATCGAGACCTGTTGGGATCTGAGCTCATCTTCAGCTGTGCTGGGTACCCTAATGTGCCGCTGATAGGAAGAAAAGGGTGTATCAATTACAACCCTTCTCTATTCATTCGTCAGTTCGGATATGCACTGAAGAATCCACCTCAGGAGGAGGAAGTACAGGAATCTCTGTACTTCACAGGTGACGTGAAGGGGGAGTTATTAGCCAAGTTGCAACATGCCTGGACACGTATTAACCGCAAAGGGAAGCCACTGTTAGGTAAGAACGATTGCCAGGCTTATGAACCCTACAGGGCTTGGATCCAGGAAAGAGCCAGTCAGTTATTAATGCCATTTCCAGTTGCACCCGTCACTACTCCCGTCCCGGCAGAAGAGCCAACTACTGTTTCTAGGGAGGCCTACGAGCAAGTTGTGAAGGAAAAGGAAGCCTTGTTGAAGATCAACGAAGGGTTAGAGCAAGAGCTAGCTCAAGTACGCAGTGAGAAAAACAAGGCCGTATATGCTTTCCAACAACAAATCGAGCTGTTGAACAGGTTACGGGCTGAGTTGACTGAGGAGAAGAAGAAGCGCGACCGTCTGGGGCAAGAGTTCAGAAGCTCCCATAACATGCTGGAAGCCAAAAAGAAGGCGCTTGACGCAGCACACCGAGAAATCTCCTCTTGCAATAAGACTTGGAATGCTACTCTCACCAACAATAAGATGAGAGAAGATAAGCTGAAGCAGCAAATCTCCGACCTCGAAGAAAAGTTGAAGTCCAGCATCAAGAAGTGTGAGGAAGAAGTGATGACCCGGTACAGTGTCCAGCATGCACTGAACAAGGCAATCAAATCCAGAGATGAAGCGGTGTCTCAGAAGCGAAAGCTAGAAGATTGCTTCGGAGAAGCAACATGGGAAGAAACTGCCGAAGACGTGCGCCGGGTTCTTAAGAAAAGAAACCAACTGGTCGAAGGGCTGCTTGATCGACCAAGTCATCCAGAGACCAAGAAGTTGATAGAAGAGTACCAGACTTTCGGGAGGATTTGATCATTTCATATAGTAACTTGTATGCTTTATTTGCATAGTGCTGACCATCACCAGGATTGTTGGTTGAGGTCATGCCTTCTTTGTACTCTCAGTGATATTGTACTCTGGGCTTATTGATTTTCCCTGCAATATATGAGGCTTTCTATGATTCAGCTCCGATATTCCTATTGTCAGCACTGTCACCGCACTGGCACCTTCACACTAGAATCGGGGAGTGAATATTCCCCAATGCACAGACACACATTGCATTGCATTCATATTCATATTGCATTATAGGTACTCTTTGAATAGGTGTCTTATGTCCTGCTCTGTAACAGGTACTTTCCAGGATTGCAGATCAGCACCCGCACCGCTATTCTACCCGCACCAACTGTCGAAGAATCATGGATCAAATGCAGAACGAGATGCAAGATGTGCGCGAGAAGCTCGCTCTCTTTATGCAGACCATGGAAGCTATTGCAAAAGGACAGGAGAATTTGCAGGCCATGGTCCAGCCTCTGTTGGCTCAAAATGCTGGTCACGGTAATGAAGATCATCAGTCTGTGCGGGTCGATACTGTTCATAGAGACAACACTCCCACGCCAGTGGCTCCACCTGTAGTCAATACACCTGCTGCTAATGCCAACAACGCTACCGCTGCTGTGATTGGTAATGTCGGAGTTGGGAATGAGACTGCTGTCCATAACGTTGGGCTGGGTGATGTCAATTTGGGAGATAATACGGGAGGCAATGGCTTCGTCAATGCTGGATTCGGATTCAATGATCAGGGATTCGATAATGCTGGGAAATATGGTTTCAATGCTCAAGGCTTTGGGCAAGACGGTTATGGCGCGACCAACCAGGGTTACGGAGGCTTTGGAAACGGAAACGGCGTGGGGTTTATGGCTTTTGGTCCTGCTGGAGGAGTTCAAGGGTACGGCAACAGAGGCCGAGGTCCGGGGATGAATCAGATCAGAGCTGGACGTAATAATGGATATGATGGGTATGGGGCTGGAAATGGTATGTGGCAAGAAGATCAGCAGGAGGACGCTTTCTCCGGCGGAGGTTTCGAAGGGCCGATGGATGACTCCCAGAAGATCAGAATGCTGGAAGAGCAGATGAGGGGAGTCCTGAACCAAAGTGCTGTGGGTTTGGACATGGCAACAATGGGTTTGGTACCTGGCTTGAGGGTGCCAATTAAATTCAAAGCTCCTGCGTTTGACAAGTATAAAGGAGACACATGTCCAAAAGTGCATGTACGAGCTTATTACAGAAAGATGTCTGCATACTCAACTGATGAAAGAATGCTAATGCATTTCTTTCAAGATAGTCTGTCGGGTCCGTCCCTAGAATGGTACATGGGGCTGGAGCCAACTGATATCAAGACATGGAAGCAATTAGCAGAGGCATTTGTATCTCACTACAAGTATAACAGCGACTTGGCACCCAATCGGGTCCAATTGGCCGGGCTGTCGCAAAAGAAGGGGGAGAGCTTTAAAGAGTACGCGCAAAGGTGGCGCGATATGGCTGCCAGGGTCCGTCCTCCTGTAGAAGATAAGGAAATGAATGACATGTTTGTCGGCACATTCACAGGTCTGTTTCATGATATGCTGTTTCATACGTCTCTGGCCAGTTTTTCAGACCTAATTCTGATGGGAGAAAAGATTGAACGTAACATTAAGCAAGGAAAGTTCCAAGTCGAGGAATCAACTGCATCTGGCAGTAATAGGAAAGCTTATGGTGGGCACCGTCAGGGCGAGGCAAGTGCAGTATTTGGAGGCCGAGGCCGGGGCCGAGGCAGGGGACGAGGTCAATATCGTCAGCCGCAGCAGGTGGCGAGTGTTACTATCCCGTATCAGCAACAACCACTCCAGCAACAACAACCGGTTCAGCAACAGCCAATGCAACAGCAGCAGCAGCCTCAGCAGGGGGCACAGCAGGCTCAGCGAAGATTCCAGGGTGGTAAACCAAGAAGAGTGTTTGAGAAGCCTCCCTCAACCTATGCAGATTTGTTGCAGACGCTGTTGGGTCTTAATCTGGTAGAGAAGAGGACTTTGGCACCGATAACGGGGACTCCTCCGTATGGTTATGATGCAAGCAGGCACTGTGAGTTTCATTCTGGGGCTCCGGGCCACGATATAGAGGGTTGCCATGCTTTTAAGCATGTTGTACAGGATCTTTTGGACAATAAGACTATCAATTTCAGAACGGCAGGTCCGAATATAGTGCAGAAACCCATGCTTAATCATGGGGCTAACGCCATTCTGACTGAGGAAGGGTTAAATCTGATTATGAATGTTGAAGATTTAAAGACGCCGCTGAGCGAGATAAAGAGCCGACTGTTACAAGGGGGTGTTTACCCGGGATGTGACGAATATTGCTTAGAATGCTGGACCCTAGCTGGAGGGTGTGATGATTTGAAGAAGGGCATTCAGGCTTTAATTGATGAAGGTATATTGCAGTTTGACCAAGCAGCAACTGAAGAGCCCGCAGGGGCAGTAGCAGATGATCAGAATGATGTGGCCACTGTAACGATTCCTTGGAAGACGATCACTATCGCAGCACCAGCTCAGCGCCCACCGATCACCATAACTAAGGCCGGGCCGATCCCGTACGAGAGCACGAAAGCAGTCCCATGGTCATATGGGTTGGAGGTGTATTGTGACGGAATAAAAATTGATGTTAATAAGCAGCCAGCCGAGACTGTGGATAATGTTGTTGGGTCGGGAGGTATGACAAGAAGTGGTAGGATCTTTATATCCCCTGAAGTGGAGGCCGAAAGACTAGCTAAAGGAAAAGGGAAAGCAGTTGAGAATGTCCCAGTGCAAGCAAGTGACAAAGAATCGGCATCGAAAGACGTAGAAGAGTTCATGCGTTTGATTCGAAAAAGTGATTATAAGATTGTGGAGCATCTGCAGCAGACACCGTCCAAAATTTCTATCCTGTCATTGCTGTTGTGTTCGGAAGCCCACAGAAATGCGTTGCTGAAAGTCCTGGATACTTCTTTTGTACCCCAAGACGTCTCCGTGAATCAGCTGGAAGGAGTGTTGGCACATGTGAATGCAGGCCACAGCTTGGGATTTACTGACTTTGACCTGACCCCGAAAGGGAGAGATCATAATATGGCACTGCACGTATCTGTTGAGTGTAGAGGATCAGTAATGTCACACGTTTTGGTTGACACCGGATCGTCTTTAAATGTGCTGCCCAAGAAGGCGATGATGAAGCTGGATGTCAGAGGAATCTTGTGTACGCCCAGTGATTTGGTGGTCAGAGCGTTTGACGGCACGCGGAGGACAGTCTTTGGTTCGATCACATTGCCTCTACAGGTGGGGCCGGAGGTGTTTGCAACTGAGTTTTATATCATGGATATACAGCCTGCGTACAACTGCTTGCTTGGAAGACCCTAGATTCATGGGGCAGGGGCAGTCACATCCACCCTACATCAGAAGTTAAAATATATGGTCGGAGACAGCGTAGTCACCGTGTGCGGAGAAGAGGACATCCTGGTCAGCCATCTGTCGTCATTTAAATATGTGGAGGTCGACGGAGAAATCCACGAAACACCCTGCCAGGCATTTGAAGGTTTGCGCATCAAGGGCAAAGGTCCCGGGCCGAGCAAAATGCCAGAAATAGCCGTCTCATCGTACAAAGAGGCTCAAGCTCTAGTAGAAGCGGGAGGAGCAAAGGGTTGGGGCAAAGTGCTGGACATTCCTGTGAAGATGGACCGGTTCGGGCTGGGATACCAACCGTCGTCATCAACTTCTGCCGGGGGGGCACCCCGTTTCAGAGGGCCAATCACCATCTCTGCCAGTGGAGTGTGTCATGAAACCGTCAATGCTGCTTCGGAGTCTGATGAAGGAGACAGCGACTGTGATATGGATGTCTGGATTCAGCCAAGCACGCCAGGACAAGGACTGTGCAACTGGTCTATTCAGGAGCTTGTTCCTGTGACTTTTAAACAGTAATGCTTTGCTTTATTAATTGTTGAATGATCTGATGTCTTGCCCAGGGCATCAGGATTTGCTTAGGGCTGTGTTGTTATGAACATTGCGTGTCAATCATTAAATAAATGGCGTTTCTTCATGTGCAAATACTGTAATCCCTGTTTTTCTTGTTTTATATTTTTCAATAAAATGGCAACGTGGTTGTTCGCTTTATACGCATTTTGAAGCGCTTAACCATTCCTTTTGCAGGATAACATTTTCAGATGACATCCTTGAACCACCTATGACTCGTCCCGACTTCGAGCACCCGGTATTCCAGGCCGAAGAAGAGGTTGTCGAAGATAGCGACGTTCCTGAAGAACTGTCTTGGTTGGTGAAGCAAGAGGAAAGAGCCATTCTGCCTCACGATGAGGTCATCGAAATTATCAACTTGGGGTCGGAAGGGGTTGAGAAGAATATTCGTATCGGAGCCGCACTACAGAGTGATATCAAGCAAAGACTGGTTGAAATGCTCCGAGAGTATAGTGATGTATTCGCTTGGTCGTATGAAGATATGCCAGGGCTCGATACAGATATGGTTGTGCATCGCTTGCCACTGAAAGAAGATTGCCCGCCAGTCAAGCAAAAGCTTCGCAGAACTCGGCCAGATATGGCAGTGAAGATCAAAGAGGAAGTTCAGAAACAGTGGGACGCTGGGTTCCTGGCTGTGACAAAGTATCCCTCATGGGTTGCCAACATCGTACCGGTGCCAAAGAAAGATGGCAAGGTTCGAATGTGCGTGGACTATAGAGATTTGAATAAAGCAAGCCCAAAAGACGATTTTCCACTTCCTCACATTGACGTGTTAGTTGATAATACCGCTCAATACTCCGTATTCTCCTTCATGGATGGCTTTTCGGGCTACAACCAAATTAAAATGGCGCCAGAGGATATGGAGAAGACTACTTTCATAACGCCTTGGGGAACATTTTGCTACAAAGTGATGCCCTTTGGTTTGAAAAATGCTGGGGCAACATATCAGCGCGCGATGACGACTCTTTTCCATGACATGATGCATAAAGAGATCGAAGTTTATGTTGACGATATGATTGCCAAATCCCAGACGGAGGAAGAGCATCTGGTGAATCTGCTGAAGTTATTTAAAAGGCTTAGGAAGTTCAGGCTGAGGCTGAACCCTAACAAATGCACCTTCGGGGTGAGATCGGGTAAGCTGCTGGGGTTTATCGTAAGCGAAAAAGGAATAGAGGTCGATCCTGCTAAAATAAAAGCAATTCAAGAAATGCCGACGCCTAAAACAGAGAAAGAGGTGCGCGGGTTTTTAGGGAGGTTGAACTACATTGCTCGGTTCATATCTCACCTAACGGCCACGTGTGAACCATTATTCAAGCTGCTAAAGAAAGATCAAGCTGTAACGTGGAACGAAAATTGTCAAAAGGCGTTCGATAAAATAAAGCAGTATTTGCAGGAGCCTCCCATTCTGATACCCCCAGTGGCAGGTAGGCCCTTGATAATGTATTTGACGGTTCTTGAGGGAAGCATGGGTTGTGTTCTCGGTCAACACGACGAGACAGGGAGAAAAGAGCATGCAATCTATTACCTGAGTAAGAAATTTACAGATTGTGAATCTCGATATTCAATGCTGGAAAAAACTTGTTGCGCGCTAGCCTGGGCCGCCAAGCGTTTGAGGCAGTACATGCTGAATCATACAACCATGCTCATCTCGAAGATGGATCCTATCAAATATATATTTGAAAAGCAGGCGTTGTCAGGCAGAATTGCCCGTTGGCAGATGGTCTTGACTGAATATGATATTCAATACGTCTCGCAGAAGGCTATAAAGGGGAGCGTGCTGTCTGAGTATCTGGCGGAGCAGCCTATTGAAGAGTACCAATCGATGAGATTTGATTTTCCTGACGAGGATATCATGTATCTAAAGATGAAAGATTGTGAAGAGCCGTTGCCAGACGAAGGACCAGAATTGGGTTCCAGATGGAAGATGATATTTGACGGAGCTGTGAACGCTTACGGTAGCGGAATAGGGGCAATCATCACCACGCCACACGGGTCGCACGTCCCGTTTACTGCCCGACTGACCTTTGCTGTTACCAATAATGAGGCCGAATACGAAGCTTGTATAATGGGGCTTGAAGAAGCCATTGATTTGCGAATCAAACATCTGGACGTATACGGAGACTCAGCTCTGGTGGTGAATCAGATCAAAGGGGAATGGGAGACACGGCAGCCCAATTTGATACATTACATGAATTATGCAATGAGATTGTTGCCTTTCTTCGATAAGGTTGAATTGCATCATGTACCGCGGGCAGAAAATCAAATGGCTGACGCCCTTGCCACTTTGTCTTCCATGTACAAGGTCAACTTCTGGAACGAAGCTCCCCGAATCATTATCTCTCGGCTTGACAGGCCAGCTTATGTATTCGCTATTGATGAAGCATCTGATGGCAAACCATGGTATTTCGATATCCTTAATTTCCTGAAGAATAAGGAGTATCCGGCTGGGGCGTCCAGTCAAAATCAGAAGACTCTCAGGAGGTTAGCAAGCAATTTCTATTTGAACCCGGATGGCGTCTTATACAGAAGAAACCACGATTTGGTGCTGTTGCGTTGTGTAGACGAAAGAGAGGCAAAGCTTCTCATGGAGGAAATACACGAAGGTACCTTTGGTACGCATGCTGGTGGGCATGCTATGACGAGAAAACTGCTGAGGGCAGGTTACTTTTGGCTGACGATGGAAACTGATTGTTTCAAGTTTGCGAGGAAGTGCCACAAGTGCCAAATCTATGCTGATAAGATCCATGTGCCTCCAAGTCCTCTGAATGTAATGTCATCGCCATGGCCATTCTCTATGTGGGGAATCGATATGATTGGAAAGATCGAGCCGACAGCTTCTAACGGGCATCGGTTCATCCTAGTAGCAATCGATTATTTCACCAAGTGGGTGGAAGCGGCGTCTTATGCAAATGTAACGAAGCAAGTGGTGGCCAAATTCATCAAGAGAGATATCATTTGCCGATATGGGATTCCCGAACGGATAATCACGGATAATGGTTCAAACCTGAACAACAAAATGATGAAGGAGCTCTGTCAGAATTTCAAGATCGAACATCACAATTCCTCCCCTTACCGACCCAAGATGAATGACGCTGTTGAGGCGGCCAATAAGAATATCAAGAAGATCGTTCAGAAAATGGTGGTGACCTATAAGGATTGGCATGAGATGCTACCTTTCGCTTTGCACGGTTATCGTACGACGGTACGCACATCAACCGGGGCAACTCCGTTCTCGTTGGTATACGGAATGGAAGCGGTGCTACCATTAGAAGTCGAGATCCCATCTCTGAGGGTACTGTGAGACGTTCAGTTGGACGAGGCAGAATGGGTAAAAGACAGGTTGAATCAACTGAGTTTGATGGATGAGATGAGGCTAGCTTCCCTAGCATACGGTCGTTTGTACCAGAGCCGAATGAAGAAAGCGTACGACAAGAAGATACATCCGTGAAGCTTTCAGACGGGCGACCTTGTGCTGAAAAGGATTCTCCCGCCGCAAGCAGATCACAGGGGCAAGTGGACCCCCAACTACGAGGGGCCATACATTGTCAGGAAAGTCTTTTCAGGAGGAGCGTTGTTGTTGTCCACTATGGACGGTGAAGACTTCACGTCGCCTGTGAATTCGGACGCAGTTAAAAAATACTTTGCTTAAAATTGACCCGCTGGACAGAAAAAGAGAGTCCAGGCAAAAATGGGGCATCCTGGCGAACCAAAAACAGAATGAAAGGTTCGGGCAAAAATTAGGGATAAAATTGAAAAATGTACGCCCGCGAAGTTGAAAACCTACACTGGGCGACTTCGGCAAAAAGGGGTATCCCGGTGAACTGAAAACCCGTAAAGGGCGGTTCACGCAAAAGTTAGGGATTTGAAAAGCAAATGACTGCGGTCCGAATTTGATAATTGCAATGAGCATCAATGCGGGAGAATACATTTAAGGAGTCAGTTATCTGATACAATCTCTTCAGAAGTGGGGATGCCGGGAACGCATTAGAGTCGGGCGAGTCATGGGAGGATCAGTTCGTGGTGTTCATCTGCATCCCGTTGCCGACATGTGTACAAATTTAAGTTGTCAATATTTATGCTTCTTGTGCATACTTGTGTACTTGTATATTTGCTTTGTGTAGCTTCCTCATTTCAGGGGTTACATCCCGTGTACAAAACTCCGCCCGTTCAGGGGCCCAATCAATAAAATACATTATTCAGTACATGACACTGTTCTTTACTGTTTTGTGCATGATTAACGCCTAAGTTTGATGAAACTAGCGTGTGTATAACGTCACTGGCCCTTGCCAACAGTTGCTAAAGCTTTGAATTAACTGAAAATAACGTCACTAACCTGAATTGATTTGGTTGCATAGGCTTGTCTTGTCTTGTTTGTGTTGTTGCAGGTTTCATAACCGTACGAGGAAGATGAGCAAAAGATTGCGATAACGAAAGACTCAGCCCTCACGCAGGTCATGCAGGTTCTTCCCGAAGAAGGATAGAACTCTCCAGCTAGTCGTAGCTTGTGCAAAAGGATTATCCAGCGAAGTCGTTCATCCTCAACAGAATTGACGATTCAAAGATTGTAGGCTGTATGCAGGCAGTGTGGTGTCCCCCAGAAGGATTCCTTATCTCAAGCAAAGTGGTTCAGCCTCAGTAGATTTCCAAATTGGTGAGCTGTATTCAGGCGATTCCCCTTTCCCCGCAAGGTCATCTATTCTTCCCTAGTGGAGTCAGTTAATTTTCCCCGAGAGAGTCATCCCATCCCCAGCGGAAGTCTCTCCTTTCAGCAAATGTCTCTTCCTCCTATATCAAGACTTTCCCCAGTAGAGTTGGTGATGGGTCCTGTCATTTATTTTGTCAAGGATACGGTGTAATATCAGTTCACTCTCCAGCAGAAAGTCTGATCATACTGTGCACATCTGCTACTCCCCAGCAAAGTTATATTCCTCAGCAGGGGGTTACCTCAACAGGGTGTTTGGTTTGAGTCCCAGTTTCCCAGCAGGGTTGACTTCACCCTTCCAGCATTTGTAGCATCTGGCTATCCCCAGCGGAGTCGGCATTATCTTCAGCATTTATTTTGCTGAAGCAGTTTCTGTACTTTAGCAATTCAGGTAGAGGGAGCTTTTGCTCAAATGAACTCTCAAACATTCAAGATCTCGGCATGGGACATCCAATGTCAGTTTCGGCAGTATTCCCCACAGAGTTACCGGGATAAGTTTCTCTTTACTTCCAAGCAGAGTTATTTGTCATCAAGGGGTTTCATGAATCAGAATTTTAGAAGTTGCCTCCGGTCATCAGAACAGGCATCCGGTAGTTCGGTTTCCAGATATCCCCAGTAGAGTCCGCCTCAAAGTCGTTGTCACGTCAGTGCTAAAGAAGTTTGTGGGTTGGGATCGATGGAGAACTAAGTCCTGACGTGGACAATTTATTCCTATATTGACGGGATTTCTTCAGAAGTGGGCGTTCTAATGTGGACAGATTTGTTTCCCCGGGTGATGAGATGTGTTAGTCCTAATGTGACAGATTCGGGTTCGCGGAATTGGGGGAATGTGAAGTCATGACGTTGACAAAACTGATTACTCTTTGTGTTGGTGTCCTGACGTGGACCATCTACTCTCAGCAGTTATCTTTCTTCGCGTTGGCGAAGCGTGGGTCCTGACGTGGGCAGATGAGAGGAGATGTGAGTTCTAACGTGGACAAGTTTTATTTCCCCAGCGGGTTGAAGATGCCTGAGTCCTGACGTGGACAAATCAAGACGAAACATGGGTCCTGACAAAGACGAAGTCTTATTCCTTGCGTGGAAAAATGGTGATTCCTTACGTGGAAGAGAGATTTATTCCTGACGTGGAAGAGTTTAGTCCTGACGCGGACAGATCAAAGAAGTTATTCCTAATGTGGGAGAAGAAGATAGATTCCTTACATGGAAAATTTAGTCCTGACGTGGACGGATTCAGAATAAGAAGTATGCCTAACGTGGAAAGAAGGCGTGTTCCTTACGTGGGAGAGAAAGAGAAACTTCAGGTCCTTACGTGAAAAGATGGGAGTCCTTACGTGGACAAATCAGAAAAATGGTTCCTTACGGGGAAAGGAGATCGTGTTCTTTACGTGGAAAAGATTGAGTCCTTATGCGGACACATAGGAGGAGGATTCCTTACATGGAGAGAGCGGAGTCCTTACGTGGACAGATTAAGATGGCATTCCTTACGTGGAAAAATGTAGTCATGACGCGGACAAATCGGAAAGAGTTGGTTTCCTTACGTGGAGAGATTGGGGTCCTTACGTGGACAGATTGATGTAGTTCTCCTTATGTGGAAAGAAGATCGCTTCCTGACGTGGAAAAGATGGAAAGTTTAGTCCTGACGTGGACAGATGCAGAAGAGATGATTCCTTACGTGGATGGTGTTATTCCTAACGTGGAAGAGTCTATTCCTAACGTGGACGATTTAGTAGGAATATATACGAACTATCCCCCAGCGGAGTTGCCGAGATTTTTCTAGGTTAACAGCAAGTGGAGTCCTACCGTGGACAGGTTCTAGTTGAGGTTTCTTCGTATTGATGACAGACAGAGTCCTAATGTGGACAAGCAAGCAATTTGTTATCCCCAGCGTGGTCGTTACGAGATCAGTGGGTTACTGTAACAGTCAGATTCAGCTGATGAATGTCATTCCTCAAGCAGGAGCGCAATTTAGTTTTGCGGTTGGCAAATTTCTGGGTTCACTGGTATTCAACCGTCTCGTACCGCGAATGTCTGAAGGCCGTTCGCTCTTCACCCAATCGGGTCCAAGTCGCTTGAATAGGGGCAGCTGTTGCACCCTAAAATTTGCTCAACCTTATTCACTTGGTTCATGTTTCAATATCATTAGCATTTGCATATAGAGTCATGTACATAGACTAATCATCTGCATAGCATAGCATGGCAAGCCATCCAACAGGGGATCAAGCATTATTCTCCTCTCTAGAGGCCTATCAATAGGTTATTATCCTAGTTCCATCTCATTCAAGTCATCAGAAAAGAATTTGAGAGCAGAGAGTTCAGCAGATCAAGCCTTGAGTCTATCTCCTATCTGAGGGTATCTGAGGGTCAGCAAGGGGGTTGTGAGCTGTGAATGGAAGGCATGGAGAGTATCTAGACATCATAAGAGGTTTAGAAAGTCATTGGGAGAAGAAAACAAGTGGTTGATGTGATCACAAGAATTGCAGTTGAAGACAGTCAACTAGGGTTTCATCTGGGTCAACCCTAGGTCAACCCCAGGTCAATTGACTGATTGAAAGGCATTAAGGGCTATTGGAGAGATATGGGGTTCATCATTTTACATGAAGAATGAGGATATGTTGTCATGCCAAGAAGAAATCAAGAGAAATCAAGGAGAAGAGGAGTTTCTAAATTAGGGTTTCTATGTAAAATCCCCTAGATTAGGTCAAATTTCCAAGCAAGATAAGTCAAAATGCAAGCTTCAAATGGATCCTTGGCCAACTTGAAACTTGTAGAGGATCTCAAGACCTTTAATTTGAGTGGTGGAAGACATCAAGGAGATTTATAGAACTCAAGTTATGGTCCTTGCAAGTTACAGGTCATCTGAGGTATCTGAAATTTTGTCTGTGAAAGTGACTTGACTTCCAAGCTAGTTTTACCCCTCAAGGAGATTTCAAATGAACTTATGGTCAACATAAGAATTGTTCCTCATTGTCTTAGCTTTCTAGAATGGTATAGTATGCCTTCATATGATGTGTGGAACTCAACTTATGGTCTTGGCAAGCAGAGGGTATTTTGGTCATTTGTGAATTACAGGTCATTTTAACCTATGTCCAAAACTCATACAAGGAGGCCTCAAATGGAAAAACTTACAACATCAAACTTGCTCCAAATTACATTTTGAGTCTAGAAAAGTGACCATGATAGATTGGAAAGAATCATATCACAAGGTTTCAAAATTGGTGGATTTAATGAAGAAAAATGGCTTAAAAAATGATATTTTTCATATCTTGGCCAAATGATGCAAAATTATAGGTCATTTTGAATGGAAAAGGCATTTTAAAGACATTGGCTGAAGTGTAATTTTGAGTTTAGGTCATAATTTGTGAGTTATCCATGGTTGCTTGAATTGAAAGTAACATAATCCAAATTGAAAGGGAAAAGTGTAAGGGAAACTTCTCCAAGTTTCTAGGAGGTTCTAATGCAACCTATATATTCATGCAAGCTGATTCATGCAAGGGTTTGTGCTCCCATTTTGTTCAAAACCTCCATTTTCACTCATTTTCCATTCTTGCATAAGCTTCTCAAACTCCCATAATCTCCATCAATCTTCAATATTCTTGATTCAATCTTCATCATCATCACACAAGGATCAGAATCCACACATTTATTTGGCAAGTTGAACAAGGAATCGTGCTATTCATCATCATCATTCAAAGTGCAAGAATCTTGGAATTAGGAGATTCAAAGCTTTGGAGCATCTTTGATTGCATACAGAACTCAATACCAAGTTCACTGATTAGTTTCCCCTCATTTCAAGCATTGGATCAAGAGGATTCCATAGCTGTTTTCACCATCACAACAGGTTGGTAAATCCATTCGAATTGCATGATTTAATGAGAATTATAGAGAATTGTTAGTATAGATCGGTTAGGATAAGTGAGATGATTGATTTTGGTGAGTTTGGACAAGTTTCATGGACATTGGTCATGGTGCTCTAATTCTGGTGAAGCTTATAATGTCAAGAATCATGAGAGATAATCTTAGATTAGGTGCTTAAAATGATCAGGGTGAGTGGTAGGTTAGTTTAGGATGAGTTCTAGAGAGAATTGAGAGGATCAGTATCAGTTGGAAAATGATGGATCAGACCTGTTGCACCTATCGAATTGTGTTATTGAGTGAGTTTCAGGATGAGCTACTGGCATGAATGTGTAGAGGGATTGATATAGTGCAAGTTTGCTATTGGAAGTTTTTGATTTTATGGAGCAGGGAGAGAGAACAGGGAGCTCGAAGGTATGTGCATGGTTAGGGTTTTTCTGAGCTAGGGTTTGGGCTCAAGGTTGAAGATGACCCTGGCACCACACGATCCCAGCTTGACTTTTGACTTAATTCCCCATCCAACGATCCACATTTGAAGTTGAAAACGGAGGGAAGAATTGGATATGAAACGCGGCGTTTCATTTAAATACTCTGAGTGGGCTTTGGATCCAACAGCTATTTACACCCCTTTTTCACTAAGCCCAAGCAAATACACGTGAATCACATGCTATTTGCACCGAACCTGTCTTTATTTTTCTGGAATTTTCTCAAGTATTTTCTGAGCGCACATGGGCCTAGCTGCAGTGATATTCGCACCCCACCTTTTCCAGCCCACTTGGGATTTCAACTGCGCGCCTTTACTTTTCTCACCCCCTCTGGCTATTTCTTTATATTTCTTTCTTTTATTTTCTTTATATTTTCATGCATCTTATAAAAATCATAATAAATGGAAAAATCATCATTTTTAATTCATTCTTTTTGCATATTTTTCTTTAGGATGTCAAGAAAATTATAAAAAATAAAAATGGCATTTTATTTTTTATTTGATATTTTTCTCATATTTTCTAAATAAATAGCATTTTACATAATTTCATTTCATACATGATTTTGATATTTTTTGTTCTATTAATTGCTTCAATATTTTTCATCCATTCTTTTTAGGTTGTTTAGGTTAGACATCAAGCTTGTAGATTCAATTTAGTTCCCATTTTTAGAAATTAAATTTAGGTGCTTAGTGTAAGTGTGAATAACATGAATAAAAACTAGGGTTTTAAGTGTTGACTTAGGAGATTTGATTCTTTTCCCTTAGGACTTAGGGTTTGACTAGTTTAGTTATGGGACTATAGGGGCTATGGGTAGTTATTAGATCCCTTAGAAAAAGTCAGGATTCCCCTACTGCTATTAATATACTGTATATCTGATTGACTGGTGTGGTGTGCCCTCTGGGGATTATTGCTTGCTTGTGTGGGTATTGGGATTGTCTGGGGACTTAGGAGAGCTGAAGACTTGGGGAGATGAAGGCCATTGGAGATCCAGAGATTGAAGATCAACTGCCAGAGTTGGAGAGGAGGTTCTTGCTAGCAGCTGCTGAGGAGACTAGGGTTTAGGAGCTAGGCAGAGCTATAGATTAGAAAGCTTGCTTCTCAAACATAGATGGCCTTGTTTGCCTCTATCCTTTCTCTATGATTCAAAGTCTCTTTCAAATATCCACCTCCTTCCTTTGGAAGGATCAGTGAATGTATTTGAAAGATAGAACTTTTGAGAGAAAACTTTCTGTTTAATGTTAACAGTTGATGAACCACCCTTGGTAGGTAGTTAACTGTCTAACATTCATTCACCTCATCTGGTTGACTGATGTTCATCCTAGAGCCTGGGACTTGAAGAAAAGCCATTGCAGATAGAAGATTGATGATCAAAGCCCTTGCCTGAAGGCCATGAGGATGGAGATTAATGCTTGTTGAAGCCTGTAACTGATTGGAGATTACTTGAAGCCAGATGGTGATGTAGAGCTGCTGTGGCTGTTTATTTTTGCTGTATTTCATTTCTGATGTATTGATTGGTTTTCCCTGACTGTATTGTTTGCTGTTTACCCTGTTGGGTTGAAAGTGAATTCTGTTCACTTTTGCCTATTGTTTTCTAGGTTCGAGGTTGAGTGGGACTCCCTTGCCTCGCTTGTACTGTCGCATCCATGCATTTTACTGTATTACTGTATATCTGCTATTGTTTCTGTTACTGCCTATCCCTTAGGATCTCTGTTCCTCTCTGTGCAAGAGAGGAGCATGATAGACACTAGGTCTTAACCCATGCATGATAACATTAGGTTAGTTTGTTTCCCTTCGCAACCGTAGGTTAGAGTTCTGTCTCTTTCTTTCTCAAAACAAACAGAAAAACACAATAAAGATTTCAAACACAATAAAAGACACTTCTTTCGTAAAAGAAGGTGAACTCATCAAAACGTCACTTTTGTCCGCCGGGACTGCTAATCAAGAAAACCTTTTTCAGAAGGAATAAAATCAATTAAGACAAGCCTGTGTCTTCCGTGGCCCGAACTACGTTTGCTCTGATCTTCCATGCTGTGTGGAAGTACGTAGGCATAGGATGCGATATCCTAGCGAGCAACCTTCCCCTCCTTTCCCGTAGGTAGGCGAACTACGTGGACTCTGATTTCTCGTTCCAGGCGGGAATACGTAGGCATAAAGTGCGATACTTTGCCGAGTCATTTTTATTTTCATTTTTTTTTAACCCTTGACCTATAGTTTAGATAGAATAACAATCCATACCCGAAAACAAGCGTGGATCCCGTCGAGTACGACGGACGTGAGGGGTGCTAATACCTTCCCCTTGCGTAACCGACTCCCGAATCCAGGTTTTGGTTGCGACGACCATACCTTTCCCATGGTGTGCGAGGTTTACTCTGAGCGTTTCCTTTCCCTCCCGTGGGATAAATAACGCACGGTGGCGACTCTTCTGTCAGCCGACGCCGATTTTCGCAGTAGCGACAACGTCGTGTTTTGTTAATTTGTATCAGAGTGGCGTAACGGAAGCATGGGGAAAATAGCATGATAGACTATTTTACCGCTGTCGCTTGTGAAAATTGCCTGATGTGTTTCATCTGTCTAAGTTGAGGAAGTACATTGATTCCGATGGATGGTGTAAAAGTGAGAGATAATCTGATTGTTGAGGCGTTGCTAGTTCGGATTGATGAACGAGAAGCAACTTCGAGGTAAAAAGATTGCCTTGGAAGAGGTAGTTTTGGGAGGACCAACTAGAGAAAGTTGGAATTGGGAACTTGGAGATCGGTTGAGGGAGTCGTGTCCGACTCTGTTCCTTGAGGTAATTTTTGAGGGCGAAAATTCTTTTAAGTGGGGAGAGTTGTAACACCCCAAATTTAATCAAAATATTTTAATTAATTATTTAATTGAGAATATTCGTATTTTGGTGGTTTTCGGTGGTTTTGTGGATTATTGGAAATTATGCATTTTTGGACTATCTATTTAATTAATAGTATACTATATGAGAATATTAGTATTATTATTGATTAAAATGAATATAAATGAAATAAGGGTAAATTGGGCATTATGAGGAGTTAGTAAGGGTGTTATGGGAAAAGTCCAATTATTTAGCCCAAGTCTAGGTTTAACAAAAAGGGAGTTCTGAAGGGTTTCATGACTCATTTTGTGTTAACCGTGAAGAGTTGAGGCCAGAGAGCTCTGAAGAGGAAATTGGAGGCGGAAGCGTTGAAAAATTCTCTAACAGATTCGTGAAGGCTTTGAATCGACGTTTAAGGTATGGGGAGTATAACTTTTCATGATTTTCCATGTATGCTTTTCAATGTATTTATGGTTGATTTAAGATTTAAGGGATTTTGGGTTGATGGTGGGAAAGTAGGGAAATTGATAAGACTCTGAGGTTATGGCTAGTGGTTAGTATTCCTGCCTGTTTGAGGTATAATATGAGAATTAGGAAACCTTAGGCCTTTGTGGCCAAAACCTTGGATGGTTATATGTCTGACCATAAGGGATAGGAATATCTGATATGAGAAATTATGATGCCTTCAGGGCAATTGTAGGGAAATTGTGATTTAGGACATGAATATGTTACGGGATTGGCCTAATAAACCGTGGGTTTTGTGCCTTTATCGCCGTAGGACCTTATGGATGATTTAGGGATGTTTTGGGGGCATTGGGGAAGTGAATCGTGTGGACTTTTGGGTTGATTTAGGTTCTGGAGCGTAACAGCGTTTTGCTGTCCGTCACGCCTGTTCATGTTTTCGGTCGAAATTGTTTTGGACGTAACTTTTGATCCGTAAGTCCGTTTTGGCCCCCGTTCGAAGAGTTGGAAAGCTAATGAATAGAGCTATAAAATAGTATAGATAAGGGAATTGATTTCCCAATATTTTTACATCTAATTATGTTTGATAAGTCAATTGTGTATATGTTCTATTAATGAATCATGTTCTGGTTCAGTGATGTCTTGATGTTTTGATGCTGCGATTTTCCTGATGAATTACCATGAGGGTAACAATGATAATATGTGATAATATGATAAATTAACATGAGTAGGACTGTGAAGTTTATGTGATTAATAGGCGATGGTATGAGGATTACCGTGAGTATAATTATGAATTAATAGGTGATAATCTGTGATAATATGATGAACTAATATGAGTATGACTGTGAGTGCTACGTATATGTAAATAATTATATGATGATTTTATATGATGTATGATGAATATTATTATGATGAATTGTGATGACATGATGTATGATGATGGTTATTATGATGAGTTATGATGACATGACGTATGATGATGGTTATGATGATGAGCTATGACTTTTGACGATGATGAATATGATGAATGATGATGCACTTATGATGTTATTATGATGATGATTTGTGACATGTGCATCATGCATTCATGTGCATCCAGACTTCGGTTCAGGACCTCGATTACTTTGGCTTCAATCCCACTGTGCGGATGTGAAGTATTTTGATGTGCTATGGTTCTCTAGTAGAATCGATCCTATTGATAGGGATCTATGGAGGGTTGATGGCCTAATGTCCATCGCGCTGTGATGATTGATACCACATGCATTGAGTCTATGTTGCATTTGTATTTATGAGCCTTTTTGTATAAATTATGATGTTGTGTCCTTCGAGGCCAAATGAAGGATATGAATGTGTTGAATATGAATATGACGCTGTTATATGTTGATTGTTATACATTAATTATTATGAATTTTTTTACTCACCCTGTCTGTTTGAATGTTACCTCCACGTGGGTAACGTGCAGATGACCAGGTTTAGCCGTGGACGCTTTTGAGGATTATTTTGATGTTTTAGAGTCGTTAGCCTTTATGGTTAACTTAGAGGGTCTTGCTCTGATATGTAACATCGGGTTGGGTTCTTGAGTTAAACTATATACTAGTGGGTTATTTTACTTATTTCCCTTTTAAGGAAACCTTGACTTTATGCCTTGAATTCTGCTGTTTTACGATGTTTTGATGTATTTTGGGGAAACCCGTAGTTACGGAGTATTGACCAATTTTGATGAGTTTGGGAAATGTACGCCCTTTTGGTGGCTTTTTAATGAGATTTATTTATTCACTTTGATTTTTGTGTTATCTTGCCATGATAATTTTAGGGTAAAAAAAGGGTGTTACAACTCGCCTCTCAAAGAATCAGACTCCAAGCCGTTAGAAACGACCTGACCCTCTCAAACATTCTAGTCTTCACTCGACCGCTCAAGGAACATCATCCACTAAGTTGTTAGAAACATACTTAGTCATCTCATGCATTCTGGTCTTCACTCGACCGCTTAAGGAACAACACCTTTTACAAGTATTTTCTTGTGCACTAATATGCTTCTTACAAGCTGATTACACAAATGAAGTACATGAATACCTAACTGTTTCTAAGAAAGATATGAGCAACAACTCCTTACTTTCTAATACAGAAAACTATCTAAAGAATGAATCTCTGAGAGATTATAAAATACTACTTCTGTATTATTTAGAAGCTTTCTTGATGAGCACTATGACTTCTTTTCACGAGTTGTTAGCTTCTTTCGATTAACTCCTTCTTGAGCATATAATGCTTCTTCCAGTTTAGCCATCAAGATCAACTAATTTACTATGCTTCACTTATTGATTTTTTACTTGACTATTTTCACATGGCTTTAGCATGTTACATCGTTGTACGCACTTCAGTAGTTTACTTCAGCTTCTTCTTCATTGAGCATTCTTCATTTAAGCTTCAATTTGTAGCATTTTCTTCAGCACTTTGGCTTTGCATAGCAGCGTGTTATCCCAACAACCAACAATTCTTCAAGCTTCTTGATCTTCAATTTATAGAGCTAGAGAGAATAGATCCGTTGAGGGGTATTCTTGGAAACATATTCCAACAATAATATCCCAATGTTCACATGAAGGAATGGTCAACATCACTATACAAAAAGATGCTTTGGCGCCAACTTTTCGAGGTAGAGGTAATAGAGTTTTAGTACTATTATATTCAGCTTAAAACCATTCTTATCTTCAGTCTTCTAGAATCTTCAGAGGCTTCAAATATTATCTTGATGAAGCGTGTTATAGAAGAGCCTTTCTTTGTGTACTCTTCAGAACCACAGTCTTTAGAATCTCAGATCTTCGTTCAGCAGAACCTAGTCATAAGAATCTTCAACACTTGGTTTCTTAGAAGCATTATCTTCAGAGTCTTTAAAACTTTTTCTATCAGAACCTCATCTTCAGAGTCTTTAGATTTCATTAAGCACACTTTTTTCTTCATAGTCTTCAGCACTTTGTTCAATCAGAATCTTGTCTTCAGAATATCTTCAGAACTTGATCTTTATAAATGATGTCTTCAGAATCTTCAGAGCTTTGTTCACCAGAACCATGTCTTCAAAATCTTCAGAGTTGTAACAATAGAAATCACATTTCCTGTAAAGCCTTCTAGGCTTACTTATAAAGTATCAATCAGAAACTTTGTTACTACGTTCCTTAGAACCGTTGCATTAGAAGTATTTCTGAATCTTGACTTTATCTTGTACACATATGTTTTCTTCCAAAGTATTGATAACAGAGTCTGATGACGTCACACGTCTTCTTATTAGATTCAAAATCATATTGACAATAACCACACACTAGATATAAACCATATCATATAGAATTTTTCTCTTAGATAACATGTGAAGTTATCATCAAAACTTAATGGTCAGATGTAGAACCAAATATTATTCTTACAATCTCCCCCTTTTTTTATGATAACAAACAATGCATTTTGATAAACAATTCGTATAGGGTAATCACCATAAATTCACAGAGTCGAAGATAAGCTTAACAGGCTCCCCCTGATTCTGCTTATTCATAAAATTCATTTATGCTTATTCATAGTCTCCCCATAATCCCAAGACTCACAAAATGATTTTGAAGTAAAATTGTATCAGCAGAGAAGGATTACTTCTTAGTGACGTCTCATCAGAATCTGACTAGAACTGACCGGTCTTCATCTTATAACCAAATCTTGCTATCAGAATATTGTAGATGTATCCTAACCTGATTTGTCTTATCAGACTTGATGTCTTGCTTTATATATCAGAAATTGGTAGATACTTTCTTAGATGCCACACATCATGTATCAAAACCAAATCTTCAATATCTTAGCACAGATCACTAACAGTGCACATATCCTTATGTTATTTGATGTTTCAGAAACCGAATATTTTCTTTATTGACCATGACCTGATTTGATCTCCAAAAGATTTACATTCTTTCAAAACTGAAGTCTAGATACCATTTGAATTTTGGATACCAATTGAATTTTAGATACCATTTGAATCAATTTGAAGCATTCTTTCATAAAGTTAACAACTTCTGACAAATTTTAGGTATCTGCGTGAAAATTTTGGATATCCTTTCTGATTGTCCTTTGCTTCTAATACTTTAGTGGTCAATACGAGATATTCATATATTATCAATTAGCCTTCTTCTTTCTTGTACATGTTTTCTGATGATTATATCTTCTGATCTCTTGTACAAATGCTTCTGATATAATCTTCTTGATTATTGACTTCTGATGCACATCAGTTGCTTCTTGATCATATCTTACAAATTGTGTATTCTGGTAAAGTCTTCCGATAGCCTATTCTAACATATAGTGAACTTTTGCGAAGTTCCTGATTAATTCTCAAACATATGGTTAGAAATAAACATATTTGCATTATATTTTGGATGAGATTCTTTAGATTAGATATCAAAATTATATATCACTTTCTCCCCCTTTATCAGAAATCAAAAAAGGTATAAAAAAGAGATTGACAAAGTGAAATGAAGACTATTATAATGACGGAAAAAGAAATTTTATTAATATTGATATTGGTTACATAAAATTCAAACAACCAGAAGACAATGGTAAGGAGCATGAAGAAACTGAAGCTAAAGGAAATTAAACAACCAGCAAACAAGATTACATAGACCACATATATTAAAAAAACTATCAAAACTCGCAAGGCCTAACAACAACTACTACTGTTTGACACATCAGAGCTACCCCTAAAAATCCTCCAACTTATCAACTCTTTCACAACGCACCACCTCAGCTGCATTTTCTGGTCCAAGCCTCTTGGCTAACCCAACAATCTCAGCTTTAAAGAAAAGTTCAGACATAATCCTTCCAAAAGGAATATAGGATTTATGCTGACTTCTGGAGATATCAATGGTTTTCTTCAAATGATTGAAAATGGTTTAAGGTAGGTTGATCAGAACATTTTCTATTAGAAAGTAGTTAAAGAGTCTGTCATCATGTGAAGAACATTTTTGTCTACTCCCCTTGGCCGGAAGTTGGACAACAGAACTTGAAACCAGGCTTTAGCTAATGGGAGGAGTCCTTCAAGATTATTTGGTTCGATTTTTGGAAGGGAGTTGTCATGGATAATAGAGATCTTTTCAACAAAGTTGCAGTTGAGATGAAATTTTTCCACAGTAGTACCAGTTTGACAACAATCTATGGCTTCGTCAATGGAGGTAGGAGTTATAATGAAGGGAATCTCAAAAACAGAGGACACAACAGAGTTACCATCTTCACCAACCCGTGAAAACTTCCAAAACTCCTTCACAAGGTTTGGATAGATGGGTACATGTAGAATGGCATAGTATTTAAACCATCCTTGAATCCGCATACTCAAAGTTAGGTTAAAACCAGCCTCTCTGAGAACTTGAAGATTTGGAAGAATTTTCGGGATAACTTCTAAAATGTCTTCATTACCACAAAAAGTTGTGAAAGACATGGTGACACAACTTGGGTAAGAAGGATAGGATGGAGAAGAGTAAAATATGAATAAAGGTTTAAGGAAATATGTTATAAATATAGAAGAGGTAGATACTAATTATAAAGAAGAGTAAAGACAATAATGACAATCAGTTTCGAGGCATGCAAAACAATTATTGATTTAGCTAAACATAGTGTCTGCTGCTATTTTCAAAAACAGTTGATAAATTAAAATGATAGATTAACACGCCTATTAAAAGATGAGAATATGAGGCCTATACAAATACTAGGTTCAAGAAGAAACAGAAGAGACACTTAAAAAGGAATGAACACAGAAATTCTGGCAAGAGGTAAGGTGAAATGATTTTAATTACCTGTATCAAAGATATTCTCATTGCCTGAGTTATCCCATCAAATACAAGGTATGGTGCATATAAGACAACATTTTTGTTAACGTGTCAACCCTTTGTATCATAATGACTAAAAAATGCATCATGCTCTTTAATTTTCAATGGTTAAAAGCATTTACTAATAGTCATGTGTTCTATTCTGATTACTTATGAAATAATAAAACTTAACTAGTCAAAAGTCTCATATCTTAGTACTAGAGCAAATATTACTAAGAAATAGAAACTTATTTTTCTATTACAGGAAGTTTCATTTTGAGATAGCTCTTTTCATTCTTGATGTCGAACTAAGTTCATATGCAAAATGAAACAAGTCTATTTTCAGCAAGGAAATTTTGAAAAAGATATTATCCCTAATAAAGATTTTATCTTAAAGATTTTAGAAAGTGAATTCATTCTGACTATAGTCTCTTAAAATGTATTTCTCTAGGATATAAAAATGGATTTCTAAAATAAATAGTAAGAGTTAGAAATACATTACTCAATACTTCTATAGATTCCCAGCTTCTGTTGTAGAGGCTTCTTCAAAATCGATGTGCGTTCAGCTTCTGCAGTCGTTGATGATTTTTTTTAGCTGAACCACTAGAACCATTTCTTCTTTCATCATCTATCTTCTTTCTGTTGCTATCTTCATAAGAGTCTTTGAGCATTATACAGAAACACGAATATCTTCATGACTTCTTGAGCTTCTATTTTGACGGATGAAGGACATCTCTCTTGATGTTTGTCTTATCTTGATCATTAGAGAAGAGTTAAGTTCTGTCTCTAGTCTTCATCTTGGAATCATCCATCTTCTATCTTCAAGAATATTTTTCTCCAAAAAGCCACTACCTTCTCAGTTCTTAGCATATACTTTTGAAAGGTTATATACTGAAAGAGCTTGTTGAATTTCCTCTTGCATCATCAGAGTTCAATCTTTGAACATACGCTAATCTTCACCAGATGCAGAATTCATTATGATCATCAAACCAAGACATATTCTTTAGTGGTTTGAATGATAATATTATTCTTACTAGCTGAGCCTTTTCATCCAAAATCAGTGCATCAGAAAGTGACAACTTCTATATTTTCTTTCAACGGGAGTGAATGAACTGTGATGGTTTCTGATTGAGAATCCTTTGATATCTCCATCTTGTACTTCTTAAGCAGCTCCATTACCTTTATCGTTATGAATAGGTAATTTCTAGTTTTGCAATCCTTCAATAAGCTATGGTTTTTGGTTTCCAAGCTTATCATCAAATCTGACATTAATTTGATTTTCCAGTAAAAGTACTTCCATGCCAATATGATGTAGCCTTCAAAGCAACTTAACCAATATGCAACAAAATATATTTGAATCATGTCCTGTTATGCTAGATGCTTCCTAGACGCTTTGTCATGATGATCTCATGATTCTAACCATTTCTTCCATTCTGATTACTTCAGAATCCTACAAAGTTTCTAAAGCAGGTAGTCAAAATCCTAATAGCCATAACCAATGTTTATCTGCAGTAGAATTAGTTTCTGTTGAATAAGAAACCGCTTTATCTTCTGAAGATATCTTCTGCAGCAAACTTTCTAACCATAACTATCTGCGTTATGTTAGTTAGCTCTTCTTCTCATCCTTTTTCTCATAAGCATTTCATGCTTTCTTCTTAGGCTTTTATTTTTGAAGTCAAGATAGATTCATCTGACATGACATAACTTAATTCACTTGTAGCAAGTGACTTCTTTTGCCATCAAACTTCTCTTTACATCTTCTGATCTTGATTTCTTCAAGAGAGACTTTACTCCAGATCTTCTACATGCTTGACTGGTTGCTATAGGATTTTATTCAAATAGTAAGCTTTTGATAATCTTCTTCAAGAATCTTGACGAGGAGATCATTATTCAAAATCTTAAGTTCTATAGTCATGATTTAAAATCTTGATGAGAACATTTTTAACATCTTCAGCATACTTCATCTTGAAGTTTCTATGCTTCAGAATCATGACATGAGCATTTTATCTTCTTTACATGAAAGAGTTCCTAATGGGTAATACTTAGAAAGTCAATGATAGACCAAGTCTGTTTGTTGAAAACATCCTATACTCAGAAAGAATTAACTTTCAGCAAACAAGATTTCTTGATTGATGATTCTTGTTGATTTCTTATAGATCATTCTTATTAAGCCTTGTCTAGGCATCACCTGACGAGATACGTAGCTCTTAACTAACTTATTCCAAGAATAGCATTCATCAGATTCTTCTAATTATCTTATGAGTCTATTATCCTTTTACCAGCTGATTCTTCATCTTGCTTTCAATTTTCTTGCAAGCGCCATAAGAGAAAATTATGTTGTCAATAACAATCAGCTCTAAGAATCAGTGACACAATCCAGAGTAAACCTTTCTAGTTTTCCATTTCAGTACTCAATCTTTTCATCATCATATGAGACTGAAACTGTAGATGGTGGAGGAGATTAACCAGAGCATTTTTCAAAGCTCATCTGGATCTTTATCTGACACGGTTAAGTGTTTGATGAACATCAATAGTATAATCGGTGCTCTGATACCAAATGAAGGTTGAAAAACACAAGAAATGGGGGTTTGAGTTGAGTTTCACATTTTGTACCCTTTGCGGAAATAGAAGAATAAATATAACAATGACAATAAAAATAAATGACACAATTATTTTTATCATGGTTCATTGTTAACGAAGTTACTCAAGGTGATTTTCCTTATCACAAGGACTTAATCCAATAATCATCAATAATTAAAACCACAATGGATACCTTCCATTGTCTTCTTGAGAATCCTGACATTCACTCGCCTATCAAGGAATCAACCTCAAAGCCGTTAGAAACGACCTAGCCCTCTCAAGCATTCTGGTCTTCACTCGACCGCTCAAGGAACATCATCCACTAAGCTATTAGAAACACGCTTAGTCATCTCATGTATTCTGGTCTTCACTCGACCGCTCAAGGAACAACACCTTTTACAAGGATTTTCTTGTGCACTAATATGCTTCTTACAAGGTGATTACACAAATGAAGTACATGAACACCTAACTGTTTCTAAGCAAGATATGAGCAACAACTCCTTGCTTTCTAATACGGAAAACTATCTAAAGAATGAATCTCTAAGAGACT
Source organism: Lathyrus sativus (assembly GCA_963859935.3). NCBI lineage: Eukaryota > Viridiplantae > Streptophyta > Magnoliopsida > Fabales > Fabaceae > Lathyrus > Lathyrus sativus. Next base: position 549,292,092 of record OZ012735.1, on the reverse strand, counting down.
ATAAAACAATAGTTCTGTATTGTTAGAAGCTTTCTTGATGAGTATTATGGCTTATTTTCATGAGTTGTTCGCTTCTTTTGATTAACTCCTTCTTGAGCATATAATGCTTCTTCTAGTTTAACCATCATGATCAACTAATTTACTATGCTTCACCTTTTGATGTTTCACTTGACTAGTTTCACATGGCTTTATCATGTTGCATAGTTGTACACACTTCAATAGTTTACTTCAACTTCTTCTTCATTGAGCATTCTTCATTTAAGCTTCAGGTTGTAGCATTTTCTTCAGCACTTTGGCTTTGCATAGCAGCGTGCTATCCCAACAACCAACAATTCTTCAAGCTTATTGATCTTTAATTTATAGAGCTTGAGAGAATATATCCATTGAGGGTTATTCTTAGAAACATATTCTAACAACAATATCCCAACATTCACATGAAGGAATGGTCAACATCATTGTACAAAAAGATGCTTTTGCGCCACCTTTTCAAGGTAGAGGTCACAGAGTTTTATTACTATTATATTCAGCTTACAACCATTCTTATCTTCAGTCTTCTAGAATCTTTAGAGGATTCAGATATTAACTTGATGAAGCGTGTTATAGAGGAGTCTTTCTTGGTGTAATCTTCAGAACCACAATCTTTAGAATCTTAAATCTTTGTTCAACAGAACCTAGTCATAAGAATCTTCAGCACTTGGTTTCTTAGAAGTATTATCTTCATAGTATTCAGAACTTGTTCTATCAGAACCTCATCTTTAGAGTCTTCAAATTTCGTTAAGCACACTTTTGTCTTCAAAGTCTTCAGCACTTTGTTCAATCAGAACCTTGTCTTTAGAAACTCTTCAGAACTTGATCTTTATAAATGATGTCTTCAGAATCTTCAGAGCTTTGTTCACCAGAACCATGTCTTCAGAATCTTCAGAGCTGTAATAATAAAAAACACATTTCTTGTAAAGCCTTTTAGGCTTACTTATAAAGTATCAATTAGAAACCTCGTTACTAACGTTCTATAGAACTGTTGCATTAGAAGTATTTCTGAATCTTGACTTTATCTTGTACACATATGTTTTCTTCTAGAATGTTGATAATAGAGTCTGATGACGTCACGCCTCTTCTTATCAGAGTCAGCATCATATTGACAACATCCACACACTAGACAGAAACCATATCATATAGAATTGTTCTCTTAGATAACATGTGTAGTTATTATCAAAACTCAAAGGCCATATGTAGAACCAAATCTTGTTCTTACACTTGTTAATAATCACTATAATAACATATCACTCATAAACACTGCTATGTCTAGTCAATGTCTTGAGCTTTACCTTATTGTTTAATCGATGATCTCTCACTCTATTAGATAATACAATAACATTAAGCTTTGATACAAGTGAATATCAACTTCAAATATATGTCTAGATGATAGTATTAGGTCAAAAGATGAAATATATTTCTTAATAATGATTCAAATCAAAGATAAAGCATATAATCAAGGAGAATCATCTATGTTGATCATCAACTCGGTCACATACATAAGATCAAAAGAAATACATACTTGTTTATGATTAACTACCTCTAATCATGACAAAAAGGGTTTAGCTACCCATAACCATGGTAGCTTCTTCAACAACTAACAAGAAGAGGTTCATAAGCATCAATATCGTAAAACTCGAAATTTGATGCTTTGAAATCTTGATTCTAAGTTCTTGAGGATTTTTGGTCTGAAAATGCTCTTGGAATAATGTTGGAATGAATTCTCCTAAAATATCTAACACAAAGTATAAATAGCATGGGCCATAAAGTGGAATCGCGCTAATCCCCATTAGAGCTTTCTTAACGCGATAAGTGAAAAAGAATTAAAACCGCCATAATTCATGCTTAGCGTGCTTAGAGCATACTCCTAGCGCAAAAAGTTCGATTTGCCATTGCCTCCATTTCTCTAAGCGTGCTAGGACTGCACTTAGCCCGCTTCGCAAAATTTAGATTCTTCAAAAATGCAACTTTGGGTCTTGTTTTGTGCCTTTAAGTCCCAAATGCTTCCAAAAGGCTTTGAGACCTACAAATATGTGTAAAAATGATCAAACAAAAGTTATTTACATGAATATGCTAAAAACTACAAATTTACACTAAAACTTAGATTTTATCAAGACATTCCATTAAGACCAAGTGGAAAGGGCCACAAAATACTATGGATAATTTACCCAGATTGGCCCTTAACAATGTCAGCTCCCAAGTGTCGTTCTTTACAACAGCGTCAATTTCATCATCCATCGCCTTCTGCCATTTTGATTTTTTGACATCATCTTCAAAAATTGTGGGATCACAATCTGAAAAAAGAGCAAACTAAGTAAGCGGAACCTCAAATTGGTCAATTCCAGGTACCTCAAAATTTTTCATCCATCCAAGCCTCTTTCGAATGTGGTGTGGTCGTGGTTCAGTTGTTGCATCAGTAGAATTTATTGCTGTTGGAGAAATTTCAGCAGCTGTTGGAGCTTCATTTAGTAAATTTTCCGGGACATAACCTATTGGAATTTGTGGTTGTAAAGAATGCTCCCTTTCTTCGTAATTTTGTTCATTAGGAATGACTAAAATAGGCTATTGTCTATTCCAATCCCAAATTTTATCCTTATAAAAAATGACATCTCTACCGGTGACAATCTTTTTTGTGAGTGGGTTAAATAATTTATATGCTTTGGATACTTCACTAACACCAAGAAAGACACATCTTTCCCCCTTTATCATACTTTTTTGTACTTTTCTAATATGGATATGCACATAAGTTACACAATCGAAATATTTTTTCCTTTTTAGTAACACTCTATCTTGGATTTGTTAGGTTGTTGATCATGTCCTCTGTAATTTGGATGACTTTTGTAACACCCTAATCCCCGACTTAACATTTAACAAAATGATTCAAATAAAAATCCATAATTAGAGTGTCACGCATGCTTCACCATAGCATAAAAACATCAAATACAAAATAGTCATTTGAAAATAAGCAGCGAAAATAAATAAGTCTAACATAAAAGTCTCACCAACAAAAAATTCAACATAAATAAAGCACAACACAAATAACAAATGACATCACATCCTCAGTGCTACATATCAGAGCGGCTCCTTTAAGACTTAATGATAAAAGCTAAAGAGGCATTGATTTCATCCTCTACCTCAAGTGGTTACTCTTGTACCTGATTATTTGTGTTCCTAAAGAGCACAGGCGCCACAATAACAAACAGGGGGTAAGAATACATCTAACAAATGTTAACAGCAAAATTCAGCAAAACAGGATAGTAATAACGAATTATGAAGTATCTTAATCAAACTTAAAACACAATCAATAGGTAATAATGTAAATGCAATGCTAATGCCACCAACTCCTTCTCAAAATGCATGTGGTACCAAATCATTAGGTTCAAAGGTATATTACTTATTTTCCCATGTCTATGGTTCCTCTCTAAATTGTGTCCCTCTATAGACGTGAGACTGTCATAGTTCTTCTCTGAACCAGGCCATCACTGGACCGAAGTCCTATCTATCTATTAAATAAATGAAATGCATGGATATGAACAATGCAAACATGCAACAAGATCAACATCATGGAATCACAAAACACAAATCTCAAAATATCCTAAAAAAGGTTCCACTCTTGAACCTATAAGTTATCAATCACATACCTCACTGTAATCCCTATCTGGATTACTATACTCAAATCGCTAATAAAGGAGTCACTGTAATCCCTCTCTGGATTACTATACTTACATCGCAAATAAAGGCCTCGTGGTAATCCCTCTCTGTATTACTATGCTCAAAATGTGTTTTTAAAACAATTTCAATTATTTCTTCTCAAAAACCCATAATTCTTAAAATTCTCAAAAACGGTAAAGATTTACGAGTGATAACTCTAATAGGATAATAATAAGAAGTTTCCTCAATTTACTCAGAATTTACTCTAAGGTCATCAAAATTGCTCTAACATCAAAAGTTACTCAATATTATCACCAAAGGATTGTCGAACTTGAAAAAAGTGCCAAAAATTCCCGAAACTTGGAAAATGCCAAAAAAGCCCAAAACTCGAAGTCACTGTCGGAAAAATCGGCCGCCGCCATGGTGCCGCTAAAGTGCAGCCACCTCGATTGCAAAAATGCCGCAATTACGATGTTCACCGGTCATCGTTGTACCGACGCGTTCCGGCCGTAGTTGTCGCGGTCAATTCCCCCCCCCCCCCCCACCCCCACCCCCCCCGAACCGTTTTTTTTTTACTTTTTCTCAAAAATCTGATTTTTCAAAATAGTGATTTTTCCAACTTTTAAGTTTTTGCCGAAAAATGATTTTTAATAAAATAAATTAAAATTAAGATTTTTTGTATTTGGGAAAATTTTCCAAATTCCATCAATTTTTTGGGAAACAGAACAAAGGTATCAAAATCACGCATTTGGGAAATCAAACGACCCCAACAAAGTCGTTCAAAATCTCGGGGGAAAATCTCAAACTCAATAGAAACCATCCTAAAAAGTAGATAAATCATATGATCAAATCATCACTGATACCAGGTTATAACATACAAACAATAACTTATGTAGACCTTAGGGAATATATCTCAAATCCCTTTTTAGGGTCTCAGAGCAAACACGTACCAATATTCTCACCAGATTATAAGTAGAAATGGGAAAATAAGGAAAAAAATCATATTATCCTAAGGCGCTGATAGGAGGGTAAGGAACCCTCACTATCCTACATGAGTAGACAATCCCTCATTACCTTAGCTTTGCATGAAGGTTGATGATTTCAGCAACTTTTTTGGATTCTTCCTCTCAGACTTTGCTCCTCTCCCAAAATTCCCTTTGTTCCTTCTGCCTTTTTATCTAATTCAAACTAAAATACATCATCATGCTTAAACATTATTTTAAAAATGATGAAAAGGGAGATGGTCTAGAGTCTTCGATTCCTCTCCTCAATTGTTTGGATACGAGTTGCCTTACATGGTCATTCAAACAATTATTATCAGTTAAAGACTTCTAATCTAATTCACCTTTATCACACCCTAAATTTGTCCTCCCGTTTTTTTCAAATATTTTTGAATTTTCGATTCTATTTTCCTATTTTGCATTGCCCGCTTAATTTCATGCCATTTAGACACGTGTCCACTCGTGTTGGTCGTTTTTCAAATCTCTGCTTTTTTGTCCAATAGGAGCGTGACACGTGGCCAAATGATATTTTTGTAAATATTGATTCTATTTTTTTCTTTCTTTTAAAAATATTAATATTTTTGTACATATATTGTTTGTTAATAGAATTTAGATAGATTTTAATTTAGAAACTAGAATTAGAATTTTAATTTTTAGAAATTAGAATAGTTTTTAAGTTTAGAATTATTTAGTTTTTGTTTAGAAATATATTAGAATTAGTTTTTAATTAGATGTTTAGAAATTAGATTTTTATTTATTTAGAAAATAGAATTATTATTTTTATTAAAACATATTTTTTTATTTTATTAAATATAGATTAGAACTTTTAATAAGAATTAGAAATAGTTTTTTAGAATAGAGATTAGAACTTTATAGGTTAAAATTTAAATTAAAACTTAATTAGAATAGGGTTAGTTTTTTTAATTAGTTAGTTTTAATATAGATTAGTTTTTTTATTAGAATAGAATTTTAGATTAATTTCAATTAGGATAGAATTAATTAATTATTGTTTAGTTAGATTAAAATTAAGAATTAGGTTAGTCTTTATTAGTTTTAGAGTTATTTTTTATGAATCATTTAATTAGAAAAATAGTACAAATTATTTTATTTAATTTAATTATCAGAAAATGACAACAACAAAAAACAGCTGGCATGGACAACACGTGTCCAATATATATAACCCCAATTTACTGTTTATCATCTCCCATTTTTGAAACCCTAGCTGCCCCTTTCATTGGCACTGTTCCTCTTCTTCGTTTTGCAATGACCTAAATCCGCACCATCATCTTCTTCAGAATCTTAATCTCCCTCAATAAATCTCCATCAAAATCACGAAATACCGCCATTAACGTCCTCCGTTTCGTCTTCAAAAAATCCATCTCCAAAACTTCCACCATAACCTCCAACACCACCTCTATTTCACCACAACCCATTTTGTTTCTCCCTAACCTCACTGCGTCACCATACCCAGACTTCCTATCCACCGCCATCTTCATCATCAATCCCAAACGAACTGTTTATCACCGAAAACACACACCAAATTCCACAAATCTACCATTTTCTCCAACTCAAACTCAAAAACCCATCTGAAACCCTCTTCTTCTCCGATGCTTAGCCACCGCGAATCACCAACCCATTTCTTCTGACCTTGCAAATCCGCAACACCACTCCAAAACCCCTTTACTTCTTCCTCTGTAAAATGAACAACAACCCCCTTTCTCCAACAGTCTTCAATCCGCCTTCTTCATCTCCCACTTCCTCAACTGTTTCTTCTCCATTACTAAACTCTCAACACCTTCCTTCAAATTTCCAAACCCATTTTTTCGGCCAACCAACAACCCAGAAAAATTTCAACTCAAACAACCTTTCCTCCCAATCTTCCGCCGCATCATCTTCAATGGAAAGCAAGAAGAAACGAAAAGCTTTCCAAAAGGAGAGGCGTAGTGCCAAATCCAAATCCAAATCTGAACTCACAGATTCGGATTCGAAACCTGCAGTTGTGTTGACGAACTCAGCTAGCGGGAGCGATGGCGATTCACTACCAAAGTTTCATATTGGTATGTTTAAGGACTTAACGGCAGCGACTGAATCGGTTAAGGAAGCTGCTGCTAAACGATTGATGACGGAACCGAAGGAATTTCAGAATGCTTATTATGGTGGAGTTCAGGGAAGGAGAGTGGTGAACAGCTTATTCGAGGTGTTTCTTCTTCAAGAGAAAAAATGGAGACAATCTTGAGTTATCAAAATAAACAGTGTGACATTGTTGCTGTTCTAGGAATCCGACACCCCCCCCCCCCTTTTTTGTCTATTAAATTTTTAACTTCTTTTTAACTCTTTGAAAAATAGTTTCTTTTAGAATTTGTAAACATATTTTCCTAATTATTTCTTAGAGTTTTTATATTTTACTAAGTTTAGTTTTAGAGTTTTTTATATAGTAAATTTTAAAGAATGGTTAATATGTTGTATAAATCAATTTTTAGGTTGTTAATATATTCTAAAACTAGTTTTTTCAGATTTTATATATATATATATATATATATATATATATATATATATATATATATATATATATATATATATATATATATATATATATATATATATATATATATATATATATATATATATATATATATATATATATATATATATATATATATATATATATATATATATATATATATATATATATATATATATATATATATATATATATATATATATATATATATATATATATATATATATATATATATATATATATATATATATATATATATATATATATATATATATATATATATATATATATATATATATATATATATATATATATATATATATATATATATATATATATATATATATATATATATATATATATATATATATATATATATATATATATATATATATATATATATATATATATATATATATATTTATATATATATTATATATATATATATATATATATATATATATATATATATATATATATTTATATATATATATATATATATATATATATATATATATATATATATATATATATTTATATATATATATATATATATATATATATATATATTTATATATATATATATATATATATATATATATATATATATATATATATATATATATATATTTTTTTTTTTTTTCTAATAGTTTTTTTAAGATTTGTTAATACATTAGTTTTTAAATTAGTTTTTAGATTTTCATATATTTTTCCTAAATAGTTTTAGATTTGTAATATACTTTCTAAATTTTGTTTTTAATTGTTAATATATTTTTTATTTTTCTTTTAGAATTATAAATATATTTTAATTTAACTTTTAGAAACTTTCTTTTCATTTTTATTTTTCGATTTTTATTCATTTTATCTTTTTCTTTGGTCGATGAGAGACCTCTATGTTTTTCTGTCAAATTATTGATGAGAAACGATAGATCCGAGACCGACTTTTCTCTTTCGTTTCCATTTTCGACCGTTTATCCATCTTTCGTTATTTTCGCCGTTTTTTGGTCGATGACGAGACTTCCGTAAATCGTTATTGGTCAAATTATTGATAAGTAATGTTGGATACGAGACCGCCTTCCTTTTCTCTCCTCATTTCTTCTTTATTTCGGTTTTATTTCAATTTCCGCGATCTATGAAGTCTTTTATTCGTAAGCGCCGTTTATCGAGGTCGATAACCTTCCTAATTCAAATCTATGGAGAATCACCATTTGGATCATTTTCTTTACTTTGGGATCGCGATAGACTAGCTTCGATTAATCGATATTATGTGTGCGATTAAGACGAGATCCCACTTTTTGGTCCATACGACATGATTTAATCGGAGAATGATCCTCAATATTTTTTATCTATCTTGTCTTTTGCACGGATATCAATTATGCGATCTCCTATAGCTTGGCTTCCATTATAAGTCGAGCTACGATGGTTTAGCATTATATTTGTCCCGATTCAATCCACTAACAAAACTAATCACTAACTTTATTTTCTGTCAATTATTAACTGCTTTAAATTCAGTCATTATATTCTTGTATATATTCTGTATATTATCCATATCTTGTATATATCCTAATTCACTTGTGCATTCCTTCAAAACACCTAATCAATATCGAAACTGAAATTCTAGTAACAGACAGTCGATGTTATAACGGATGTTATGACATCCACTACTAAACAGACTATAGAACTTAACAATAAATAGAAAATGAAAGCAGTAAATAACATAGGGAATTATTGACCCAGTTCGGTGCAAATCACACCTACTCTGGGGGCTACCAAGCCAGGGAAGAAACCCACTATAACCAGTATTAATTCAGAGGCAAACTACCAGTTTGCACTCTTCACTTAAGACCTACCCAATGCAACTTCAGCCTAACACTAGACTTGAGTTCCTACTCATCCCCCCTCAATCACAGCAGTGATATCAACCAATTAAGTTACAGATTAAAAAAGAAGACACACTTCAAACAAATCTTGATCTTGCTTCACAGCTTCAATCAAGAGACGTAACACTCGTGCTTAAAAGCTTAGAGTGACACAACCAAAGTACAACTCAAAACACACTAGTCCAATGCGATCATCTAGGTGATAATTGCTTGGCTCACAAGAAATCTTAAAACACAAAAACTCACGTGCAGAACAAGTTACACAAACAGAATTCTTCACACACAATCTCTAAGTCCGTCCATAATCAGGATTGCCACTTTTGTATTTATATGCAGCGCATGGACCTTGAGCCTAAGTGGCAGCAGTTAGGTTTAACCAAGTTAAACCCTTTTCCATAATTCAAGGTTCTTTCAATTAGGTCATAGGCATTTCATGTTATGCTCAACACTGCCTAACATTTTGCCTGAGAAAACAAGGAAACCCTACAATGTTTCCTGAAATCTAGCCTGAGCTAACTCATGCATTATACCAGAAAAACAAACACGCGCCCTTGCTGGTCGCTACCAGATGTCATAACATCTAGTATGACATCCACTACACTCTATTCTAGCTAACCAAACTTACCATGCAGTACACCACACATGAATGTCATGACATCAGTCAAGACATCTACACACAACAATGTTTTACCATAAAATGCAGCCAATCAAGAACATCTACAAACTCCCCCTTTGGCAATTTTTTTTGGCTAAAACAATGTGTCACCATATCAGAGAACATATGTGTCACACCCTAAATTTTGTCCTCTTTTTTTTCCAAACATTTTCGTATTGTCAATTCTATTTTATTTCACCTAATTTCATGCCATTTAGACACGTGTTCACTCCCGATTGGGCGTTGTTCAAATCTCTGTTATTTTACCCAACGGGAGTGTGACACGTGGCCTAAAGATGGTATTTTTGTAAATATTAATCCCATTTTTAATTTCCCTTTTGTTTCCTTTTTTAAATATAATATTTTGTACACATTTTTATTTACAATTAGAATTTTATAGGTTTTCTTTATTTAGAATTAGAATAGAGTTGTTTTAATTAGAATAATTATTTATTTTTCATTTAGCATAGAATTTGAATTTAGATTTTTATTTTTAGTTTAATTATTTTACTAGAAAATAGATTTTTAGAGTTTTCTTTTTATTTTATTAAGAAATAGAACATTAGAATTTTAATTATATTAGAATAAGTTTAGATTAGTCATTAGGTTATTATTAGTTAGCTTTAATTAAGTGATTAGTTTAGTGTTAGTTTGGTTGGAATTTATTAGTAGTAGAACGTGGCAGTTAGCACTCTGGTTAATCATTATTCAGAACTAATTGGGATGAGCATTCAGCAAAAAATCAAATCATGAGCATGTGCCACGTGTCTTCTGTCTAGTATATATTGCACTATTCACGTTTCTTCTTCCTCCAGACACACCAACCCTAGCCGCCCTCTCCTTACACTATTCATCATTCACCTTCGTCAACTCCCACCTTCTTCGAACAAACCCCCATTAATCAATACCCAGAAAGCTGCAAACCCAGCAATTCCAAAACACCATGAACAAAACAACCCAACAAATCTCCATTTGTTTCTCTCAAAACCTTCAACCAAAATCATTCGTTAATCAGTAACTTTCCCAACCGGAAATCAAACTTCCCTTCTACCATCTTCATCACCTCCATACGACTACCATAGCCTTCACCATTCATTGTCAGAAAACTTCATGAAAAACCCATTAAACTTCATCTTTCTCCTTCACCGCAAAAACCAACCCACACAAACCACCATTACCAAAGTTCCATCCACCTCACCTTCCAAACCATAACCATTAACTAAGTTTCAAACCCTTAACCTCTTCTCAAAGTAACAACCCCAGCAAAACCCAGAAGTCATTGAAACCCAATCTTTACAACACAGGCCAAAACCCGTACGACCTTCCTCTCACCATCTGAAAACCCAAATTTCCATCTTCCGAACACAACCCGCGAACCTCAATCGAAAGTCTTCCTTGCCGTTCACTTCACAACCACAAACCTCACACTTCAACAACCCTAGCGAAACCCAGAACCTTCATAACCTCGAACTTTCGCCATCTTCACCGTTAGAAGCTCGAAACCCAGCTCACCGCTACCCGTTTTCAGAAACAACCATCACAGCCAAACAATAACACTGAGACACCCTTCCATCTTCTTCCACTTCCATTTGTTTCAAATCACAACTGACAACGGAACTCAAAACACGTTCAAATCAAACCCAACCCGTCGTGAAATTTCGAAAACCAGAACGGTGAGTCTCGTCGTCCAGCATGACAGAAGGGAAAGAATGAATGTTTTGGACCTTTTTTATGATCACTGTTGTTTTTACTCGTGAGTGTGTGGTTTGATGGGCCAAGGAGCCCATCTATTTTTTTTAAAACTTATTTCCTTCATTTATAACCCCTGTTCATACTTTGCACCCTATTCTTTTGTTTCTAAATTTATTAATATTTTGTCTTGTAAAAATTTTGGTATTATTATATTATATAATATATTTTGTTTTATTAATTAATTTTCCAAGATTGTATATATATTATATATATTACTATTATTTAGTTTTTCTTTTTTTTTAATTCTATTTTTTTAGGAGGATTCTTTAATATTTTTAGAGTTAGATTTTTGTTTCTCATTTGTTATTGGACCTTTTATTCCATTTTCATCTGTTTTGGGTCGATGACGAAACGTCCATAAATTGTTACCAGTCAATTTATCGATAAGTAGCGTTGGATCCGAGACCACCCTTTTCCTCGCCTCGTATCTTCTTCATTTCAACTTTTTATCTTCAAACTGATGAAGTCTCTGATTCGTCAAACGTTGATCTTCGAGGATGTTGAAACCTTCGTTATTTCAAATCTAAGGAGAATGATCATTTGGGTCATTTTCTCTACTTTGAGATCTCGAGAGGTTCCCTTTGACTAATTAACATGAAGTTTGCGATTAAGACGAGGTTTAAATTTTTTGACCTCCTTCGTTTCACCGATTACTAACTCCTGACCTTAATATTTTGTTAATACTTCATTGTTTTATATTTCCGCACATATTTTTCTATTTATATTTTCTATTGACATCATCTTGTTCATATTATCTTCATCGTTCATACTTCATATTGTCATATTGTGCATACTATCATCTAACCCCCCTTTATTTGTATATTTTCTCAAAACACTTAATAAATATCGAAACCATAAAATCCTAACTGGTGGACTGTTGGTTATCTGCATCCTGTATATACCTGTTGTATTCATCTCTCATCTCTTTGGCATCTTCTCAAAAATATCTTTGATAAAGGAATCGAGTTCTCTTTGTATTGAACTAAAGAGAGAGGATTGAGTGTAGACTTCTTCCTCTCCGAGTGTCAGGATGCTCACTGTAGAGTGTGTGGACTCGACACTCGTCTTTCAATACGAAGACGCTTGTATTCATCACCCCTTTTCTCCTAAAAAAACCTCGGTCCCGTACTGAGTGCATTTTCAACATTCTTTTCACAATAAAGGATAAATTTCTCTTGGTATTGAACTAAAGAGAGAGGATTGAGTGTAGACTTCTTCCTTTCGAGTGTCAGGATACTCACTGTAGTGTGTGTGGTCTCGACACTCGTCTTTCAATACAAAGACGCTTGTATTCGAGCTTTATCTCCTAAAAAACCTCGGTCCCATACCGAGTGTATTTTCAAACCTCTTTCCTCAACAAAAACTTGAATGGTCGTAGAATGGTTAGGCGTAGGCCTTCTCCTATCCTGAGTGCTTGACATTATCGTAGGGTTCACTATCGTAAAGCACTTACCATTCAAGATCAAAATACCTTTTAATAAGAGACTGAAGTTGTCTTTTTATTGAATTAAAGAGAGAGGATTGAGTGTAGACTTCTTCCTCTCCGAGTGTCAGGATACTCACTGTAGTATGTGTGGTCTCGATACTCGTCTTTTAATACGAAGATGCGACTGTATTCGCCACACCATTTTCATAACAAACTTTAAGATAAAGAATTGGGTACTACCCACAAGGGGTTACTATCCGATGACATATTTCAATTCTAAAAACATTCTATAAATCAAATGTGACACCTTGCCTCGCATGGCGAAAATTATTCTTTAAAAAAGGATATGTTACGTCCGTTCTACCGCAAACAGGTAACGTCTAAGTCTCCAATGAGCAAGCAACAATACACCTAAACTGCTAGAATATGCACGATAACATCATCCACAAAAACATTAACATACTGTAGGCCGAACTACGGTTGCTCTGATTCTTTACTTCTTTTGAGTAAAGATACGTAGGCACAAGGGCCACAATCCTTTCCGAGCACATCCCCTTCTATATTTGTAATTCCTCAAACTACGTTGACTCTGACTTTCTCATATCTGTTGAGAATACGTAGGCCTAGGACCGCGAAGTCCTACTGAGTCTCTTCTTCTGCCTTTACCTCTCTTCCCCCTATTTCTAACTTCTCTTTACCCCTAGGAACACTCTTTAAAGCAATATATTTTAGCAAATACCTTCACATGTAGACAAACAAATGGTTCCCATCGAGTACGATGGATGCGAGGGGTGCTAATACCTTCCCTTCGCATAACCAGCTTTCGAACCTGTTCTTGGTTACGAGACCATCTTATTCGTTCATTTCTTAAGGTTTTCTTGATAATTTGCTTTCCCCTCATGGGATAAATAAAGTTCGGTGGTGACTCTTCTGTCTTTCATTCTCACCTCCCCGTCGTTGCACGATGCATTTTTCGAGTAGCGACAGCTGGCGACTCTGCTGGGGAGAGTATAGCAAGCCAAACCTAGTTTGTGTGTCGCGTTTGTGTTTTATTTACTTTATTTGTTTATGCTTTATTCTCTAATTTTGGGTTTATTGGGTTGGTTTGAGAGGATAAAAGCTTTCTACCCGAGCTTTATAGTATACACTAAGATTAGGAGGTGGTTTCTTTCTGATTTGCGAGACTTAGGACTCGTTGAGCTGGTTTGAATTCCACCTCTCATATGAGACCCCTTTGGGATGATTATGTATTACGAGTAGTCATAATGGCGTCTTTATTTCCAACTTGGGAGTCCGTGACTCTGAGGACCTTTTGTAGAACCTTATTCTGAAGGTTACTAAAAGATAACTCCGTGTTCATCCTTTGAAGGGATTACCGTCTTACGAATCATTGTTCTGATGGAAAACTTTTGAGGGTTAGTGCATGGGAATTTGTTTAAAGGCCTTTGGGATACCCTCTTATAAACCAATAGATTGTCCACCCGAAGTGAGGGATATCTTGTTGTATTACCTTGCAGGACCTGTGACCTTGACCCTGCTGTTGTTCTGTTATCATATGCATTCATAAAGCATTGCATTGCATAGCATTATTACATATCAAGGGACTTAAGAGACTGTGATTATCTCAGGTGTTGGTGAATACAATGACTGATCAAAGAAAGAGAATCACAAATTCTATAAAGTTCAGAGAATCAAAATTGGAATTGATTGAAGACCTTCTGATTGATGTGCCGAAGGCTATAAAGATCAACTTTCAAGGGAAGCATGGGAAGTTGCTTGATCTTCTCCATTCTAGAGTCGGTACTTGGGCTTTGTTTGCTATGGCTCAATTTTATGATGCGCCTCTCAGATGCTTCACCTTCCAAAACTACCAGTTGGCTCCTACTCTTGAAGAATATTCTCACCTTTTAGATATCAAGATTAAGGATCAACCTATCTACACCAGCCTGAAAGAAGAACCAAAGTCTTCTGCCATTGCTCTTGCTCTTCATATGACCAAGGGAGAAGTCAAAGATGGTCTGGCCAATAAGGGAGGTACTCAAGGCTTTCCTTTGAAGTTTCTACTAGACAAAGCCGCCTAGTACAAGATCGTTGGGGATTGGGAAAGGTTTGGTATTGCTATTTCTATGATAATCTATGGGATTGTTCTCTTCCCAAACATAGATAATTTCATAGACATCACTGCCATTATTCTCTTCATGCAGAAGAATCCTATTCCTACTCTCCTTGCCGATGTTTACCACTCTATTCATTGGAAGAGTGAAAAGAAGACAGGAATGGTCCAATGTTGTTCTCATCTAGTGTTCAAATGGTATGCTTCCCATCTACCGAAGGAAGGGCCGTTTGTGGAAAATAAGGAGAAGCTGAAATGGTCACAACGCATTATGTCTCTAGTAGCCAATGGTATTGTTTGGTATTCCCATGAATACTATGATGTGAAGATCATTTTTATCTGTGGAGAGTTTGGTAATGTGCCTTTGATTAGTAGAGCTGGTTGCATCAACTACAACCCAGTCATGGCATTACGTCAGTTGGGCTATGCTATGGAGGATGAGCCCGAAGCAGAGAAAGTTCAAAGCTTCTTTTTGCTCGCCACAACAGAAGATCCTGCATTTGTCAGGAAGATTGCTAAAGCATGGGCCAAGATCCATACGAAGGGGAGGAAAGAATTGAAAGTGAAGAATTGTGTGGCTAAAGAGCCATACAACCGATGGTTGCTAGCTAGAGTGGCTGAAAGGTTGCTTCCATTTCCCCCAGAACCATTCATGCGAGAAGAACCTCCTGCTCCCACTCATGTATCTATGGAAGAGTATGAGAAACTAAAGTTAGTGGTAGAAAATTTGACTAAAGAGAATCAAGACCTTCAGGCTGAAATTCACCAAGCAAGTTTGGAGAATGACCAGTACAAAAGGAAAGTGGAGTTTGAACAAGACCAAGCGGCTGAGAGCAGCAAGAAACTGAAGCTAGAAATGGATATGAGAATCATGTATCAGAATGGTTTTGAAGGGGCTGACGCATCAATGAAAACTCTCTGACAACGCTTAAAGGAAACTAAGGACTCTTGTGACAAAGCATGACATTTCTTTGAATTAGCTTCTGCTGAAAAGAAGAAGACAAGAGAGAATCTTGAGGCTGACATTGGGGATCTCGAAGAGAAATTGAGAAGTGCTTTAACCCTTGTGGAAAATGAACGAAGACTCAAGGAAGAAGCATTGAGAGCTTCATATGTCACCCCTGGCATGTGGAACAACAAATGTTTAGAGCTGGAAACCGCTCAAGAAATAGCCACCCTGTAGAAGAATCGTTTCGACGCCTTGAAAAGGGATAGTGCACAGTGGCTCAAGAAGGAGGCTCAACTCAATGAACTGTTGGATACGCATGTGGATTCTCTTCGTTGTTATCAGCCGACTCTAGACATGTGTCGTGCTAGGTACAACGATCTAGTGGAGCTTTGTAACCTCATAATTTGTGATATCCCATGGAGGTTGGAAAGCGTGATTCAAGACTTGGAAGGGAGTGACGTCCCTCCTTCCGGTCACCACTTTATCCAACTCTGTGACCAGATGGTTAGAAGATTCATGTTCGAATCAAAGAAGCTTGAAGAGCGTCTCCAAAAGAAAAGTTATTTAGTATTTTTCTCTTGTAGCGTGAATTTTTATGTTCAGCTTATTCAGCAATCATTTGTATTGGATCTTCTCTCAAAATTAATGAAAATTGCTTTTTGGTCTTAATTGTGTATTCTTTACTATTCATTCGTAGTTCTATAATTCCAATGATAATCATAAGTCTCGAAAGTCTCTTGAACATTGCATATGCTTGCACATCATTTTTGCATTCCCTGAAACCCAACCTTACAAGCCACTTACCCTTTCGCAGTAAAGCAAGCTGACTTCCCTACATCAGTACAACACAAGACATAATCATAAAAGAGTCATGGATCAACTAGAGCAAAACCAGGCTGCTATGAGGGAAGAAATGCAACATATGAAGACGCAGATGAATCAACTCATGGAGGTGATCCAGAACATGGCCAGAAATCAAGAGGATATAAGGTTAGCAGCGGAGAGGAACGCTAATCAAACTTTGGCTGGTGCGGTTCCTAACACAGGTGGCGCAGTTCCAACTCCTACCGGTGCTGTCCCAACCCCTGTTGGTGCAATTCCTACTCCCGCAGGCGCAATACCTATTAGCACAGTCCATCCACCAGCTTGTGCGACCCATCCTCATGGTGCTACGATTCCACCACCGGTCCACTACGATGATCATGAAGGCTTCTACGAAGATTTAGCTGAAGCGTGTGTACCACAGAACGCTGAATTAGAGAAGAAGTTCAATGCCTTACAAGAAGTGGTGAGGGCAATGCAAGGCCTCGACATTTTGGGACTAGATGCCGCAGAAATATGCCTTGTGCCAGGGGTTAAGATACCTTCGAAGTTTATTATCCCAACTTTTGAGAAATACAAGGGTAACAGCTGTCCTGAGACCCATATAAGGTCTTACTGCAGGAAGATGGCCACATATACCGATGATGAGAAGCTATTAATCCATTTCTTTTAGGATAGTTTGACCGAGGCCTCTCTAAAATGGTACATGCAGCTCGAGCGTTCCAATGTGTAAAGTTGGAAAGAGTTAGCAGACACGTTTGTGAAACATTATCAATACAACACTAACATGGCTCCGAATCGGATGCAACTCCAGAATATGACCCAGAAACCAAACGGTTCTTTCAAAGACTTCGCTCAGAGATGGAGGGGACTAGCTGCAAGAGTACAACCCCTGTTGATGGAGAGAGAGATGATAGACCTCTTTAGGGCACGTTGCAAGTGCCAATCCTTGAGCGTCCATCGTCTACAACCTCTACAGTGTTTTCTGAACTTGTCATGGCTGGAGAAAGGTTAGAGAGCCTAATGAAGTCAGGAAAGATTCAGAATGCTGGCGGATCCTCAAGTGGGGTCAAGAAGCCATATTAGGGCTTCATTAAGAAGAAATAAGGAGAAACTAGTGCGGTGTCCACAGACAGAGGGAGAACTCATCAGGGTTATCACCATGTTGCTGTCGTTGCTCCACAACAACCGTTGTCCATTCCAGCAAGTCAGCCTGCAGCTCGGCAAAACCGACAACAACAAATCTATCAACCAAGACAAAATCAGTACCAAGGTCAGCAGAGACCGAGAAGACCAGAAAGAAGGCTTAATCCAATTCTGTCAACATACGCCATATTACTTCTGTTCTTATTGAAATGAGGTCTTGTTCAGCTTAGGGAAATGAGGGACCCCCCCCGACTGTTCTCCCTCTTGGTTATGATGTCAATGCAAGATGTGAATTCCATTCTGGCGCCCCAGGCCATAACATTAAGAATTGCAAGACTTTGAAATACATTATGCAAGATCTTATCGATTCAAAGGCGATAAACTTTACTCGAAACACCCCAAACATCAAGACTAATCCAATGCCGACTCATCACTCAACAAACATGATTGAAAGCTCTAAAGGGATCCGGTTAATTTCGGACATTGACAAACTGAAAACCCCTCTTTCCACTATTAAGGAGCAACTCTTGTTGAAGAACGTTTATCCTAGCTGTCCAGCCAATTGTCACGTTTGTTTGAACGAATCTCAAGGATGCGTTGAGTTGAAGAAAGGCATTCAAAGTCTGATTAATCAAGGTGTATTAATAACATAACAACTTTCAAAGACTAAAGAAGTCGTTACTCTTCACATTCCGTTTGAGACATTAGAGATACCATATGCCAATGAATGTGGGTTATGGATCCCTTCTGATAATTTGACTCGTACTCCATTGACCATACCGTGTGATGAGGAAGAATGGGACAACATGTATGGACATGATCCTATCCCTGTACAGATCCCATATGATGAAACATATATGATTCCTCATGGTCAAGGTGGAATACTTTTAAGTATACCTTATGATCTGGTTGAGATACCTATGTCTCCGCCATCAATGAACCAGCTTATCATTTCGGCGCCAGCTCCGTTTCCATACAAGATCACGAATGTTGTACCTTGGCTATATGACGAGACTGTTTTTCTCAACGGACAGAAGGTAGGGGAAGAGGATATCTTTGAAGAAAAGAAGACCGTATAAAACATCGTGGGAACCGGTGGCGTCACCAGAAGTGGTCGGATCTTTGCACCAACCGTACCACCTGTCAACAGCAGTGACAATACAAAGAAAGATACTGTTAAACCAAGCACCATTGAACAGGGGCAATCATTCAAACAAAAAGATGTCCCAAATAATGAAGCAGAGGAGTTTTTAAGAATCATTCAGAAAAGCGATTACAAAGTGATTGACCAGCTCAATTAGACTCCTTCGAAGATATCCATGCTATCATTATTAATGTGTTCGAAAGCCCATCAGGAGGCACTGTTAAAATTATTGAAAGCCGCTCACATGCCGGAGGAGATATCAGTAGTGCAGTTTGAAGAGGTGGTGGGAAATATAGCATCAGGCCACATTTTAAGCTTTAATGATAGTGAATTACCTCCTGAAGGTAAAAATCATAACAAGGCCTTGCACATTACCATCGAATGTGTAGATGTTGTATTCTCCAGAGTGCTTGTCGATACTGGATCATCGCTGAATGTACTACCAAAGAGCTCGTTGTGCAAGCTGTCAATTGAAGGGCTTGTGAAACCATTGTAAAAGCTTTTGATGGAGCAGAGAGAACTGTGATAGGCGAGGTAGATCTCCTGATCAAGATCGGACCTCATACTTTTACCATTACATTCTACGTAATGGATATATATCCCGCATACAGTTGCCTTCTTGGTCGTCCATGGATTCACTCAGCCGGTGTCGTAACATCAACCCTGCATCAAAGGATTAAATTTATGATTAATAATCAGATGGTCATCATTGAGGGCGAAGAAGATGTTCTTGTGAGCCATCTTGCTTCTTTCCGCTACGTGGAGGTAGGAGACGAAGTGCATGAGACTCCATTTCAAACCTTTGAAGTAATCAGTGTTGAAATGATTCACGAGAAGCCGGTGTCTTCAATAGTGACTTGGAAGGGCACAAGGACAGTGATAGAGGAAGGTCATCCGTGAGGATGGGGTAGAATATTGGAATTGCCCGTTAACAAAAATAGAGTATGTCTGGGTTACAAGCAGAAGAACGCCTCTGATAGGGGTAAAGGACTTGCAACTCCGTTAGTTTTTACTAGTGGGGGCCATCTCGTTGATGGTCAAGTCACATTTTTGGAGACTGAAGCCGAAGGTCATGAAGAGTTGTGCATGGTGTATCCTAGGGAACCTAACCAAACTTTGAACAATTGGAGAATCGTCGAAATTCCTGAAGTTACTCTAGTAGACGAGTAAATCCCTGTTTTTTTGTTTTTCCAGAAAATCCTATGCTCTGCCCAAGGCATATGGATCATGTTTTAGGGCTTTTTGCTTTTAAAGCACAACTTATCATCAATAAATAAACTTTTGCATCCAATTGCGCTCTCTTTCTTTCATTTTTACTTTTGCACATAAAAATATTTTTGAAAGGCAATGTTTTGTTTTGTTTTCTTCTTTTTTTCATTTTTTCTAAAAAATAAAAGCATGAAATCATTTATCGTGCAGATCTTCCTCTGTTCCTGTCGATAACGACCCTGCTATGGTCCAATATGACTTTGATAACCCGATCTACCATACTGACGAAGACTGCGAGGAAGATTGTGATCTCCCAGAAGAGCTATCTAGATTGCTAAAGCAAGAGTCAAAGGTCATTCAGCCGTATCAAGAAGAGGTTGAAGTTATCAACATGGGAACCGAAGAGGATCCCAAGGAGATCAAGATAGGCACCGCCTTAGAGTAAGAGATTAAGACAAAGTTGGTCACATTGCTTTGAGAGTATGTTGATGTATTTGCTTGGTCCTACAAAGATATGCCTGGTCTGGATGAAGATATTATGGCGCACAAGCTACCCCTCAAAGAATATTGCCCGTCGGTCAAGCAAAAGTTGAGGAGAACAAAGCCTGAGATGTCTTTCAAGATTAAAGAAGAAGTGCAGAAGCAGTTAGATGCTGGTTTCCTAGCAGTATCCAGTTATCCACAATGGGTAGCAAATATTGTTCCAGTACCAAAGAAGGATGGAAAGGTGCTAATGTGTTTCGATTATAGAGACCTCAACCGAGCAAGTCCAAAGGATGATTTTCGCTGCCACATATTGATGTATTAGTAGACAATACAACCCAGTTCTCTGTCTTCTCATTCATGGATGGTTTTTCAGGCTATAATCAGATCAAGATGGCGCCAGAAGACATGGAAAAACGACTTTCATCACTCCGTGGGGAACTTTATGTTACAAGGTCATGCTGTTTGGACTCAAGAATGCAGGCGCGATATATCAACGAGCAATGGTCACTCTCTTTCACGATATGATACATAAAGAGATTGAGTGTTATGTGGACGATATGGTTGCAAAATCCTAGACTGAGGAAGAGCACCCCATTCACTTGGAAAAACTTTTTGCTAGACTAAGAAAATTCAAGCTGAGATTAAATCCCAACAAATGCACTTTTGGTGTAAGATCTGGTAAACTACTAGGTTTTATTGTGAGCCAAAAGGAGATTGAAGTCGACCTAGATAAAGTCAAAGCTATCTAAGAGATGCCAACACCCAAAACTGAAAAGGAAGTTCGAGGTTTCCTTGGGATATTGAATTACATCGCTAGGTCCATATCCCATCTAACGGCCACCTGTGAGCCCATCTTCAAATTGCTTTGAAAAGACCAAGCCGTGGTGTAGAACGATAATTGTCAGAAAGCCTTTGAGAAAATAAAAGACTATCTGCAAGAACCACCGATCTTGATGCCTTCAGTACCCGGGAGACCCCTGATCATGTACTTGACTGTGCTAGAGGGATCCATGGGATGTGTATTAGGTCAGCATGACGAAACAGGTAGGAAGGAGCATGCAATCTACTACCTCAACAAGAAGTTTAACGACTGTGAATCGAGATACTCAATGCTCGAGAAGACGTGTTGTGCATTAGCTTGGGCAGCAAAACGCTTGAGAAAATATATGCTCACCCATACAACCTCGCTGATCTCCAAGATGGATCCTGTCAAGTACATATTCGAGAAGCCCGCTCTCACCGGACGAGTGGCTCGTTGGGAAATGGTATTAACAAAGTACGACATCCAGTATGTAATGCAGAAGGCTATCAAAGGAAGTGTGCTCTCTGACTATCTCGCCCACCAACCTATGGACAACTACCAATATATGCACTTCGACTTTCCTGACGAAGATGTCATGTTTGCCAGAAACTATACCATACTAGGCCCGGATGATGGACCCGAACAAGGATCGCGGTGGACGCTCGTGTTTGATGGTGCCACAAATGCTAAAGGTTGTGTGTAACACGGTGGGAGAACTGACTTTAAACAATGTTGCGGATAGCAAGAGTCGCCACCGACTTTTATTTTATCCATAAGGAAAGGTTATAAAAGAACAGGAAAGACCTTAGAGAATATTTTGGGTCCGGGGGGTAGGTTATGAAAAGGGAAGGTGTTAGCACCCTTTTCATCCATGGTTATCCATGGGCTCTTAGGTACTTAAGCTCACTTTTGAATTGTTTTGAAAGTGTAGTGTGTGAATAGAAAATTTTCAGAATAGTTAATAAATAATCCATGTAAGGATGTGTTAAGAACTTGTTTGAAAACTTGTTGAAAATTTGTTTAAGTGTGAAAAAGTTTTGAAGTGAGCAAGTATCTAGGAGTAGCCTACCCTAATGTTTTAAGGTCTTTCTTATTCTTTATCCTTTCCTTAGTAAGACTATCCCTACTATAATGGAGTAGGTAGTCCTTACTTTGGATGTTAAGGGACATGTGAGGGACAATTGGATTTTTGAAGGCCATTGTGGGGTGTAATAAGCAAACTAGAGGGACTATCATCATTTTTCGAAAGGGACTCGATTCGTAAAGGCAACCATAAGGGACTTTGATGATTTTCTTTTTGAGGGACTTGCTTTATACACCCCACTTAACCATTATTCGTAGGCAACTTGAGGGATATCCTTAGGAAGTGAGACGGCGATTAAAATCGACTTACGTGTGTGAAATGTTTAATTTAATTATCTTATATTAAAATGATCTAATTTATTTTTTTAAATATCATACATATTGGCACTCCCTAATTACTAACCATAATGATAATAATAATTAAATGATTACAATTTACATCTAAGAGGCAATTACAAAATTATAATAAATAAAATAAATAGTAAAATATGATCAAAATAAATATAATAAAAAAAATAACAAATAAGTAAATAAAATATTGGGGTTAGTAAATAATAAGAAAAATTAAATAAGGTTAGTATAAATATAAAGTTAGTGAAAATAATTAGTTGAAACAATAATAATGAGAAAAATAGACAAAGTTAGAAAAAATAATAAGATAGAAATTTCAAAATAATAATAAGCAACAAAATATGATTAGCAATAATAATTAATTAATAACGTGATTAAACATAAGATTTGATTTTTATTTAGAAACATAAATGATTAAATAATTACTATAATATAAAGTTCTAAATATCATAAGATTTGATTTTTATTTAGAAACATAAATGATTAAATAATTACTATAATATAAAGTTCTAAATATCATAAGATTTGATTTTTATTTAGAAACATAAATGATTAAATAATTACTATAATATAAAGTTCTAAATATCATAAGATTTGATTTTTATTTAGAAACATAAATGATTAAATAATTACTATAATATAAAGTTCTAAATATAACATAATTATAAATTTCTTAATCATTTACAAAAATTTAATTATCTCTAATTATATATTAACAATTATTAAGAAAAATATTTACACATTATGATGAAAACAAATTTTAACTAATCAATAATCACATTCACCAAAATTTTACATTAAGTATTTATAAGGTTTAATTTTATTTACAAAAATTTACAAGAATTATAATAAATATATACATAGAATCATATAGAAAATTAAAATTAGGTTTTCATATTAATTTGGAAAAAAGATGTTAATGTTATTTATTTTAAAAAAAACAGATTTTTATATTACAACAAATTTTAATAAATTAATGATAACAATAATAATAATAATGATAATAATGATAATAATAATAAATAATGATAATAATAATAATAATAATAATAATAATAATAATAATAATAATAATAATAATAATAATAATAATAAAGCAATAATGAATTTTAAATGTGCCAAATAACCCAACAATATTGCTAACGCAGAAATGCGCTCATCGCAACCAGATCTAAATCGGACGAAACAAAATTTATCGCAAAGAAAAAGAAATTAAGCAAAAAATAGTATTATTGCTCACACAAAAATGCGATCATCGCAACCAGATCGAACTAACACAAATGTCACGCGTCATGCACACAAATGTGCAAACATCGTATCGACATAATTCGATCAAAAATCTTATATACATAAACTCTAACAATTTAAAAATTATATATATATATATATAAACGTAACAGTAATAGATAAAGAAAAAGAAATAACGGTAATAGATGAAGGAAAAGAAATAACGGTAAACGATGAAGAAAAAGAAACAATAGTAATGGATGAAGAAGAAAACTAAATAACGGCCAACGGCCCTCACTCCTCTTAGGTTTTTTTCCTTCCCCCTTTTTTCCAACAAGGCAACACATGTATATATAGGGAACAAATTAGGGTTAATACCAAATTGTCAATAATGTCCCTAAAGCCCATTTTAAAGCCCAAACTAAATAATTAGTTAAGAAAAAATAAAATTTAAATAATTAAAATAAACTTAAAATAAAAACTAATAATCCTATTGATTCCTAAAATAAAAAATATTATAAAAAGAACAAAATTTTTTTTCAATATTTTTTATTTTATGATTTTTTGGATATTTTTATGAATAATTTAGAAAAAAGTGAAAAAAATAATATTTTAAAAAATGATTTAATTAAAATACGAAAATAATAATTAAATAATAATAAAAAACTATTTTTGTTATTTTTTTTAATGAAAGATAGAAAAATTTAGAGTAAAAATAATAAAAACAACAAAAAGTGCCAAAGGTGAGATTCGAACTCTCAACCTCTCACACTCATAACTCCTTACACCTGTCCTCCTGCCAATTGTGCCATTTTTACTTTTTAGAAAAAAAAGTGCATGCCATATGATATTTACCTGCAAAAAGTCAAACGACTACACAAATTTGTTAGTAATTGATTAAATGCAATGAAATGCGACGACAAATCTTAGGGCAAAATTTGGGGTATTACAGTTATTATGATAATATTTCTCACCCAACCTCTCTTTGGCAAAAAAAATCATGAAGTTTGACTTTGGTTTGACCACAGTTGACCTCAGTTTGACCTTTTAACTGCATTGACTGCTTTTGACTTATCTGATCATCTGACTGAGCAAACTTTTGAGAAAAGTCTTGAAACTTGACATGGGGGTTCTTATACACATATAAGATGTTATGAAGCTCACTTGAAGTCTTGGAAGTCCATTTAGCCTGATTAAAGTCAAAACCCTAGTTTTGGATGCACTGCTTAGGAGGTGCATTGTCTGAGGGAATTGTCAACTCTTCTGACCAATTATGAATTTTGTGAACCTTGTGAACCTTCTTGGAACACAAAGTCTTGTATTGTGAGGGCAAATTTTGGGGTGCAACAGCTGCCCCTGTTCAATTTTCTGAAACCTGAGGGGTTAGATTGGTATATTTGCCAGTCGTAACCTGGAAGGTTGAAGGGGATTGAACACAAAAGCCCAAAAATTTGCACTCACCAGTGCATGGAGTGATATTGATGGTTGGTTGAACATGATTGAGTGGGCTTAAAGATGCCACTAGGGGAAAGTTCTTCAGTAGTATAATGAGAGCTGTCAGGAGTCTGGAGTAATACTGATGTAACAGCATGTCTTCATGAGGATAGAGCGATCAATAATGATAACCCTAAAGCAGTCTTGAAGTGATAAATCGGACCTCAGGAGGATAGAGCAATCAATAGCTCTAAAGCAGTCTTGAAGTAATAATGGCTTCAGGAGGATAGAGCAATCAATAGCTCTAAAGCAGTCTTGAAGTAATAGAATGGCTTCAGGAGGATAGAGCAATCAACAGCTCTAAAGTAGTCTTGAAGTAATGATTTCAGGAGGATAGAGCAATGAATAGCTCTAAAGCAGTCTTGAAATAATAACGTGATATGTCTTCAGGAGGATAGAGCAATCAATAGCTCTAAAGCAGTCTTGAAGTAATGATTTCAGGAGGATAGAGCAATGAATAGCTCTAAAGCAGTCTTGAAATAATAATGTAATTTCAGGAGGATAGAGCAATGAATACTCTAAAGCAGTCTTGAAGTAATGATTTCAGGAGGATAGAGCAATGAATAGCTCTAAAGCAGTCTTGAAATAATAACGTGATATGTCTTCAGGAGGATAGAGCAATCAATAGCTCTAAAGCAGTCTTGAAGTAATGATTTCAGGAGGATAGAGCAATGAATAGCTCTAAAGCAGTCTTGAAATAATAATGTAATTTCAGGAGGATAGAGCAATGAATACTCTAAAGCAGTCTTGAAGTAATGATTTCAGGAGGATAGAGCAATGAATAGCTCTAAAGCAGTCTTGAAATAATAACGTGATATGTCTTCAGGAGGATAGAGCAATCAATAGCTCTAAAGCAGTCTTGAAATAATAATGTGATATGTCTTCAGGAGGATAGAGCAATCAATAGCTCTAAAGCAGTCTTGAAGTAATGATTTCAGGAGGATAGAGCAATGGATAGCTCTAAAGCAGTCTTGAAATAATAATGTAATATGTCTTCAGGAGGATAGAGCAATCAATAGCTCTAAAGCAGTCTTGAAGTAATGATTTCAGGAGGATAGAGCAATGGATAGCTCTAAAGCAGTCTTGAAATAATAATGTAATTTCAGGAGGATAGAGCAATGAATACTCTAAAGCAGTCTTGAAGTAATGATTTCAGGAGGATAGAGCAATGAATAGCTCTAAAGCAGTCTTGAAATAATAACGTGATATGTCTTCAGGAGGATAGAGCAATCAATAGCTCTAAAGCAGTCTTGAAGTAATGATTTCAGGAGGATAGAGCAATGAATAGCTCTAAAGCAGTCTTGAAATAATAATGTAATTTCAGGAGGATAGAGCAATGAATACTCTAAAGCAGTCTTGAAGTAATGATTTCAGGAGGATAGAGCAATGAATAGCTCTAAAGCAGTCTTGAAATAATAATGTAATTTCAGGAGGATAGAGCAATGGATAACTCTAAAGCAGTCTTGAAATAATTAGATGGCTTCAGGAGGATAGAGCAATGAATAGCTCTAAAGCAGTCTTGAAGTAATGATTTCAGGAGGATAGAGCAATGAATAGCTCTAAAGCAGTCTTGAAATAATAATGTAATTTCAGGAGGATAGAGCAATGGATAACTCTAAAGCAGTCTTGAAATAATTAGATGGCTTCAGGAGGATAGAGCAATGAATAGCTCTAAAGCAGTCTTGAAGTAGTAATATGACCTCATGAGGATAGAGCAATGAATAGCTCTAAAGCAGTCTTGAAGTAATAGGATGATTTCAGGAGGATAGAGCAATCAGTAGCTCTAAAGCAGTCTTGAAGTCATGAGAGGCTATCAGGAGGATAAAATAACCCTGAGGTTACAATAAAGCAGTCCCAAAGTAATAAGAAGCTCATCAGGAGGATAAAGTAACCCTGAGGTTACAATAAAGCAGTCCCAAAGATCATAAGCTTGTTTGTTGGATAATTAACCTGAAAACAAGGTAGCATTCTGTATAACAACATTAGTTTATGCTTTATGTATGCATGTATGACATGATGCACTTAGGTAATGTACTATAGACATATATGTTATGGTATGATGTGAATGATGCATGTATGATATGACACTGCTGGAAGTGTCTGGATATCCTTGTATAACAACTGCTGGCCAAGGAAAATAAATCCCGATTCGTTGTTGAAGAATACATAACCCTCCGTCTGCTGGGGATAACAAGGTATAGATAACCTCCCATTGTTGGGGATAACAAGGTATAGATAACCTCCCGTTGTTGGGGACAGTAGGGTATAGATAACCTTCGTTTTCGTTTGATAGTAGGATAAGTATAACATCCCGTCTTCGTTCATCGTGCCTTTATTGGAAAGTAATTTCCCGTATATCCGTATGAGGATAAAAGAGATGGATATAAATTCCAGGGGAGATTAGACTTTGTGAAAATGGATTAGTCCTACTGATGGTTTGTAACTGCCTTGTAAAGATGAACCGGCGAAGCTTCGTTGAAATCCTTCCCTCGTTCGTCCTTAGTAAATACTATTACTGCATTTTCATGCATTTCTGGTAAACATCAATCATATTAAAAGCATACATGCATTTCTGGTAAACATCAATCATATTCAAAGGCATACATACATTCAAACACAACCAATGGACGTTTCGCTTATGTAAATAGGGTAAAAGTAAATCTGGATTCAAAAGATGGAATTTATTTATATCAAAAGTGACCCATACACGGGTAAGTTTGTACAAGGAGACATAAACCCTAGTAAGAGAATTTTGTCATGAAGTTTTACAAAAAGAATCAGCTATGTGGGAAATAATCCTATTGAGTTTCAATTCTACTATTGCCCCTCAAGTATCTCATCTTCTTGCTGTTGAGACGGAAACGATTGGATTGAGCTTTATCTGTTTGAGCTTGAGTAAGTAGTACAACTGGTTGCAGTTTCATGAGTGATCCAAACGAGACATAGTCATACGCTTTAATCCCTAACTTTTGCCTGGATTGCCCTTTCAGGTTTTCAATCCACCGGGATACCCTTTTTTGCCCAAGCCGCCTTTTCAGGTTTTCGACTTGACGGGTGTACATCTTTTTATATATATATATCCCTAATTTTTGCCCAAACCCTTTTGGTTTGCCGGGATGCCCTTATTTTTGCCTAGGCCTGTCAACCTAGCGGGTCTCTTTTTATGCGTAGTATTTTTTAACTATGTCTGCGTTTACAGGTTGTGGGAAGTCTTCACCATCCATTGTAGTCAGTATCATGGCACCTCCTGAGAACACTGTCTTGACTACAAATGGTCCCTCATATGTTGGAGTCCACTTACCCCTAGGATCACCCTGTGGTAATATGATACGCTTGACTACCAAGTCACCAGCCTGATATACCTTTGGCTTAACCTTCTAGTTAAAAGCTTTGATCATCCGTTTCTGGTACATCTGGCCATGACAAACTGCTGCTAACCTTTTCTCATCAATCAAATTTATCTGGTCAAGTCGAGTCTGAATCCACTCATCTTCATCCAAGCCTGCATCCTTCATAATTCTCAAGGAGGGGATCTGAACTTCAATAGGCAGAACTGCTTCCATACCATAGACTAAGGAGAATGGGGTTGCCCCTGTTGAAGTACGTATTGTAGTACGATAACCATGCAGAGCAAATGGTAACATCTCGTGCCAATCCTTGTAAGTAACAGTCATCTTCTGTACAATCTTCTTAATGTTCTTATTAGCAGCTTCAACTGCCCCATTCATCTTTGGACAATACGGAGAAGAGTTGTGATGCTTAATCTTGAACTGCATCTTCGAAATCAACAAGGTAGTATGGGTCGACATATACTGTCTTAGTCGGCGAGCAGCCCATGCCAAAGCGCAGCAAGTTTTCTCGAGCAGTGAGTATCTTGTTTCACAGTCGGTAAACTTTTTGCTAAGGTAGTATATTGCCTGCTCTTTTCGACCAGACTCGTCATGTTGCCCCAATACACACCCCATTGAGTTGTCTAATATTGTTAAATACATAATCAAGGGTCTTCCATCAACTGGTGGCATTAAAATTGGAGGTTCTAGCAAATATCTCTTGATTTCATCAAAGGCAGTCTGGCACTCATCATTCCATTCCATCATCTGATCTTTCTTCAACAACTTGGAGATTGGCTCACAGATGGTAGTTAATTGGGAAATAAATCTTGCAATGTAGTTCAATCGTCCCAAGAAACCTCTAACCTCCTTCTCAGTACGGGGAGCTGGCATCTCTCGTATAGCTTTCACTTTTGCAGGATCCACTTCAATACCTTTTCCACTGACAATGAAACCCAGGAGCTTTCCAGATCTAACTCCAAAAGTACACTTGTTTGGATTTAATCTCAACCTGTATTTCTTCAACCTCTCAAACAACTTGTGCAGATGATCAAGATGTTGCTCTTCATTCTGAGATCTGGCTATCATATCATCCACATATACCTCTATCTCATGATGAATCATATCATGAAACAAAGCCACCATAGCATGCTGATATGTTGCCCCTATCTTGACCTCTTTTCTGTTTTCTTCAGTTCCCAGATTCACAACTTCGACTGGCTCTTCATGTGGCTGTATAGCTTTCTCTTCTTGTTGTAACAACCTAGCAAGCTCTACAGGTATTTCACGATCGTCCTCGTCTCCGTCTTCAGTTTGATAGATCGGATTCTCGAAATTGTAATTGGCAATAGTAGAACTGTTATCAACTGGATCCAGAGTGGATGAGGATCGGCATTTTAGTGACGTGGGTGTGTGTAAGAACACATAGCTGATAAAGCAAAAATAAAAGAAAAAGAAAGACAAGGAACACAATATTTACGAAAACGAAACGTCCACTGATTTTATTGAATGCAGTATGCAAATGAAATGACAACCCGTAACAAGCACACCATTGTGCCCCGGGTAAGGCACATGGCTTGAAAGTTTTAATTGTTCCAAAAATTGCAAATTTAAAAACATAACACAGTAATAGTATTTACTCCTGACTAAAGGAGATAGGGATAACATCTTCAGCTGTCCAATTATTGAGTCCAGCACCCACAGTAGGAAAAATCCATGCCTCCAAGTTGAAAGTGTTTACATGGCTGACAAAGTATTCTTCCTCTCCAAAGACAGTAACAACTTTTCCATTCACCGGATATCTCAATTTTTGATGTAATGCGGAGGTCACAGCACCTGCCCCATGGATCCAGGGACGACCAAGCAGACATGAGTATGAAGGACGAATATCCATCACATAGAATGTAGCAGTAAACACCTGAGAGCCAACCTTGATTGGAAGATCAATTTCCCCATGCACTACTCTTCTAGAACCATCAAAAGCCTTTACCACAATATTACTGGGCTTCAATACCGTATCTTCAGGACTTAGCTTGTTCAGGACTTCCTTAGGCAACACATTCAGAGAGGAGCCATTGTCTATCAGCACATGAGACAGGGTAGTGCCCCTGCATTCAATTGAAATATGCAAGGCCCTGTTATGATCCCTCTTGGCAGGGGTCAAGTCAGCATCAGAAAATCCTAACCCGTTGTCATAGGTCAGGTGAGCAACACAATTCTCAAACTGGTCCACAGAAATTGCACTGGGTACATGAGCCATCTTTAGAAACTTGATCAATGACTTGGCATGAGCCTCAGAACATAATAACAGGGAGAGCATAGAAATCTTTGAGGGAGTATGCCCCAGCTGATCAACAATATCATAATCACTCTTACGAATGATTTTTAATACTTCTTCCATCTGCTTAGAGAGGTCATCAGCAGCTGGCACATCAGTAGATACAGGCTCAATAACAGGACCCTTGCCCCGAGCATCAGTGGTGGAAGTAGCAGCAGGAGTAACTGCACTCTTAGAAGTAACTGGAGGAGAGAAGACTCTTCCACTACGAGTGATCTTGCTAGATCCAGCAATATTATCAATGTCAACAGGCACATCAGGTAAAGGCTCTTGCTTAACACCATGGATGTAAACGTCAGACCCATAATGCCAAGGTACAACTTTGTCAGATGTATAAGGAATAGGACCAGGAGTGGTAATGATCAGAGGAGCCATCCATAGCATCCATTCTATCCACCAGCATCTTGAATTTGTCTTCGTTAGGCTCATGGTAGTAGTTAGCCTCAGAATCAGAGTCCCCCATAGTGTTGTGGAGACTGCCTCTCTCCTGCTCAGATTCTTCAGATTCATAGTCTTCAACCTATTCCTTGGTCTTGACAGGACTTTTGAACCTTCTTCCCATGTTGAGCAACCCAGCAGACCTTCTAGCCTTCTTAGTCTTCTTGGCCAGCAGTGTCTTCAATTCATCCTGCCCCTTGGATAGGTTCAGGATCAGCTCTTGGAACTGTGCATTCTGTGCCTGGAGATCCTTAACTGATTGTTCAAGAGCCATTGCTGAAATAAACAGCGAGAAGATGAGAAACCTGTGCACAATTATAAACCTATGATGCAATGATATGGGAATGCATATGCAATGTTTTCAAGGACCGCAGGATTTAAATTTGCTTAAACAAACAAGAAAGTAACTTTTTATTAGTAATAACTTGTTTTGCCTTTTAGGCTTACAAAAAATGAAAACGAAATAAGCACAAAAGATGGGGTTTTAAGTCTCCCATGGACGTTTCCTCTTGGTGTTGAGGTATGAGTTGAGGTTTCGTTCCTCATGAAGTAGCTTTGTTAGCTCTAGGATCCTTGCTTGGCTTGCTTTGTAATGAGCCTCGAAAGTATCCCTTTGCTCTTTCAGTTGGATCCATGATCTCTGCAAGTCTTCCATATCAGTAGGCATGTCTGGGTGAAGGATGGTATAAGCTGTGTCTCCTTCAGCAACAGGTTCCATGGTAACTGGTAGGATGGCAGGATATGGCATCATGAGTGTCTGAGCACGAAATCGTACCCATCTGAGATAAGCCTCTATAGGAATAGTGTACTTAGGCTCCAGTGTCTTGCTGTCAATCCTGTTTACCTTTCCCCAAGCTCGGATGAATCTCTGACGGTAACCCTGAAGATCGTTGTCGTAATCAAACACAATGCCCTGAATCAACATGTCATGTGGACCATCGCTCTGGGCGTAACCAAACTGTTGTAAAGCTAGAGATGGGTTGTAGGTGATGCCTCCTCTTATGCCTAGAAGTGGCACATTAGGAAACTCCCCACAACGGTCAATGATGGTGACATTCTCCATAGATCTGGAGCACCAATGGATGTCTGAGTGAGAAAGTGACATGATCCTCTTGGACCATCTGAACCCTTGCTCATTCTTCATTACTGAGCGAGGAAGGTGAGAAATAAACCACCTAGAAAGTAAAGGTATGCAGCACATCAAAGTTCCTCTTGCCCTTGTGGTACGGGTGTGAAGAGAATGTAGGATGTCTCCAAGTAAGGTAGGCACTGGATTGTGACTCAGGAATATGTTGATGGCATGAACGTCTATGAACTGATCAGGATTGGGGAACAACACTAAGCCGTAACTCAATAAGGCTAAGATCTCCTCAAAAGCATCGTAGCTCATAGCCTTCAAGAACATTTGAGCTTTATCCACTAATACCTTGGCAAGAATACCCTTAACTCCACTTCTCGTCTCTAGAACAATGTCAGACTTCTTCAGATGTAGAGTTGCAGCAATAACTTCTGGTTTAAGCTCCTTCTCTAAGCCTGTGAATGGATTCTGATCAAGAACAGGTATACCCAGAAGTTTAGAGAACTCCTCCATGGTTGGAACCAGCTGATAATCAGGAAATGTAAAGCAGTGGTACTTAGGGTCAAAGAACTGAAACAGCACACTCATCATGTCTTCACTGAACCCTGAAGTAACTAGATTCAATAGGTGACCATGTCTCTGGACGAACTGGGAATGATCAGACACTTGGGAAACCAACTCTTTGAGCTTGGGAGGTATCCCTACAAAGTTGATCCTGATGGTGTTTCTACGAGCAGAAGCCATGACCTGCAACAAAGAACAAAAATAAATCCCTTGGTCCTTGAAATGGTTAGGGAAAATGATATGCTCATGATGCATGATGATGTCATGATGTTATGTTCAATCACAAACATGTGGCACACACAAACAAGTCACACAATTGCCCTAGGTTTAAAGGCTTGCATGAGGTTTAAAGGTAAGTACCCTCCCCTGAAGTTAGATGGTTCATCCTGTCCTACAAAAGTAACCGGGTTCTAAGGGATCTCAATATCATTGATCCTTCACAAGGGTGGTTGATCAGAAGGCAACTTACTTGCCAACCAAAACCCTCCAAGTTTAAGATCTCAATGAGCGTAGTATCGAGTGTCAACCAACTTTAGTCTGCACCAAAGCCGGTTACCTCACTACTTTCTAAAGGCCAAGATGAGTTAACTAGGGTTCTAAAAGTCAGTTAGTGCATTGACAACATATGGCAGCCTCAATATTATCCTCAACTTGACTTAAGGAATATAAGCACCAACCAAGAAGTCGCACTAACTATGGCCACCAGATCAACCGTATCGATATACGTCGTACAGTTTCCTTGGTCTATTGCCATTTACCTAAGGTACACTAGATCCGGGTTAGGACCTTTCACACATAAGAGCACCCCAACAATATAATAATAAAGCAAACAAGGCAAACAATTTAAAGTGATCTTAATTCCTAAGGGTACCCCTCTTAAATAGATCCCCAGCAGAGTCGCCAGTTCTGTAACACGGTGGGAGAACTGACTTTAAATAATGTTGCGGATAGCAAGAGTCGCCACCGACTTTTATTTTATCCATAAGGAAAGGTTATAAAAGAACAGGAAAGACCTTAGAGAATATTTTGGGTCCGGGGGGTAGGTTATGAAAAGGGAAGGTGTTAGCACCCTTTTCATCCATGGTTATCCATGGGCTCTTAGGTACTTAAGCTCACTTTTGAATTGTTTTGAAAGTGTAGTGTGTGAATAGAAAATTTTCAGAATAGTTAATAAATAATCCATGTAAGGATGTGTTAAGAACTTGTTTGAAAACTTGTTGAAAATTTGTTTAAGTGTGAAAAAGTTTTGAAGTGAGCAAGTATCTAGGAGTAGCCTACCCTAATGTTTTAAGGTCTTTCTTATTCTTTATCCTTTCCTTAGTAAGACTATCCCTACTATAATGGAGTAGGTAGTCCTTACTTTGGATGTTAAGGGACATGTGAGGGACAATTGGATTTTTGAAGGCCATTGTGGGGTGTAATAAGCAAACTAGAGGGACTATCATCATTTTTCGAAAGGGACTCGATTCGTAAAGGCAACCATAAGGGACTTTGATGATTTTCTTTTTGAGGGACTTGCTTTATACACCCCACTTAACCATTATTCGTAGGCAACTTGAGGGATATCCTTAGGAAGTGAGACGGCGATTAAAATCGACTTACGTGTGTGAAATGTTTAATTTAATTATCTTATATTAAAATGATCTAATTTATTTTTTTAAATATCATACATATTGGCACTCCCTAATTACTAACCATAATGATAATAATAATTAAATGATTACAATTTACATCTAAGAGGCAATTACAAAATTATAATAAATAAAATAAATAGTAAAATATGATCAAAATAAATATAATAAAAAAAATAACAAATAAGTAAATAAAATATTGGGGTTAGTAAATAATAAGAAAAATTAAATAAGGTTAGTATAAATATAAAGTTAGTGAAAATAATTAGTTGAAACAATAATAATGAGAAAAATAGACAAAGTTAGAAAAAATAATAAGATAGAAATTTCAAAATAATAATAAGCAACAAAATATGATTAGCAATAATAATTAATTAATAACGTGATTAAACATAAGATTTGATTTTTATTTAGAAACATAAATGATTAAATAATTACTATAATATAAAGTTCTAAATATCATAAGATTTGATTTTTATTTAGAAACATAAATGATTAAATAATTACTATAATATAAAGTTCTAAATATCATAAGATTTGATTTTTATTTAGAAACATAAATGATTAAATAATTACTATAATATAAAGTTCTAAATATCATAAGATTTGATTTTTATTTAGAAACATAAATGATTAAATAATTACTATAATATAAAGTTCTAAATATAACATAATTATAAATTTCTTAATCATTTACAAAAATTTAATTATCTCTAATTATATATTAACAATTATTAAGAAAAATATTTACACATTATGATGAAAACAAATTTTAACTAATCAATAATCACATTCACCAAAATTTTACATTAAGTATTTATAAGGTTTAATTTTATTTACAAAAATTTACAAGAATTATAATAAATATATACATAGAATCATATAGAAAATTAAAATTAGGTTTTCATATTAATTTGGAAAAAAGATGTTAATGTTATTTATTTTAAAAAAAACAGATTTTTATATTACAACAAATTTTAATAAATTAATGATAACAATAATAATAATAATGATAATAATGATAATAATAATAAATAATGATAATAATAATAATAATAATAATAATAATAATAATAATAATAATAATAATAATAATAATAATAATAATAATAAAGCAATAATGAATTTTAAATGTGCCAAATAACCCAACAATGTTGCTAACGCAGAAATGCGCTCATCGCAACCAGATCTAAATCGGACGAAACAAAATTTATCGCAAAGAAAAAGAAATTAAGCAAAAAATAGTATTATTGCTCACACAAAAATGCGATCATCGCAACCAGATCGAACTAACACAAATGTCACGCGTCATGCACACAAATGTGCAAACATCGTATCGACATAATTCGATCAAAAATCTTATATACATAAACTCTAACAATTTAAAAATTATATATATATAAACGTAACAGTAATAGATAAAGAAAAAGAAATAACGGTAATAGATGAAGGAAAAGAAATAACGGTAAACGATGAAGAAAAAGAAACAATAGTAATGGATGAAGAAGAAAACTAAATAACGGCCAACGGCCCTCACTCCTCTTAGGTTTTTTTCCTTCCCCTTTTTTTCCAACAAGGCAACACATGTATATATAGGGAACAAATTAGGGTTAATACCAAATTGTCAATAATGTCCCTAAAGCCCATTTTAAAGCCCAAACTAAATAATTAGTTAAGAAAAAATAAAATTTAAATAATTAAAATAAACTTAAAATAAAAACTAATAATCCTATTGATTCCTAAAATAAAAAATATTATAAAAAGAACAAAATTTTTTTTCAATATTTTTTATTTTATGATTTTTTGGATATTTTTATGAATAATTTAGAAAAAAGTGAAAAAAATAATATTTTAAAAAATGATTTAATTAAAATACGAAAATAATAATTAAATAATAATAAAAAACTATTTTTGTTATTTTTTTTAATGAAAGATAGAAAAATTTAGAGTAAAAATAATAAAAACAACAAAAAGTGCCAAAGGTGAGATTCGAACTCTCAACCTCTCACACTCATAACTCCTTACACCTGTCCTCCTGCCAATTGTGCCATTTTTACTTTTTAGAAAAAAAAGTGCATGCCATATGATATTTACCTGCAAAAAGTCAAACGACTACACAAATTTGTTAGTAATTGATTAAATGCAATGAAATGCGACGACAAATCTTAGGGCAAAATTTGGGGTATTACAGTTATTATGATAATATTTCTCACCCAACCTCTCTTTGGCAAAAAAAATCATGAAGTTTGACTTTGGTTTGACCACAGTTGACCTCAGTTTGACCTTTTAACTGCATTGACTGCTTTTGACTTATCTGATCATCTGACTGAGCAAACTTTTGAGAAAAGTCTTGAAACTTGACATGGGGGTTCTTATACACATATAAGATGTTATGAAGCTCACTTGAAGTCTTGGAAGTCCATTTAGCCTGATTAAAGTCAAAACCCTAGTTTTGGATGCACTGCTTAGGAGGTGCATTGTCTGAGGGAATTGTCAACTCTTCTGACCAATTATGAATTTTGTGAACCTTGTGAACCTTCTTGGAACACAAAGTCTTGTATTGTGAGGGCAAATTTTGGGGTGCAACATTGTGGAATTGAGGCAATCATTACTTCTTCAACTGGTTTTCACTTACCATTCACCGCCAGATTGTGCTTCAAATGTACTAACAACATGGCCGAATATGAAGCTTGTATCTTCGGTATTGAAGTTGCGATTGATAATAGGATCAAGATTCTAGAAGTCTATGGAGATTCTGTGCTTGTCATATGCCATATTAAAGGGGAATACGAAACACTTGACCTCAGGTTGATTCCTTACAGAGATTACGTCTTGAAGTTAATCCTGTACTTCGATGAGATCACTTTTCATCACATTCCCAGGGCAGAAAACCAGTTGGCAGATGCTCTAGCAACACTAACATCCATGTTTCAAGTCAAGTGGAAGAATGAGGCGCCACACATTCGTCTGGAGTATCTTGACGAACCCGCTTATTTCCTGGCAGCCGATGCTGAAGAGCCTAAAGTTGATGATCATCCTTGGTTCTACGATATCAAGCGGTATCTAGAAACACAGGAATATCCATAAGGCATAACTATTACTGACAAGAAATATCTCAGGAAGCTCTCCTCAAAGTTCTTACTCAGCGGTGATGTATTATGCAAGCGGAATTATGATTCAGTTCTGCTCAGATGCGTGGATAGACACGAAGCATAATGTATCATAAACAAAGGGTCTTTTGGGACACACGCTAGTGGTCACACAATGGTTAAGAAGATCTTGAGAGCAGGGTACTATTGGATGATAATGGAAACAAACTGTTATCGCCACGTCCAGACATGTCACAAATTCCAGATCTACACAGACAAAGTTCATATGTCACTGCTTCCCTTGAATGTGTTGACTTTGCCTTGACCTTTTGCTATGTAGGGCATAGATATAATCGAACGCATTGAGCCGACTGCTTCCAACGAACATCATTTCATCTTAGTAGCCATCGACTACTTCACTAAGTGGGTAGAAGTTGCATCTTATGCCAACGTCACTAAGCAAGTGGTGGCTCACATCATCAAGAAAGAGATCATGTGCTGATATGGAGTTCCGAATAAGATCATTACTGATAATGGTTCGAACCTCAACAATAAAATGATGAAGGAGTTGTGTGAGAGTTTCAAGATTGAACATCACAATTCAACACCATATCGTCCCAAGATGAATAGAGTTGTTGAGGCAGCAAATAAAAACATTAAGAAGATCGTCTAGAAGATGGTGAAGACTTACAAAGTCTGGCACGAGATGTTTCCATTTGCGCTGCATGGCTACTGCACCTCAGTGCGCACTTCTACAAGGGCAACCCTATTTTCTCTCGTATATGGCATGGAAGCAGTGCTTCCTATTGAAGTAGAGATTCCCTCCTTGAGGATTTTAGCAGACGTCAAGCTAGATGAAGCCGAATGGATACAAGCCAAACTCGACCAACTTAATCTCATCGACGAGAAGCGCATGACAACCATCTGTCATGGACAGTTATACCAGAAACGGTTGAAGAGGGCCTTTGATAAGAAAGTTCGCCTACGATTCATCAAAGAAGGAGATTTGGTATTGAGGAAAATTCAGCCAACTCACGTTGATCAAAGGGGCAAATGGGCACCGAACTATGAGGGTCCATATGTAGTGAAGAAGGTTTTCTCCGGAGGAGCCTTGATCCTCTCAACCATGGACGGCGACGATCTTCCATCCCCTGTGAATTCGGATGCAGTTAAAAAGTATTATGCCTGAAACATATACCCGGTGGGCCCAAAAAGAGAATCCACACAAAAAAAGGGCGTCCTAGTGGACCATAAAAATGGTTCAGGCAAAAAATTAGGGACCAAAATAAAAGAAAAATGTATCCTGGTAGGCTGAAAACCCGAAAGGGCGGCCTAGGCAAAAGTTAGGGATTCGAAAGGCAAAACTGCATCTTGAAAGGATGTGCGAACTTTTCCCCATGCTCGTTAAGCTTCCAACTGAGAGAGACCAATTCAATCATTGTGCTCAGAAGCAAGGCAGGAAGGGTCTTAAGAGACATATGGGTTATAGCGGAGTTGGAACTTGACAGGAACCGTTTTCAACATTGTCGTTGTTTTTATATTTCTTTCAAACCAATTACCTCTTTTAGGAATTGCCTCCTTTTGTAATTTTCCCACTTATGGGTTTTCATCAATAAAATTACTTTCATCAAAGATTTGTTGTTCTTATTTTCTTATCATATGTTTGCAAGATTTGTTTATTCGGTGATACGTATTGCGCATAATAGCATTGTGTTGGAATAAATTAAGGGATTACTTACTCTCTTAGGGTAACTAAAGGTGACCATGAATCCAAGGAGTATGCAGAAACACCATTAAGATCTTGAAATGAATTGTCAGACAAGGTCGTCAAGCCTAGCAAAAAAGTGGCCTTGAATTGAGAGTCTCGGCATCTCCAAGTTTTGATTACATCATGAAAAATGATGCCAGGAAGTCAAGCTTGTCCTCCTACCCGATCCAAAGTCCAACCTACATTGGCAACTACCAAAAGTCCTCCATGTCGGAACCTTCATTTCCAATCACCCGTCTGCAATCATATGCATCATACGCATCGCATTCGACTTCATAATAACTTTGCATGATATGCATACCCATAATCATATCATACATCGTTCAGCTCTTGCATCTCCGCGTGTTAGCATTTTCATTTCCATTTCCATTTATGGAACATCATTATCATCAGGCATTAGCATATGCGAGCTCAGATCCAGGATCAATCTCAAAGATTTCCAAGATCATCAGCCCAGTCAGGGGCATTTTCCGCAAGACCGTGGGTTTCCCCCACGAAGTTATTCAACCTTTTATTGGACAAATTCAAGAGCTTCAAAGTAGCCATCAGCCCCGGTCAGGGGCATTATCTACGAAGGTTGTGGGTCCCCTCATGAAATTCAAGAATTATCAAAGCAAAATTCAGCCCAGTCAGGGGCATCTTTTCAAGACCATGGGTATTTCCCATGACGTATTTCAACCTCGTGGCTGATCAGATCTTCAAATCAACGTACAGCTCAACCAGGGGCTTATCATTCAGAGCCATGGGTGTTCCTCATGGGAGTTATTATCATCCATCTTTGTGGTAGTAGCTTAGTGTTTTCGCTCCATCATTCTTTTGGTGATGGGTCTGACATCCTTTTGGTGTCATGACTAGCGTTTTCGCTCCATCATCCTTTTGGTGATGGGTCTGACATCCTTTTGGTGTCATGAATAACGTTTGTTCTCCATTATCCTTTTGGTAATGGATCCTCTACATCCTTTTTGGTGTTAGGGTTGATTATGTTTCGCTCCACCATCCTTTTGGTGATGGGTCTGACATTCTTTTGGTGTCATGACTAGCGTTTTCGCTCTATCATCCTTTTGGTGATGGGTCTGACATCTTTTTGGTGTCATGACTAGCGTTTGTTCTCCATTATCCTTTTGGTAATGGATCCCTTACATCCTTTTTGGTGTTAGGGTTGATTATGTTTCGCTCCATCATCCTTTTGGTGATGGGTCTGACATCTTTTTGGTTTCATGACTAGCATTTTCGCTCCATCATCCTTTTGGTGATGGGTCTCACATCCTTTTGGTGTCATAACTAGCGTTTGTTCTCCATTATCCTTTTGGTAATGGATCTCCTACATCCTTTTTGGTGTTAGGGTTGATTATGTTTCGCTCCATCATCCTTTTGGTGATGGGTCTAACATCCTTTTGGTGTCATGACTAGCGTTTTCGCTCCATCAACCTTTTGGTGATGGGTCTGACATCCTTTTAATGTCATGACTAGTGTTTTTTCTCCATTATCCTTTTGGTAATGGATCCCCTACATCCTTTTTGGTGTTAGGGTTGATTGTGTTTCGCTCCATCATCCTTTTGGTGATGGGTCTGACATCCTTTTGGTGTCATGACTAGCGTTTTCGCTCCATCATCCTTTTGGTGATGGGTCTGACATCCTTTTGGTGTCATGACTAGTGTTTGCTCTCTATTATCCTTTTGGTAATGAATCCCCTACATCCTTTTTGGTGTTAGGGTTGATTATGTTTCGCTCCATCATCCATTTGGTGATGGGTCTGACATCCTTTTGGTGTCATGACTAGCGTTTTCGCTCCATCATCCTTTTGGTGATGGGTCTTGTGAGGGAAAATTCTCATATACCATACATTCTTGGGTTTCGATGATGTCAAAACGCAATCTATGGAAGAATTGGTGTTTCGGCTCTACCACCACAAGGCAAATGCACATCATACCTCTCAAATATCTCTCTTGAGTGAATGCCATGTCTATCTACTTGTCGTATTGAGTTCATTATATGTGGAAGATCATTAGTTATGTCTAAAAGCACAAAATCCACAAAAATAAGTATTTTTGTAAATCTACAGGTTTTGAGTCGACCACAGGTCGACGCATGGTCAGCGCATGGAAGAGTGCAAATTCCCACAGGTCGGTGCACACTGACCTATGGTTGACGCATGCTGTTAAGATTTTGAATCTGTCTAAAATTGCAGGCTATGCATCGATGTATAGTCCTACTATGGTCGACCGTTCGCTCGTTTTTGCGGTTTCTGAAGACTTTCCACTTTGTTTGAAAAGTGGTTAAGTTTGTTGGTTTTTGGGTTACTATAAATAGAAGTTTTTGTTCATTTCTTAAACAGCAATTGAAACATTAAGTTAATTTCACAAGAACAAGAAAAGCGAAATAGGTGCCCTAGTTCTCTTCATCTTCATCCTCGACATTTCACAATGCAATAATTACACACAACAATTCTTGATGTGCATTGTGGTCTGTTCAAGGTGATAACGTCCGAAGCCATCGATTGGGAATCCGGTTTGGGTTGAGTTTGGGGTAGTTTTTCTTGAATAAAACCTTGAAGGTTTTTTCGTCCAAGATTCGTTGAATTTGGGGGTTTTTGGTACGAATCGTCTCTACAACATTCAGCTGAGCGAAGGTGATTGAGGAACGGTGGGTTCGGTCAATCTAGTAGCGGCAATTAGTGAATTACGTAGGAGATATTCGGGTTCGATTTGTTGGTGTTTGAGATCAGCCGGGCTGGGGTTTGAAGAACACAAGGTTATTCAACAAAGGGGCTTTAATCGGAGGTCTATTCACAATAATCTAAGGACTTGATTCAACTTGAATCAAGGAACAAGGAGAGAAAGCATCATCAACAACCAGAGGTTTTGTTTGTATATTTTTCTTGTCTATCCTTGTATAAACGTTTCAACTCAACAGGTGATATCTATATTATATCGAGCTCAATTCTAGTTTTAGAATTGAG
Organism: Lathyrus sativus; assembly: GCA_963859935.3. Taxonomy (NCBI): domain Eukaryota; kingdom Viridiplantae; phylum Streptophyta; class Magnoliopsida; order Fabales; family Fabaceae; genus Lathyrus; species Lathyrus sativus. The sequence continues at coordinate 549,249,153 of OZ012735.1, read as the reverse complement.
GGCAGACGTACCCCAAAGCGAGGACGGCGGGGGAACTACCTCAACAAATCTTTGTCTCCTTTATCTTTCAGCACCTTCATTTTTGCTTGATAATTGAGTAATTTTAGTATAAGCAATTCTATCAAGTTAGCATTGGTTTGAGTAAGTGATTAACACTGTTTTTAACTCTAGTACAATAGTGTATTGTACAAGGAAGCTAGAGTCACTTACTCAAGGAAAAACTCACTTGAAGTGCCTCGCACGCCAAGTGTTTGATAAATTGCCTACACCAAAACTCACTTGTATTGTTTACATATTTTGGTTGGCATTGTGTAGCATTGGAACTAGTCTTACTAATTAGTGATATTAATCAATTGATAGTGTGACTAGTGTGGTGATTCTATTTGCTCATTATCATTTCCATAAGGCTAGACGCATATCCGGTCTTTTAATAACGGTTCGTTATAGACGGTATTTTTCCACGGCCGCTTCCGCATATCAAATATTTTAAAACCAATTTTTAATTGGTAGCGCCGAATGATTTTTTAATTGGGATATATTCAACCCCTCCCCCCTCCTTCTAGATCCGTTTCATCGTCTAACAAGTGGTATCAGGAGCACCGGTTCACTCCGTGCTTCAAATATAACTTTGATAGAAAATGGCTAACGAACCTAAAGGGGCTTATAATAGAGCTCTCGTTTTTAATGGAGAAAATTACAGTTATTGGAAGGACTATATGCGGGTGCACATAAATTCCATAGATAGAAAAGTGTGGAATGTCATTCTCAATGGTCCAATGGAAATAACTATGACCAATGCGAATAATGAGATTGTGCCTAAGCCCGAAGCACAATAGACTGATGATGATGAAAAGAAATATAACTATGATTGGCAGGCCAAGAATATTTTGATCTCCTCATTAGGAGTTGATGAATATTATTGGGTTTCTCAATGTCTTACAACAAAAGCTAAGTGGGACTCATTGCAAGTCGCCCATGAGGGGACTAATGATGTTAAGCTAGATAGAATCAACACACTAACATAAGAGTTCGATCTCTTTTACATGGAGCAAGGGGAAACCATTGCGGACATGCAAAAGAGATTTACTCATCTCATCAATAGATTGTATTCACTAGGTAGGCCAGTGGCCAATGATGTTGCTACTAACAAAATTTTGAGATGTCTTAACAGGGAATGGAAGCCTAAGGTAACCGCCATCAAGGAAGAAAATGACCTCACAATTTTGGATCTAACAACATTTTTTGGAAAGCTGTAAGAGCATGAACAAGTGCTCCTAAGCCTAGAGTAACATGAAAATAAAGAAAAGAAGGACAAAACAAAGATAGTTGAAAAGAAATTTATTGCTCTCAAGACTTCCTCCTCAAAGTCTAAATCTAAGGAGCATAGTGATTATACGTCGAGTGACGAAGAAGAAGATGACAAGAGTGAGGACATGGGGTTGTTCGTAAAGCGTTACAACCGCTACGTGAGAAAGAATGGCATCCAACACTCTGAGAAGAACCTTGTCAACTTTCGAAAGCAATATAGGTACTCGAGAAATGATGACACCATGGGGAACGAAACAACAGGATCATGTTACACCTGCGGAAAGACTGGACACTATAAACCGGATTGTCCTTTAAACAAAAAGGGCAAAAAAAAAGAATCAAATAAATCACACAAGAAGCAATCAAATCCGAGGAGAGCATATATAGCTTGGGAAAGCGATAGTGACTCCTCCGAGGATGAAAGCTCAAGTGATGAAGAGGAATTCATGAATTTGTGTCTTTCCTCTCACCAAAAGAACAAGAAAAAACAGGTACGACATGCTAAATATGAAAATTCCTCTAACATGTCTCATTTTGAATTACAAGCTGCATTTAATACTTTGCATTGTGAATCTAAAGAAGCCTTTAAAAGGCTTGCCTCAAATAAACAAATGTTTGTTCACTTAGAACAAAAGATCCTTGATTCCGAAAGAAAACTTGAGGTACTTAAAGCTTCCATAGTGGAAAGTACTAAAGCAGGTTGTGAGGATCTTAGAAGTAAGAATAATTAAATTTGGGTGTGACACTTGTTACATTTAGCAAAATGAAGTTAGAACCCTAAATGCCAAACTTAACTAGGCTCTTGAGCCCAAAATTACTTTTGCTATCGATAAATTTGATTTTAGAAAAAGTATGGTGAATCCATATCAAAAATACAAATATGTTATAAGGGATCAAGATAGCAAAGGCAATTCAAAAGTTAATTTTTCTTGTCTATATTGTTGCAAGAATGGCCATTCCATTGCTAAGTACCGTTTTAGGAGATTTCTAGTTCCTAAAGGCATTTATTAATGGTTGCCCAAATGCGACCATTTTGTTACTCACGACTTAGGACCCAGTAAGCCATTGGGTACCTCCTCTTGTTAATTGATTTTTCATAGGTACAATGTCTTGAGAACACCGAGAGAAGATGGGTTCTCGATAGTGGCTGCTCAAGACACATGTCAGGAGACATATCCCTCTTCATCGACTTCGTGGCAAAGAAGAAAGGGTATGTAACATATGGAGACAATAATCGTGGTGCAATACTTGATAAAGGTAGTGTAGGTAACCCTTATTCCACTATTATATCTGACATATTGCTTGTCGAGGGTCTTAAACATAATATAATTAGCATTAGCCAATTATACGACAAAGGATACAATGTATCATTTTCTAAATAATGTTGCAAAATTGTGCATAATGATGAAAAGAAGAGTATGTTTAATGGCCTAAGAGTAAATAATGTCTATATGCTAGACTTGAATGAAGTATCGTTAACAAGTGACAAATGTCTCATGACAATGAGTGAAGACTCATGGTTATGGCATAAACATTTAGCGCATGTTAACTTTGACTTTCTTAACAAGGTAGTATCCAAAGATCTAGTCCTAGGTCTCCCCAAAATAAATTTTACCAAGGATCACCTTTGTGATGCTTGTCAAATGGGAAAGCAAACGAGGATCTCTTTTAAATCTAAAAATATCGTTTCAACTATGAGACCTCTCGAGCTTCTCCATATGGACTTATTTGGCCCATCTAGAATTAAAAGCCTAGGTGGAAACTATTATAGTTTTGTGATAGTAGATGACTTCTCTAGATTATGTTGGACTATCTTTTTGGCTAGCAAGAGTGATACATTCGCCGCCTTTGAAAGATTTGCTAAGCTTTCCCAAAATAAATTAAACACAAACATTGTCTCAATTAGAAGTGACCATGGAGGTGAGTTTGAAAACCATTTGTTTGAAGAATATTGTGGTAATCATGGAATTGATCACAACTTCTCCGCTCCATGCACTCCTCAATAAAATGGGGTTGTGGAGCACAAAAATCGTATTTTAGAAGAATTGGGAAGAACAATGGTCAATGAAAGTGGATTACCGAAATATTTTTGGGCCGACGCCATAAGTACGACTTATTGTGTTTTGAATAGGGTGCTCATCCGCCCCATTCTAAACAAAACACCGTATGAGCTTTTAAAAGGACGCAAGCCAAATGTATCTCACTTGCATGTCTTCGGTTGTAAATATTTTGTTTTGAATAGTGGAAAGGAAAACTTAGGTAAATTTGACTCCAAGGCTGACGAAGGTATCTTCCTCGGATACTCTTAGTCAAGTAAAGCTTATAGAATTTATAATAAGAGATTACTTACTGTTAAAGAATCGGTACACGTAACATTTGATGAATCTTATCCGAGAAATGTCGAAAAAGCTAGTGTTGTTCATGGTGCAGGTACATCTACAGAAGACATACTCAAAGGTGCCGAGCCGGGAATTGATCAACCCAACCAAGCCAAAGTTGAGGAGGAGAAAAATGTTCGTCACGAGGAAACCGAGGAAGTTCATCCATCTACAAAAGATGATCTCCCTCCACCTTGGAAGTCTTCCAAAGATCATCCAATCGACAACATCCTCGGAGATATATCAAAGGGTGTTACAACTCGTTCTCAGATAAGTAATTTCTGTTATCACTTTGCTTTCGTTTCACAAATGGAACCTAAAAACCCTAAAGACGCCTTACTCGATGAGCACTGGTTTTTAATCCATGCAAGAGGAACTTAATCAGTTCAAGAGAAATGAGGTTTGGGACCTTGTCCCTCCTCCACGAGGTCATCGAGTAATCGGCATCCGATGGGTGTTTAGGAACAAGTTGGACGAAAACAGGATAATAACTTGAAACAAGGTGCGTCTAGTCACGCAAGGGTATAACCAAGAGGAAGGCATCGACTATGAGGAGACTTATGCGCCGGTTGCCCGACTCGAGGCTATAAGCCTTTTGCTTGCCTTTGCTTGTGCGAAAAATTCTAAGTTATTTCAAATGGATGTTAAAAGTGCATTCCTTAACGGTTACATTAATGAAGAAGTTTATGTTGCACAACCTCTGGGTTTTGAGTCTCATGAACATCCCGATCATGTTTACAAATTAAAAAGAGCCTTGTATGGACTCAAGCAAGCCCCTAGGGCTTGGTATGAGCGCTTAAGCAAGTTTTTACTTGATCAAGGGTATTCAAGAGGCAAAATGGACACAACCCTTTTCATTAAGCGTCAAGGAAAGCATTTGATATTGGTACAAGTTTATATTGATGATATCATATTTGTGTCAACTAACATGAATCTCGTGAGAGAGTTTTCTAACCTAATGCAGAGGGAATTCGAGATATGTATGATGGGGGAACTCACATACTTTCTCAGATTGCAAATTAAACAGCTTAAGGAAGGAACATTTGTGAGTCAAACAAAGTATTGTTTGGAAATTCTCAAGAGATTTGACATGGAAAATTCCAAAGCCATAGACACACCTATGCTGACATGCGCAAACTTGAATAAAGATGAAAGTGGTAAGGACGTAGAGGTAAAGAGATATCGAGGTATGATTGGCTCACTTCTTTATCTTACCGCCTCTAGACCCGACATTATGTTTAGTGTGTGCATGTGTGCTGTAACACCCCACTTCCCAAAATCAATTAAATTAATAAACATTATAAATAAACAAAATCAGAGTTCCAATTCTCCCAAGTGGGATATCACATAAAAACAACGTTTCCTTATAAAAAGGTTTTTCTCCAAATACAGCGGAATGTTAAATAATAAAATTCAATAAAAGTTTGATACGTTCACAGGGAAATAAAATATAAGTTCAACATAAAACAAATAAAAACGCCCAAGTCCCGTGCTACGTATCAGAGCATCCTAGACTCGACAATCACACCAATATCCAAGCTAGCTAAGCACCTGGATTATCTGTACTTCCGAAGAAGCACAGACCACAACAACAACAAAGGGGTGAGAAAACATGATCAAAAATATAATGGTAATGTAATACATGTAAATAAGGTAGTACAACACACCAACACACCAAGATTCACCCCTAACAACACCATATGACGAACCTACTGTTCAAATTACAATATAACATATTATAATGCAAAATGCAACTCAACACCATGCATGCGGTACCGACTCGTTGGTTCATTCAATCGAACCTGGATAGATCACTTACGCTCCTCCTGAGACATGATCTATCCCCCACCATTCTCCACAAAGGAGTACGGATGAATCACTTACGCTCCTCCTGAGACATGATTCATCCCACCAAAACACCATGATATGCACACACCAATGCATAACTAATATATTTAGGCACTCAACGTGCACACGATCCTCCTGATCATATCATCATACATCAATGCATATATGTATAGATATAACATACACCAACACCATATAAATCAACCAGATAGTAAACAAGTTCATATTCTATCACCAAGATACAAACACATCCCACTACTCGGGGATACACGATCCTACTGATCACTACATACATATATATCAACTAATTGTCCACTAGTCATTATTACGGGAAACATGCACTATCACCAAGTACACAAGTTAGTTCCCACACTCATCATTCTTACAGTGCATCAAGGCCAAAGGGATCACACAAGCCCAAGCTCAAGGCCAAAACATCACAAAAATCACATTCTGGTTCTGCTACGTTCGCTGGCATTCGCCAGGCGAACCTGCTGGCGAAGCCCTCATTTCACTATCGTGCACTCGCCAGGCGAACCTTCATTCGCCAGGAGAACCTTCGCTGGCCACACTTGCCAGGCGAAGTTCCTACCCTTTAGGTCTGGGACTTAATTCTGAATTATTCGCTGCCACTCGCCTCAGCTCGCCAGGCGAACACTCGCCTCCACTCGCCAGGCGAAGCTTCGCCAACACTCGCCAGGCGAAGCCCAGCGAATGCTGCGATTTCACCAATTTCTCACAGTTCTGCAGAGTGCTTTCTAAGCCAAATGGGTTAAACTTCCTACTTCTAATTCACCTCTTAACATCAGTACTAACAACATAGATATCATAACTTATCGGTTTCTAGACTACATTCCCAATTCAATTCTTAGGCATTCTATCGATATCCCAAAAGGTCACACAGAATTTTCCCTAAAATCATAACTCAACCTATACGCCAAATTAACCAAAAACAACAATTCATTCAACGATTACTATCCAATTATCAACAGTCGTCATCAATCACAACATATCAACTCACAATATCATATATAGATGATCTTTCTACGGGGTTAAGGAATCCCCAACTACCCTATACATGTATAAACCATTTCCCAATCAAGTTTCTCCCCCCTTACCTTGTTAATCGGTTGATCGATGAAAGAACCCTCCAAGGTTTGGCCAATTCTGATTTTCCCCCGTTCCTTCGTTCTTCGCTCCCTTTTCCGTTCTTCTCACTTCTCTCCTTTCTATCGTTCTTTTTCCACTTTCTCTAACTTCTCACAATGTATCGTAAAAACTACTAACCCCTCACATTTTCTATTTTAATTCTCTAATCCCAATAATAATAATAACTTAATAATAATAATAATAACTTAATAAAATAATAATAATAATAATAATAATATTATCTCACCAAAATAATAATAATATTAATAACAATAGTAACTATAATAAATATAATAATAATAATAATATTCCCACCAATATTAATATTATACATTATATTATTATATTCACCAAAACACCACCAATAATCCTCCCACATTAGGGACACCCACCAAAGGGCACACCAACACATAATATTTAAAATAATAAGAAAATGACTAAATAATTAAAATGGGTGTTACAACTCTCCCCCACTTTAATTATTTTCGTCCTCGAAAATTACCTGATGGAAATAGCTCCGGATACGCTTCTCGCATCCTGCTTTCCAACTCCCAGGTCACACTGCCTCCTGCAGCACCTCCCCAAGCTACCTTCACCAAAGGTATCTCTTTCCCTCGGAGCTGTTTCATCTTACGGTCCTCGATCCTCAACGGCATCGTCTCAACAGTAAGATTCTCCCGAACCTGAACATCATCTCTCTGAATAACATGAGATGGATCAGAAACATACTTTCACAATTGCGACACATGAAACACATCATGTAAGTTTGACAACTCAGGCGGCAACGCCACCCTATAAGCCACATCACCAATTCTCTGCAAAATCTCATAAGGTCCAATGAACTTAGGATCCAGCTTCTTGGACTTCAATGCACGACCCACACCAGTCATCGGATTAACTCTTAGGAATACGTGATCACCTACACAGAATTCCAACTCTTTCCTCCAATTATCATGATAGCTTTTCTGCCTACTCTGAGACACTTTCAATTTCTCACGAATCATTTGAATGGTCTCAGTAGTCTGCTGTACAATTTTTGGTCCAAGCACCACACTCTCACCAGTCTCATACCAACACAGAGGAGTCCTACACCTCCTCCCATACAAAGTTTCAAACGGTGCCATTTCGATACTAGAATGGTAACTGTTATTGTACGTGAACTCAATCAATGGTAAATGAGTATCCCACGCACCACCCTTTTCTAACACACAAGCTCTCAACAAATCTTCAAGCGACTGAATAGTCCTCTCCGACTGACCATCAGTTTGCGGATGATAAGCTGAACTCAACTTCAACTTAGTTCCCAAAGCTTCCTGCAAGCTTTTCCAAAATTCCGAAGTAAACCGCGGATCTCTATCCGATACAATACTGGACGGAACACCATGTAACTTCACAATTACCCGAATGTAAATATCCGCCAGCTTCGTTAATGGAAAACTAATATTGAGCGGCACAAAGTGTGCAGACTTCGTCAATCGATCCACAATCACCCATATAGCATCAAAACCTCTCGCCGTATTCGGCAAACCTGTCACAAAATCCATAGTAATGCAATCCCATTTCCAAACCGGAATCTCTAATGGTTGCATAAATCCAGAAGGTCTCTGGTGTTCCACCTTCGACTTCTGACATGTCAAACAGGCATACACAAATTGAGCTATGTCTCTTTTCATACCAGACCACCAAAATAATTTCTTCAAATCATGATACATTTTCGTAGCTCCCGGATGAATACTCAGGCTACTACGATGTCCTTCGCTCAAAATTGACTTTTTCAATTCTTCATCATCTGGTACACAAATCCTGCCTCTAAATCTCAACACACCTGTACTATCCAATTTAAAGTCACTATCGGAGTCACTCCCTACTCCAGGCATCAAATCTACCAATTTCACATCCAACTTCTGATTTTCTCTAATCATCTCCAAGAAGTCATTATTTACCTGCAACATACCCAACATTACACTATCTGCAGTAGTCTCACAAACCATGCTCAAATCTCTAAACTGTTCAATTAACTCAATTTCTTTCACCATCAGAGCTGCCATATGAATTGCTTTCCTACTCAAAGCATCTGCCACTACATTGGCCTTTCCTGGATGATAACTCAAACTGAAGTCATAATCCTTCAAAAATTCCAACCATCTTCTCTGCCTCATATTCAGCTCTTTCTGATCAAACAGGTATCTCAGACTCTTATGATCACTAAACACTTCAAATCTTGAACCATATAAATAGTGTCTCCAAATTTTCAACACAAAAACAACCGCAGCTAATTCAAGATCATGAGTCGGATAATTTCGCTCATGCACTCTCAATTGTCGTGATGCATATGCTACTACTTTACCATTCTGCATCAGAACCCCGCCTAATCCCATCTTAGACGCATCACAATACACCACAAACGGTTCACTCGGAGTCGGTAACACTAACACCGGTGCCGTAGTCAATCTCTTTTTCAACTCTTCAAAACTTTCTTCACAAGCAGCATCCCATACAAAAACTTGGTTCTTTCCCGTCAACTGAGTTAATGGCAACGCCAAATTAGAGAACCCTTCAATAAACCTGCGATAATAACCGGCTAACCCCAAAAAGCTTCTAATCTCTGTCGCTGTCTTCAGCGGTTCCCATTGCAATACTGCACTTACTTTTGACGGATCCACCGCTATTCCATCTTCAGATATTACATGCCCCAAGAAACTTACTTTCTCCAACCAAAAGTCACACTTTGACAGTTTAGCAAATAATTTATTTTCCTTCAACACTTGCAAGGCAATTCTCAGATGTCCTGCATGCTCTTCATCAGATTTAGAATAAATTAATATATCATCAATAAACACTACAATGAACTGATCCAAGTAAGAATGGAAAATTCTGTTCATATACTCCATAAATACTCCTGGTGCATTAGTCACTCCAAACGGCATTACAGCATATTCGTAATGTCCATATCGAGTCCTAAAGGCAGTCTTCTGAATATCACCTTCTTTTACTCTCATCTGATGATAACCCGATCTTAAGTCGATCTTACTAAATACACGAGCTCCCACCAGCTGGTCCATCAAATCATCAATCCTAGGTAAAGGATACTTATTCTTAATAGTCACTTTATTCAATTGACGGTAATCAATGCACAGACGCATACTACCATCCTTCTTCTTCACCAACAACACTGGAGCTCCCCACGGCGATACACTTGGTCTAATAAACTTTCTATCCAACAATTCTCCAATCTGAGACTTCAACTCAGCCAATTCCACTGCAGACATCCTGTACGGCGCCATAGAAATAGGTCTCGTACCAGGAACAAGATCAATACCAAATTCTACTTCTCGCGTCGGAGGCAATTCCGTAATGTCGTCAGGAAACACTTCTGGAAATTCATTCACCACTGCTAATTCCTCCATTGGCACTTTGTTATCCATCGATAAAGTTGCAAATAAAGCAAACACTCTAGTTTCATCTTCCAACAAGGCCCTCAATTCTTTATTAGACAAAGAACTTGCCACAACTTCCTCTTCAGGGGTCAGGAACAACAATTCCTTCCGAAAACAATCGATGTAGACTCGGTTGAACTCTAACCAGTTCATACCCAGAATAACATCCAACTTACCAAGTGGTAGACAAATCAGATCCATTCCAAATTCTCTATCGAAAATAGTCAGCGGACACTTCAGGCATACCAAAGAAGTAGTCACTGAACCTATAGAGGGTGTCTCAATAGTCATCTGTCTCTCCAGAGTGGACGACACCAAACCTATCCTCTTCACACAATCTACAGAAATAAACGAGTGCGTTGCACCCGTATCAATAATAGCAATCAAAGGAATATTATTGATAATACAAGTACCTCTGATAACACGCTCATCACTGGCAGCTTGAGTTCCTGCCAAGGCAAACACTTTTCCACCAGCCGGAGACGTTTGAGGCTTCTTCGGCTTCTCACAATGTGTACTGATATGACCCTTCTCACCACAGTTATAACAGGTCGGCATAGTTGCTCTGCAATCAGTTATCACATGACCTGGTTTCCCACACTTAAAACATTTCTTGGCCTCATTAGGACAATCATTAGCACGGTGTCCCATACCACCGCACCGAAAACATTTCCCTTCAGCAGATGCTCTCCCATCTCTAGGCTTCTTATCAACAACAGCTTTACGTTTTCCTTTATCAGCAGCAACACTATAAGGAGTACCACTAAACCTCTGTTTACCCTTACGGTCATTAACAGCTTTGTAGTGCGCAATCCTTGCTCGGTTATCGTTATCATAAATCCTACTTCTGCTTACCAGCTCAGGATAGCTCCTGATCTTCTGACAAGCAATCCCCAACTTAATCTCTGGACGCAGTCCATTCTCAAACTTTAAGCACTTAGAAGTCATTGCCCCCTCCACATTATAGTGGGGACAATACTGCACCAGCTCCTCAAACTTAGCAGCATACTCTGCTACAGTCATACTACCCTGTTTCAGCTCTAAGAATTCAATTTCCTTAGCGCTTCGGATATCTTCCGGGAAATACTTCTCCAGAAAACCTTTCCGAACCACCTCCCAAGTAATGGCGGTTCCAGCAGCTTCCAATCATTGGCGACTATTGTCCCACCAGGCTTCAGCCTCACCTTCTAACATGTGAGTACCAAACCTCACCTTCTGCTCATCAGTACATTCCATCGTTCTGAAGATCTTTTCAATTGCCTTCAGCCACTTCTGAGCAGCTTCAGGATCCAAAACTCCTCCTTCGAACGTCGGCGGCTTGTTGCTCCGAAACTGCGCCAAACTCCTGAATTGGGCATGTGCAGTTTGATTCTGATTAGCAACCGCCTGCGCCATTGCTTGCATAGCAGCAGCCAATGCAGCATCGTTCCTTCCTGCCATACTTCTCAAAAGAACAACACCAGGTTAAAAGATATTCAACTACGTCATAAAGGACAGACTCAACTCGACTCAACAACACTGGCCGGACGGACCGACCTGCTCTGATACCAATTGTAACACCCCACTTCCCAAAATCAATTAAATTAATAAACATTATAAATAAACAAAATCAGAGTTCCAATTCTCCCAAGTGGCATATCACATAAAAACAACGTTTTCTTATAAAAAGGTTTTTCTCCAAATACAGCGGAATGTTAAATAATAAAATTCAATAAAAGTTTGATACGTTCACAGGGAAATAAAATATAAGTTCAACATAAAACAAATAAAAACGCCCAAGTCCCGTGCTACGTATCAGAGCATCCTAGACTCGACAATCACACCAATATCCAAGCTAGCTAAGCACCTGGATTATCTGTACTTCCGAAGAAGCACAGACCACAACAACAACAAAGGGGTGAGAAAACATGATCAAAAATATAATGGTAATGTAATACATGTAAATAAGGTAGTACAACACACCAACACACCAAGATTCACCCCTAACAACACCATATGACGAACCTACTGTTCAAATTACAATATAACATATTATAATGCAAAATGCAACTCAACACCATGCATGCGGTACCGACTCGTTGGTTCATTCAATCGAACCTGGATAGATCACTTACGCTCCTCCTGAGACATGATCTATCCCCCACCATTCTCCACAAAGGAGTACGGATGAATCACTTACGCTCCTCCTGAGACATGATTCATCCCACCAAAACACCATGATATGCACACACCAATGCATAACTAATATATTTAGGCACTCAACGTGCACACGATCCTCCTGATCATATCATCATACATCAATGCATATATGTATAGATATAACATACACCAACACCATATAAATCAACCAGATAGTAAACAAGTTCATATTCTATCACCAAGATACAAACACATCCCACTACTCGGGGATACACGATCCTACTGATCACTACATACATATATATCAACTAATTGTCCACTAGTCATTATTACGGGAAACATGCACTATCACCAAGTACACAAGTTAGTTCCCACACTCATCATTCTTACAGTGCATCAAGGCCAAAGGGATCACACAAGCCCAAGCTCAAGGCCAAAACATCACAAAAATCACATTCTGGTTCTGCTACGTTCGCTGGCATTCGCCAGGCGAACCTGCTGGCGAAGCCCTCATTTCACTATCGTGCACTCGCCAGGCGAACCTTCATTCGCCAGGCGAACCTTCGCTGGCCACACTTGCCAGGCGAAGTTCCTACCCTTTAGGTCTGAGACTTAATTCTGAATTATTCGCTGCCACTCGCCTCAGCTCGCCAGGCAAACACTCGCCTCCACTCGCCAGGCGAAGCCCAGCGAATGCTGCGATTTCACCAATTTCTCACAGTTCTGCAGAGTGCTTTCTAAGCCAAATGGGTTAAACTTCCTACTTCCAATTCACCTCTTAACATCAGTACTAACAACATAGATATCATAACTTATCGGTTTCTAGACTACATTCCCAATTCAACTCTTAGGCATTCTATCGATATCCCAAAAGGTCACACAGAATTTTCCCTAAAATCATAACTCAACCTATACGCCAAATTAACCAAAAAAAACAATTCATTCAACGATTACTATCCAATTGTCAACAGTCATCATCAATCACAACATATCAACTCACAATATCATATATAGATGATCTTTCTACGGGGTTAAGGAATCCCCAACTACCCTATACATGTATAAACCATTTCCCAATCAAGTTTCTCCCCCCTTACCTTGTTAATCGGTTGATCGATGAAAGAACCCTCCAAGGTTTGGCCAATTCTGATTTCCCCCCGTTCCTTCGTTCTTCGCTCCCTTTTCCGTTCTTCTCACTTCTCTCCTTTCTATCGTTCTTTTTCCACTTTCTCTAACTTCTCACAATGTATCGTAAAAACTACTAACCCCTCACATTCTCTATTTTAATTCTCTAATCCCAATAATAATAATAACTTAATAATAATAATAATAATAACTTAATAAAATAATAATAATAATAATAATATTATTATTATCTCACCAAAATAATAATAATATTAATAACAATAGTAACTATAATAAATATAATAATAATAATAATAATAATATTCCCACCAATATTAATATTATACATTATATTATTATATTTACCAAAACACCACCAATAATCCTCCCACATTAGGGACACCCACCAAAGGGCACACCAACACATAATATTTAAAATAATAAGAAAATGACTAAATAATTAAAATGGGTGTTACATGTGCTCGATATCAATCGGCTCCTAAGGAATCCCATTTAAAAGATGTTAAGCGTATACTTCGCTACCTATCTGGTACTCTGAAGTATGGGCTATGGTATTCCAAAGGAAATGATTGTTCATTGGTAGGCTTCTCCGATTCCGACTTTGCCAGGTGCAAATCGGATAGGAAAAGTACTAGTGGTACTTGTCACCTATTTTCAAACTCTTTGGTTAGTTGGCATAGCAAGAAACAAGTTTATGTTGCCTTGTCAACTACTGAAGCGGAATACGTTGCCGCCGGCAGTTGTTGCGCTCAAGTCTTGTGGCTTAAGCAACAATTGTTGGATTTTAACCTCAAACTTGAACGTATTCCTATTTTCTGTGATAACACAAGTTCCATTAATCTTACCAAAAATTCGGTGTTACATTCACGCACCAAACATATCGAAATTCGATACCATTTTCGTAGGGATCATGTAGAGAAAGGGGATGTTGTTTTTGAACATGTTGACACTAAAAATCCACTAGCGGACATTTTCACAAAACCGCTAGCCACTGAACCTTTCTTTCATATCCGACGAGAACTTGGTATTCTCGATATTTCGGATCGTGTTTCATAATATTACTTGCACATCTTTTATTCATTTATGATTATATTGTGGTACATCTAACAAATTGCAAGTTGTTATAAGTACACCTGTATATTTCATCAAGCTACCTTTGGCATGAAGGTGATGTTTTTCCTTTACTCTCACTCTACTCCTCTATCTCTAATTTCTCGTGTTAAAAGTTGCCTCATACTATGTGTTAAAATTGTCAATATGATCTATTATATGCATCATGTCTGTTTGATTGCTTGATAGTTGATGTGGCTTTGTACTTATGTCTCATTTGTTGCTCATATGTGCATAAACATGAAAATATGCAAATTTTGCCTGCATGAGTCAACCGCTACAGGGTATGGTCGACGCACACAAGTAAAATTTTGAATTTCTCAATTTTCACACAGTATGCATCGACGCATACAGAGAAGCGGTCAATGCATCGCACGAAAATTTTGAAATTTGGTTTCAAAAACGTTCAAACTGAAGGTGAGAAAATTACTTAGAAGGGGAGGGGGTTGAATAAGTATGACAAATAATCAAAGATTCAAACACAGTTATTTTTATCCTGGTTCGTTGAACTCAACTACTCCAGTCCACCCTCTCAAGAGTGATTTTCCTTTCTCAGTCAAGGACTTAATCCACTATTTAATCAAACAAATTATAATAGTAACACCTAAGAACAACTGTTCTTAGTCTTCTCAAGAGCTACTGATCCCAACTGGATCCTCTTAAGGAAACCTTTTACAATCAATGTAAAACTAATACAAGAGTAAGAATGCTTCTAAAAAGCTATTATCACAACTGTGATATTTCTCTTAAGTTTAAGAACAATGTTACAGCAAATAGAATATAAGAGCTTTTGAGAGATTTGCTTTGAGTAAATTTTGCAAGTAGTTCGTTACTGAAGAAGATGGAGTGGACTTCTTTATATAGGCACTTAGATCCATGAAGTCTTCTCAACGTTGAAGGCTGTGCTGAAAAGCCTGGAGCCTTTTGTCTTTACATTGGAGGCTGTGCTGAAAAAGCCTGATGCTTTTTTGTCTTTTACTTTGCAGAAACTTTCCTTAGAATGGAATGCACAGATAAAACCTTTTTGTCTGTGTTCTTGTGTCTAGCATAAAAGAGGAAAGAGTTGTAGAGATATGCCAACGTACATATTCAAATCTTCTTCACTAAGTAAGTTCAGCTATCAACAGAGTCTGGATCTTCAGAATCTCCAGAGTAGAGATCTTCTGGATCTTCAGAGTCTTGGGATGTTCTTCAGATTATGCTGAATCAGAGTATGTGCAGCTTGTGTGCTTGAGCGTGTAATTCTGTCAGAGCAGAGTCTTCTATATCAGATTCTCAATACTTATGCAGCGCAGTATCTTCAGAGTCTTCTGATGACTAAGCTTCTGAACTCTCAGAGTCTTTTATTCTTTAGAGGCTTCTGCTTCAGAATCTTTAGTAGATAGCACTCAGATTCTTCTGGAGGCAGCATTTAGATCTTCATCTAAGATGCTCTTGAACCTTTGAAGCCTTTCATAATATCATTGTTCAGATCCAAATTTGCTCTTTAAGAATATTTTCTTTAGTACCTGTAGCAAACAGTCTAGAACAAATTTAGAGTATATAATTCTTGAATACAAAATTCATAAGTGTTATCATCAAAACATAGAGATATAACTAAGAAACAATCTGTGTTCTTACAATCTCCCCCTTTTTGATGATGACAAAACATGAGGAATTTTGTTCAATTAAAAAGATATGAATTATAACTCCCCCTGAGATTAACAATCTCCCCCTGAAATAAATACTCTAATAGAAGAAAACACTTCCCTTTTTGATTAAGTATATTTCAGATTCAGAGCCTGATGCAAGAGGTTTGACTTTCAGAATCAAATCTTGATACCAGATAATTATGACTTCCTTCAGTCAGAGCTCCTGGTTATCATCTTGCTTGAATTATCTTCCAGAGTAAAGGTATCAGAGTAAGCTATCAGAGTTGATTGAATACTCAGATTTGCTTTGAAGATCAGGTTCTGGTTAGAAAAGTCTCAGGGTAACTTCAATGAATTATGTCAGATATATCAATGTAATCTGAAAGACTTAAATTCAAAGTAAGTTAATAAAATGTCTGAATTTCAGTTTTAGTAATTGCTTATAGTTTGAACAATCAGATTCTCTTTTTCTCCCCCTTTTTGTCATAATCAAAAAGATTTTTAAAGGCATAAAGATACAGAAGAAAAGAAGCATATAGAAGCAAAAACATCAACATTCATTTAAGCAGATCAAAGTTCATAATCAAACAGATAGATGCTAAAAAGCATAACACAATAATAAGAAAACAACAGAAGCAATAACATGTGCAAAAACATCAAATAAAACTAAGTCTGGCGTGAGGCAATAAGGATCAGAAGCTCTGTCATTTTGGCAGTTGACTCTTCTTGCTTAGACATCCAGGTCTTGATCTCATCAGTTGTCTTCTCTTTCTTAACCATCCAATCTTTTATTTCCTTGACATCATTCACAAGCTCTGTGACCACAGATGAAGAAGGAGCGGATGCATTAGCAGCAGTGTTCTCTTCAGACTGGTTCTCTTCAGAAGCTTGTTCAACCATTTTAGATTCAGGAGCCTCTGGAGGAGCAGCTTCCAGAAGCAACACAGGAGGAGGAGGAGGCATGTTCATCAGAGTTATCTTGATTAATTCTGCAAACTGAGTCTTAGCAAGCTTAGAGCATTTAGCTCTAACTTTTAAAGCAGCTTTGTTGAACATCCAAATGAAACGCTTCCAAGCAGCATTTGAAACAGTTGGATCCAAACTTGTCATGCACACATCCTTAACACGAGCATATTCAGAATCTATCTCCTTCTTGAATATTTCAAACATAGCATTAACACATGGTCCTAGATCTGGCTGTTCAGACTGTTCAGAGGGTTTAAGATTAGGAGTGTTAGCAGGAGTAGGTTCAGATGGTTGAGGTTCAGATGGTTGTGGTTGAGGTGATGTTGGTTGAGATGTTTGGATGTCAGATTGAGGGAGTTCAGATGGTTGAGGAATGGTTTGTGTTTCAGATAGATTGGTTTCAAATGGTTGAGGGATGGTTTGTGTTTCAGATGTTTGAGTTTCAGATGGTTGAATTTCAGATGGTTGAGATATGGTTTTCTGAGGTGGGGAGTTGGGTGGAGTATGAAACGTGGAAATGTTAACATGTTCCTTCATAGTACTGTCAGAACGTGCTTGTTTGAGTGACTCTGGTTCAAAATCAGATGAATCAGATGATTCACAATCAGAAGATTCATCTGAGTGAACAGATGTTGAAGAAATGATAATGGATTGATTGAGGGGTTCTATATCCAGAATATTGTCAGAAAGATTTGGATCTTCTGATGGAACTGGTTGTTCAGAGTGTTCAGTTTGAACAGTCTCTGGTTGGTTTGGTTCTGAAATGATTATATCTGGTTGGGGAATTTCTAATTGGGAATTTTCTGGTTGTGAAATTGCTGGTTGTGGAATTTCTGTTTGTGGAATTTCTATTTGTGAAATTTCTGGTTGAGTAATTTCTGTTTGTGGAATTTCTGATTGAATTGTTTGAGGGGGTTCAGAGGGAATTGGTACAGAAGATGGTTGTGAATGTACTGGTTCAGATGAGGGTGGTTCAGATGAAAGGTTTGCAGATTGTTTGGGTTTAGAAGTTCTATGTCTAAGGTTTAGAGAGAGTTGAGGTGATGAAAGGGGTGAATGAACAGTAGGTGTAGGATCAGATGTTAATACCTGATGAATAGTGTCTCTAATCTCTTCTAGAGTGGCATCTCTAGAATTGATTCTGGCTTTCTTTGCTCCTTTCTTCTTCTTCCTTGGAACTTCAGATACTTTCCTTTTCTTCTAAACCGATCCTTCTTCAGCTTTTCTCTTACTACGCCTTTCCTTCATCAGATTGGGCATTTCTTCTCCTTGTTTCTGAACAAGGTTAGCAGGTAGAGGTATTCCTTCCTTCAGACACTCTGCAATGTAAGTCCAGACAATACTTTTTGGTTCATCTGCACTGAACATTGGGAAGTCTTCTAAGGGTATCCTTCTGCCATTGACCTCCTCAGAGTTTATCTTCCTTAGTTTACCATTCAGCTCTGAAATGATTTTCATCCTTTTCAGAGTGAGTCCATTTATCTCAGATCCAATGATGTATGACAGATCCTCTGTTATCTTTGCATCTGTTAGATGCTTTACCAACTTGTTTTCTACAAGGATGTCTGAAATAAGTCTTCCCAGAGGTATCCAAGTTCTAACTTTCCCAGCTTTAGCTCTGACCTCTTCTATAGTCTCTTTGACATGAGTCAGAAGATGACTGAAGATCAGATAGGGCAGATCCACCTTAACATTCTGGCTGATGCAGTACATGAAGTACAGATGCTCTGAACTCACATAGTCTGGTGAGTTGGTTGACTTTCTGTGAAAGATTGTACTCATAAATATCTTTGCCCAGATCCTATAGATAGGTTTCAGATCTTTAACCTTACTTGTTGGTGTTCCAGCTACAATTATTTCTTCATATACCTTAGCCATATCAATACGTGAAGAGGCTAGGTTTGTAACACTATCAGATTCTATATAACTGAACAGTTGCCTGATCAGTTTCTCAGTAATCACTATCTCCTTCCCAAGGACAGATGAGTGAATGAACTTAGGACCAGTACTAGCGTGAATCCAGAATTCCTTTACAAGAGTTGGGTATACAGGACCCATCAGTCTCTCAAAGTACTTCTCCCAGCCTTGAGCTTTAATGGAAGTTGTTAGGTCAAACCCATTTTCTTCTATGGATTCAAGATCAACAAAACTCTCACACAGAACCTCAAGATCTACTACTGGAGTAAATAGAGTGCGTTCAGGTTTCTTGTACATTATATTTTTGTTGGAGATTTCAGCAGCATTTGATGTAGACGTCATTGATGAAGAAGAAGATCTTGATTTGGGTTTAGGGTTTTGGTAGAGGTTGAAGAGAGAACAGAAACACATAGGTGTAGTGAGTGTGAAAAGTGTGAAAATAGTGTGATAGGTGGTATTTATAGACAACTAAAAAATCAAGCATTGGGCATAGCAAAAGACACATACGCACGTTTACACAACATTTAATGAAAGTAATCATTTCAAATTAAAATTATGACAATTGGGGGGGAAATCCAAGAAAAATGAGATTTTCAAAGCAATACCTAAAACGTCAAATCAGTAGAGCACTCCATCTTTTCAGATACTGAGTGACACATGTTTGCTTTGTATGTGCATCTGATACCTCTCAAGAAATGAAACGTTTCCAATCATTCAGATCTTCTGAGTTTGTTAGTTCAGAGTTTCACACAAATAAATTAATTAAAGATAAATGAACAAATAATCAGATGAAATACTTCAGATCTTTAAACATTTTGCATCTGATAAGTTGCCTCTGATAAATATTACTCTGGACAAAAATCCATACAAATATTTTTCAGAATGAACTTAAATCTATCTTCAGCAAGGGGTTTTGTGAAAATATCAGCCCATTGATGATCTGTATCAACAAAAGCTAGATTTATTACACCCTTCTGAACATAGTCTCTGATGAAGTGATGTTTAATTTCTATATGTTTAGCCTTAGAATGTAAAATTGGATTTTTTGACAAACATATAGCAGAAGTATTATCACAGAAGATAGAAAGATTACTTTCATAGATCAGATAATCTTCTAACTAACTCTTCATCCAGAGCATCTGCGTACAACATCCAGCAGCAACAATGTATTCTGCCTCTGTAGTTGATAGTGCAATAGTGGGTTGCTTCTTGTTGTACCATGAGATCAGATGACTTCCAAGAAACAGACAGCTTCTAGAAGTGCTTTTACGTTCAACTCTGTCTCCAGCATAATCAGCATCATAGAATCCAACTAATGAAAATTCATCAGATCTTCTGTAACACTGACCCATGTTAGTAGTACCTTTCAGATACCTTAGAATCCTCTTAATAGCTGTTAAGTGTGATTCTCTAGGATCTGATTGGAATCTTGCACATAAGCAGACACTAAACAGAATATCAGGTCTAGAAGTAGTCAAGTATAGAAGAGATCCTATCATACCTCTGTAGAGTTTATGATCTACCTTCTTACTTACCTCTTCCTTACTTAGTGTGCTTGTAGGGTGCATTGGAGTCTTTGCCATTTTACTATCAACCATGTTAAACTTCTTCAGAAGCTCTTTAACATATTTGGTTTGATGTATGTAGGTGCACTCTGGAGTCTGGTTGACTTGGATTCCCAAAAAGAATCTCAATTCTCCCATCATGCTCATTTCAAACTCTTCCTGCATACATTTAGCAAACTCCTTTCCAAGCATAATATTTGTTGATCCAAAAATAATATCATCTACATAAATTTGACAAATCAACAAATCTTTCTTAAGAGTCTTACAAAATAAAGTTGTATCCACTTTTCCTCTGATAAAATTTTTCTTCAGAAGGAAATTGCTCAACCTCTCATACCAAGCTCTGGGAGCTTGTTTTAAGCCATAAAGAGATTTCTTTAGTTTAAAAACATGATCTGGAAAGTTTTCACTTTCAAAACCAGGAGGTTGATGGACATATACTTCCTCTTCTATAATACCATTAAGAAAGACACTTTTAACATCCATCTGATACAGAGTGATGTTATACTATGCAGCAAATGAAATAAGAAGGCGTATAGATTCTAACCTTGCCACTGGAGCATAAGTTTCAGTGTAATCAATACCTTCTTGTTGATTGTATCCTTGAGAAACCAGCCTTGCCTTATTCCTTTCAACTTCTCCCTTTTCATTCAACTTATTCCTGAAGACCCATTTTGTTCCAATAACATTGAATCCTTTAGGTCTAGGAACCAGATCCCAAACTTCATTTCTGGTGAATTGATTTAGCTCTTCTTGCATGGCAATAATCCATTCATTATCTTTCAGAGCCTCATCCACAGATGTTGGTTCAATTATTGACACTAAGCCAAACAATGAAGATTCAGATGTTCTGAGATAGGATCTTGTCCTGATTGGATCATCTTTCTTTCCAATAATCACATCTTCTGGGTGAGATGCCTTGATTCTGGAAGAAGATCCTCTGACATTTGATCTTTCAGAAATGTGTAAGTTGTCCAATTGAGAAGATAGGGGAATAGCATCTGGAGTTGCTTCAGATTCCTTCTCTTTAGCCTTTTCTGCCTCTGATCCTTCAGAGTCTGTGAGAATCACTTCTCTATCTGCAGAATTCTCAAACTGCTTTGGCTTTTCAGAGCCAAGCTTATCATCAAATCTTACATGAATAGATTCTTCCACAATCTGTGTTTCAGTATTGAATACTCTGTAGCCTTTAAAGCATTCAGAATAACCAAGCATGAAACACTTCTGTGCTTTGGAATCAAACTTGTTAAGATTCTCTTTAGTGTTAAGTATATAACAAGTACATCCAAAAGGATGAAAATATGAAATGTTAGGCTTTCTGTTCTTCCACAGTTCATATGGAGTCTTTTTCAGAAGAGGTCTTACAGACACTCTGTTCTGAATGTAACAGGCTGTGTTGATTGCTTCTGCCCAAAAGTGTTTTGCCAGATTTGTCTCATTGATCATGGTTCTGGCCATTTCTTGCAGAGTCCTGTTTTTCCTCTCTACAACCCCATTTTGTTGTGGAGTTCTAGGACAGGAAAAATCATGAGCAATGCCATTTTCAGAAAAACATTTTTCAAAATATTTATTTTCAAATTCACCACCATGATCACTTCTGAATTTTATAATTTTGAAATCTTTTTCAATCTGGACTTGCTTGCAGAAGTCAAAGAACATAGAATGTGACTCATCCTTGTGTTTTAAGAACTTTACCCATGTCCATCTACTATAGTCATCAACAATGACTAATCCATACTTCTTGCCTCTGATGGATGCAGTTTTCACTGGTCCAAACAGATCAATATGAAGTAATTCTAGTGGTTTGGAAGTAGAAACAACATTTTTTGATTTAAAAGATGTTTTTGAAAACTTCCCCTTTTGGCATGCTTCACAAAGAGCATCTGAGGTGAACTTCAGATTAGGAAGTCCTCTGACAAGATTAAGTTTATTAATCTGAGATATACGTCTCATATTAATATGGCCCAATCTTCTGTGCCAGACCCATTGCTCTTCATTAATAGACAAGAGGCATTTAACATTCTGAACTTTAAGTTCTGAAAGATTTATTTTATAAATGTTGTTTTTCCTCTTACCACTAAATAGGATAGAGCCATCCTTTTGACTAATAGCTTTACAACATTTTTGATTAAAGGTAATATCATAACCATTGTCACTTAATTGACTTATGGACAATAAGTTATGTTTTAAGCCTTCAACAAGTAAAACATTAGTTATAGAGGGAAGTTTACCATTTCCAATAGTGTCAGATCCAATGATCTTGCCTTTCTGGTTCCCTCCAAACTTCACGTCACCTCCAGATCTAAGTTCCAGGCTTTGGAACATAGACCTTTCTCCTGTCATGTGTCGTGAGCATCCAGAATCCAGGTACCATGACTGGCGTCCTGATCTTGCTGCTAAGAACATCCGCAACAGGGATTATTTTGCTCTTAGGTACCCAGATCTTCTTGGGTCCTTTAGGGTTAGTTGGTCTGTAGGTTTGTCTAAACTTATGTTTTTCAACATAATGTTTATTCTGACTTGCCTTGGGTTTAAACACATAAGTATTCTTCTCAGAGCTTGTGTGTTTAATGTCATTTAAGTGACCAAACTTAAATTGAGAGTATAAAGGTGTCTTCTTGATGAAGAGTTTGTCAACAGATTTTGGATTACTTCCAGAGGAAGATTCATATCCAATACCTCTTCTGTTATTCCCACTAACACCATAGATCATAGAAGCCATCTTGCTTCTATCTAAACTCTTAGTAAGGAATCTCTGAAAGCTAGAGTCATATTTTTCTAAAATGTTTTCACATGACTTAGTCTCATATTCAGATTCTTGTTGAGCTATTTCAAAGTCATTTTTGATTTTCAGATTAATTTCTTTTTGCTCAACAAGTTCTATCTTCAGAAGATCAATCTCAGATTCAAGACTGCTTTTCAGCTTCTTGTATTTGAGTTTGATATTGTTATAACTTTTCAGAACTTCTGATAATACTTTAATAAGTTCTTCTTTAGTAAGTTTAGCCATTACCTCTTCAGCGTCATCGTCAGATTCAGAATCAGATTCAGATCCTGAAGTTCCTTCCTCCTGATCTTCTATGCTGGCCATCAGTGCAACATTAGCACATTCTTCTTCTGATTCAGAAGATGATTCAGATTCATCTGAGTCATCCCATGTTGCCATCAGAACCTTCTTCTTTTTGTCAACCTTCTTCTTGGGTTTTTCTCTTTGAAGTTTGGGGCAATCATTCTTGTAATGCCCAGGTTCTTTGCACTCATAGCATACAACTTCTTTCTTGCCAGATCTTCTGTGCCCAGAAGATTCCTTTCTATGATCAGATTTTCTGAAGTTGTTGAACTTATTTCCCTTGTGCTTCCAGAGTCTGTTGATCCTTCTGGACAACATGGATAATTCATCTTCTTCAGAAGAAGAAGATCCTTCATAGCTTTCTTCAATGACCTGTAAAGCTTTAGCAGATTTATTAGATTTTAAAGCAATAGATTTTACCTTTCTCTTTCTTCTGAGGTTCATCTTCCTCAAGCTCAGTTTCATGGCTCCTTAGTGAGCTGATGAGTTCTTCTAAAGAGATCTTGTTCAGATCTTTAGCCATCTTCAAGGCAGTCACCATTGGTCTCCATCTGGTAGGTAGACTTCTGATGATTTTCTTTACATGATCTGATGTGGAGTATCCCTTGTCCAGAACCTTTAGACCAGCTGTAAGGATCTGGAATCTAGAAAACATAGTTTCTATATTTTCAGATTCTTCCATTTTGAACGCTTCATACTTCTGTATAAGCGCTAGAGCCTTGGTCTCCTTCACTTGAGAATTTCCTTCATGAGTCATTTTAAGTGACTCAAACATTCAATGAGTTGTTTCTCTGTTAGTAATCTTTTCATACTCAGTATGAGAGATTGCATTAAGCAATATTGTCCTAGCCTTATGGTGATTTTTGAAATCCTTCTTCTGGGCTTCTGTCATTGATTTTCTATCAACTTTCTTGCCATCCTCATTTGTAGGATGTTCATAGCCATCAATAACCAAGTCCCACAAATCAGCATCATACCCAAGGAAGAAACTTTCTATCCTGTCCTTCCAGTAATCAAATTTCTCTCCATCAAACATGGGAGGCTTTGTGCTGATTCTATCCCCTTCATATTTGTTATAGTTGGATGTAGAAGTATCACCCATAATGACAAACAGATATTTATCAAAGTAAATTTTCTCACTGGATCTTTACTGACACGGTTAAGTGGTAGCACACGTAGAACCGGAGCTCTGATGCCAACTGAAGGTGAGAAAATTACTTAGAAGGGGGGGTTGAAAAATTATGACAAATAATCAAAGATTCAAACACAGTTAATTTTATCCTGGTTCGTTGAACTCAACTACTCCAGTCCACCCTCTCAAGAGTGATTTGCCTTTCTCAGTCAAGGACTTAATCCACTATTTAATCAAACAGATTACAATAGTAACACCTAAGAACAACTGTTCTTAGTCTTCTCAAGAGCTACTGATCCCAACTGGATCCTCTTAAGGAAACCTTTTACAATTAATGTAAAACTAATACAAGAGTAAGAATGCTTCTAAAAAGCTATTATCACAACTGTGATATTTCTCTTAAGTTTAAGAACAATGTTACAACAAATAGAATATAAGAGCTTTTGAGAGATTTGCTTTGAGTAAATTTTGCAAGTAGTTCGTTACTGAAGAAGATGGAGTGGACTTCTTTATATAGGCACTTAGATCCATGAAGTCTTCTCAACGTTGAAGGTTGTGCTGAAAAGCCTGGAGCCTTTTGTCTTTACATTGGAGGCTGTGCTGAAAAAGCCTGATGCTTTTTTGTCTTTTACTTTGCAGAAACTTTCCTTAGAATGGAATGCACAGATAAAACCTTTTTGTCTGTGTTCTTGTGTCTAGCATAAAAGAGGAAATAGCTGTTGAGATATGCCAACGTACATATTCAAATCTTCTTCACTAAGTAAGTTCAACTATCAACATCAGAGTCTGGATCTTCAGAATCTCCAGAGTAGAGATCTTTTGGATCTTCAGAGTCTTGGGATGTTCTTCAGATTATGCTGAATCAGAGTATGTGCAGCTTGTGTGCTTGAGCGTGTAATTCTGTCAGAGCAGAGTCTTCTATATCAGATTCTCAATACTTATGCAGCGCAGTATCTTCAGAGTCTTCTGATGACTAAGCTTCTGAACTCTCAGAGTCTTTTATTCTTTAGAGGCTTCTGCTTCAGAATATTTAGTAGATAGCACTCAGATTCTTCTGGAGGCAGCGTTTAGATCTTCATATAAGATGCTCTTGAACCTTTGAAGCCTTTCATAATATCATTGTTCAGATCCAAATTTGCTCTTTAAGAATATTTTCTTTAGTACCTGTAGCAAACAGTCTAGAACAAATTTAGAGTATATAATTCTTGAATGCAAAATTCATAAGTGTTATCATCAAAACATAGAGATATAACTAAGAAACAATCTGTGTTCTTACACAAACTTCTTTCAAATTCAAATTTTGCTTATCATTAAATGTGCATTGCTCTAGATACACTGTTACTTGCATCTACCTCATTCCTATGAACCTAATCCTCTCCTCTTCGCAAAACCCTAATTAGCATCTATAAAAAGGGGAAAATCTCATTCTCTCCACTCATTCCAAATCCTCTCAAAATCCTTGCTATTACCATCTACCTAAATCTCGTATCACCTTCCTCAAATCATCACCCATGGCTTCTAGAAGAATCACCGGTAAGAGAACCTCAAGAGCATCATCATCCGACTCCATTCCAGTGGCAGCTGTGTCATTATTTCCACCGCCATTCACCGAGGATTTCAACAAGAACTTCAGTAAAAGGGTTGTAGTCAAGCAACATGTATACTATCGGCTCTCGGCGGAGCGTATGCATCTTGCTCATATCATCTCTCTTCTGAATTTTCAAGGCATCAACAATTTCTTGGAATGTAATGCAAAGTACAGTGAAGATCTTGTGCGTATCTTCTACACATGCATTCATGAAAAATTCCAGGGCTCTCATTTCCACTCTCAAGTTGGTACTACAGAGGTTAGTCTAAATTCTGCTGTTTGGAGAAAGTATTTCAACTTGGATCTTGATGAGGATAAACCTCTTTATGAGGTAACTGATACACATACAATGGCTGGCTATGATTTTAAAACTTCTTTAAACTCAATGTTGAAAAGGCCATATCTACCGCACATTGTGGCTAGTGATGCGTTCCCAAGAACAATCACCACAGGCAAATTGAAAACAGGAGATAGAATTCTACATTGGATCATGGCGCGCATTCTACGGCCCAAGAAAGGAGGACTTTCTCGTGTAGAGTAAGCAGAAGTTCATTTAATGTATCTTTTGAAAAATAAAATCAAGATCAACTGGACCTACTATATTGCTAGTAGGATGTATGCTTTAAAAGATTCTGGTAGGGGGATCGCTCTCGCGTATGGCTCATTCATCCAAGAGATACTTACGAGTGTTGCAGTTATCTTCCCAGATTTTCCGTACACATCAATCACTTCAGACAAAGAGTTTTATCAAAAAACTCTTTCTATGATAGGTTACTTATGGTCACAAGAGCAAATGAGGTACAAATTCTTCGGGAAAGCAACTGCTCGTCAGAATGAAGTAGAATTCGATGAAAGTGAGGAAGAAAGTGAGGAAGATGCAGAAGAAGAAGAAGAGGAAGACGCAGACGAAGATCAAGAGGAACAACATACTCATCGATGAATGGAAACTGATGAGTATGTAAATGAAAATTGGGTTCAATATACAACTTCAATAGGAGAGGAAAATAATCAAGGTTGGGGTGAGTGGCAACACAATGGATGGACTACACTACGTCAATATTATCAGCCTCAACAATGGGGTGATGAAGCACCTCCATATCCTCCACAGCCACAATCTTCCAAGATTATCGACATGATGCGAGCTATGCAACTCGAACAACGCAATTTTATGCATGCTCAGGACGAGCGATTTGCTCAAATCCAAAGCCAACTCCAGATACAAAATGAAAGGTTCAATACTTTTTCAACAGATATGAATATAAGGTTTGTTACTCTAGTTGCATCCACTGAACACCAGGGGCAAGCCATCTCCCACAACATTAATCACCTAAATAGTGTTGTTGACCAGTTTACCGATTTGGCAGATCCATACCGCAACCCACACTTTTATGGGAGGGGACGAGGATACTAAATCATGCTTGCATCTTATCATCTTTGTTGTTATTGTCATGTTTCTTCATTTTTTTTTACTTATGCCAAATGTTTGCACTTTATATTGTCTTATGCCATTTTTGAGCTTCTCTTGTACTTTGGTTATTAATATATAATATGTTTATCCTTTGATATCTTGTTCATTGACAATATTTTATGCGAATATTCGTTAATGATTGGTTATTACCTGTTGTGAATTTCTGTGATTTGAACATCTAATTCTTAACCTATCTCTCTTTCTTTTTTATGTTGTCAAAGGGGGAGAAGAGTGTGCCAAGCCAAAAGAAGTGTAGAATTGCAAAAGGAAGACTATGTGAATTGGGCATTAAGCAAGGGGGAGGTTACTAATATTGCATGTTGCACACGTTGGTTTCGCACGTTTTGACATCATCAAAAAGGGGGAGTATGTGAGGGCAAATTCTCATATACCATACATACTTGGGTTTCGATGATGTCAAAACGAAATCTATGGAAGAATCGGTGTTTCGGCTCTACCACCACAAGGCAAATGCGCATCATACCTCTCAAATATCTCTCTTGAGTGAATGCCATTTCTATCTACTTTCCGTATTGAGTTCAATATATATGGAAGATCATTGGTTATGTCTAGAAGCAAAAAATCCACAAAAATAAGTATTTTTGCAAATCTACAGGTTTTTAGTCGACGCATGGTCAACGCATGGAAGAGTGCAAATTCCCATGGGTCGGCGCACGCTGACCTATGGTCGACGCATGCTGTTAAGATTTTGAATTTGTCTAAAATTGCAGGCTATGCATCGACGCATAGTCCTGCTATGGTCAACCGTTCTCTCGTTTCTGTAGTTTCTGAAGACTTTCCACTTTGTTTGAAAAGTGGTTAAGTCTGTTGGTTTTTGGGTTACTATAAATAGAAGTTTTTGTTCATTTCTTAAACAACAATTGAAACATTAAGTCAACTGCACAAGAACAAGAAAAGTAACATAGGTGCCCTAGTTCTCTTCATCTTTATCCTCAACATTTCACAACACAATAATTACACACAACAATTCTTGTTGTGCATTGTGGTTTGTTCAAGGTGATAACATCCGAAGCCGTCGATTGGGAATCCGATTCGGGTTGAGTTTGGGGTAGTTTTTCTTGAATAAAACCTTGAAGGTTTTGTCCTCCAAGATTCGTCGAATTTGGGGTATTTTTTCTTGAATAAAACCTTGAAGGAGAGAAAGCATCATCAATAACCAGAGATTTTATTTGTATATTTTGCTTGTCTATCCTTGTATAAACGTTTCAACTCAACAGGTGATATCTATATTATATCGAGCTAAATTCTAGTTTTAGAATTGAGGGCAGACGTACCCCGAAGCGAGGACGGCGGGGGAATTGCCTCAACAAATCTTTGTCTCCTTTATCTTTCAGCACTTTCATTTTTGCTTGATAATTGAGTAATTTTAGTATAAGCAATTCTATCAAGTTAGCGTTGGTTTAAGTAAGTGATTAACACTGTTTTTAACTCTAGTACAATAGTGTATTGTACAAGGAAGCTAGAGTCACTTACTCAAGGCAAAACTCACTTGAAGTGTCTCGCACGCCAAGTGTTTGATAAATTGCCTACACCAAAATTCACTTGTATTGTTTACATATTTTGGTTGGCATTATGTGTTAGAACACAGATTGGTTCTTAATATATCTCTATGTTTTGATAATAACATTAATGAAATTTTGTATGAAGTAAATATATACTCTAATTGTATTCAAGTGTTTTTGTTTCAGATATTAAAATTAATATTCCTCTGGAAGCAAAAACTCCTCTGAAAGTTAAGAATCAGAAGACTCTGAACGCTGCTTGAAAGAGACTCTGAGCAAAGCTGCAGAAGACTCTGAGCGAAAAAGCATATGTAAAGAATCAGAAGACTCTGGAAGTACTTAACGCTGCAAGTACAGAGGCTCTGATATTGAAGTCTTCTCTGATAAAGATCATTCACGCTAAAGCACATGGCTGCAAATACTCTGAATAGAGTAACTCTGATCTGAAGAACAAGGAACATCATAAGAGGATCTGATGCAAGACTGTTCCAGATTTATTGAAGAAGATGTTGTTCAAATAAAAATTCGTTGGCATATTCCTTGTCCTTATCCAAATGGATCTTTCCCCATTCGTGCATGACACAAGAATTCAAACAAAAAGGATTTGTCTGAACATTCCTCTTCTGGGAAAGAAAAGTTAAAGCAGACAGAATGCCAGTTGCACGCCCTTTAAGAAATGAAAGTGAAGTTCTATTTAAACAAGACTTCTACATTATTTCTAAGTTGACGAATCATTGAACAATAAAAGAACAATATCCAAACATCTCTCAACTTCATTCCAGATTTAATTCGTTCTTCATTTGTGTAAAATCACAGTTGTGATATAGCTTTTTAGAAGCAACTCTTAAACACACATTGTATTTTTACTTGTTGTAAAGTTCCTTAAGAGACCAAGTGTGGTCAGATTTCTTGAGAAGACTAAGACTGTTTGTCTTAGTGGTTATCACTGTAATCAATTTGATTTAGTGGACTAAGTCCTTGTTGAGAAAGGCAAATCACCTTGGTAGGGTGGACTGGAGTAGTTTGAGTTCAAACGAACCAGGATAAAAATACCTTGTTATTTTTACTATTGTCATAGTTGTTATTTGAAACCCTTATTCAACCCCCCCCCCCCCCTTCTAAGTGTTTTTCCTACCTTCAGTTGGTATCAGAGCTCTGGCTCTGTAGTGATATCACTTAACAGTGAAAGAGAAAGATCCAGTTGGGAAAAACTCTTGATTTATTTTTCTTGATTTATCATGGCTGAAACTTCAACTTCAAATAACAACAAATATGATGATAGAGATAGAATCAGCACAAAACCTCCCATGTTTGATGGAGAGAAATTTGACTATTGGAAAGAGAGAATAGATAGTTTCTTTCTAGGCTATGATGCTGATCTATGGGATTTGGTCACTGATGGTTACATTCACCCCACTGATGGTGAGGGCAAAAAGGTTGATAGAAAGCCAATGACTGACCAACAGAAAAAGGATTTTAGAAATCACCACAAAGCTAGAACCATTCTGTTAAATGCTATATCCGATACTGAGTATGAGAAAATTACAAATAGAGAAACATCATTTGACATGTTTGAGTCATTAAAGATGACACATGAAGGAAACTCTCAAGTGAAGGAGACAAAGGCCTTAGCACTTCAAAATCTGTGGAAGCAATGTTCTCAAGATTTCAGATTCTAACTGCTGGTTTGAAGGTTCTGGACAAAGGTTACTCCACCTCTGATCATGTGAAAAAGATCATCAGAAGCTTACCAACAAGGTGGAGACCAATGGTTACAATGCTGAAGCTGTCAAAGGATCTGAATAAGATCACTATGGAGGAACTTATCAGTTCCTTAAGAAGTCATGAGATTGAGCAGTAAGAAGACGAGCCTTAGAAGAAAGGTAAGTCTGTTGCATTAAAATCTAGCAAATATGCTAAAGCTTTGCAGGTAGTTGAAGAAAGCTCTGAAGAATCCTCCTCAGAAGAAGATGAACTGTCTTTGCTGTCCAGAAGGATATATCAACTCTAGAAGCATAAACAAAAGAAGTTCAGAAACTTCAAGAGACCTGATCAACATGGAGAATCTTCTGGACACAAAAGATCTGGCAAGAAAGAAGTTGTATGCTATGAGTGCAAGGAGCCAGGTCATTACAAAAATGAATGTCTCAAACTTCAGAAGGACAAGCCCAGAAAGAAGTTTGAAAAGAAGAAGAAAGTTCTGATGGCCACGTGGGATGACTCAGATGCTTCTGAATCCTCATCAGAGTCAGAGGGCGAATGTGTAAATATGGCACTGATGGCTGACATGGAGGACCACGAAGAAACATCTGAATCTGGATCAAAATCAGATTCAGAAGAGGTATTTTCTGAACTTACCAGAGCTAAACTTATTGAAAGTTTATCTGAAATGCTTGAAAACTACAGTAAGATCAAACTCAAATACAAGAAGCTTCAAAGCT
Organism: Lathyrus sativus; assembly: GCA_963859935.3. Lineage (NCBI taxonomy): Eukaryota > Viridiplantae > Streptophyta > Magnoliopsida > Fabales > Fabaceae > Lathyrus > Lathyrus sativus. The sequence continues at coordinate 549,217,337 of OZ012735.1, read as the reverse complement.
ATCTTGCATCTGAGACTAATCAGCTGAGATCAGAAGTTGCTGAGTTAAAAGCAAATTATCTTCAAATAAAAACTGATTTAGAAAAAGCTCAACAAAAGTCTGACTCAGATACTATGTCATGCTCTAAAAACATTTTAGAAGAGTATGATTATAGTTTTCAGAGGTTTCTGTTCAGAGGCCTAGATAGAAGCAAAATGGCTTCCATGATATATGGCGTAAGCAGAAACAATAGAAAAGGAATTGGATATGAATCACCCTCTAGGAAGGATTTAAATCTAAAACTTGTTGATAAGCTGATCATCAAGTATTCTCCTCTGTACACCCATTTTAAATATGGTCACCTGAATGACATAAATCACACACGTACATATTAGAACACTAAATCTTTTGTTAAACCAAAATTTCGTCAGAACAAAGATGCTTTTAAGGGAAAGAAGTTCAGACAGAACTTCAAACCAACTAACCCCAGAGGACCCAAGAAAATATGGGTACCTAAAGATAAAATAGTCTTTGTTGCAGATGTCCTTAGCAGCAAAGTTAAGACACCAGTCATGGTACCTGGACTCTGCCTGCTCACGACATATAACGGGAAGAAGGTCTATGTTCCAAAACCTGGAACTTAGATCTGGAGGAGACGTGAAGTTTGGAGGAAACCAGAAGGGCAAAATCATTGGCTCTGGAACTATTGGTAATGGTAACCTCCCTTCCATATCTAATGTTTTACTTGTTGAAGGATTAACACATAATCTATTGTCCATAAGTCAATTAAGTGACAATGGTTATGATATAGTCTTCAATCAAAAATGTTGTAAAGCTGTGAGTCAAAAAGATGGTTCAATCCTCTTTAATGGGAAAAGGAAGAACAACATTTACAAAATTAATCTTTCAGAACTAAAAGTTCAAAATGTAAAATGTCTTATGTCTGTTAACGATGAGCAATGGGTCTGGCATAGAAGATTGGGTCATATTAGTATGAGACGTATATCTCAGATTAATAAACTCAATCTGGTCAGAGGAATTCCTCAGTTGAAGTTCAACTCAGATGCTCTTTGTGAAGCATGTCAGAAAGGAAAATTTTCAAAATCTTCTTTCAAAGCTAAAAATGTTGTTTCTACCTCTAGACCATTAGAGCTACTTCATATTGATCTGTTTGGGCCAGTGAAAATTGCATCCATTAGAGGCAAGAAGTATGGATTAGTGATAGTTGATGACTACAGCAGATGGACATGGGTAAAATTCCTGAAACACAAGGATGAGTCACATTCTGTATTCTTTGACTTCTGCAAACTAGTCCAAAACGAAAAAGAATTTAAAATTATTAAAGTCAGAAGTGATCATGGTGGAGAATTTGAAAATAAATATTTTGAAAAATATTTTAAAGAAAATGGCATTGCACATGATTTTCTTGTCCTAGAACTCCTCAACAGAATGAAGTTGTAGAAAGAAAAAATAGAACATTGCAAGAAATGGCCAGAACCATGATCAACGAGACAAACATGGCAAAACATTTTTGGGCAGAGACAATCAATACAACATGTTATATTCAGAACATAGTGTCTGTAAGACCTCTTCTGGAGAAGACTCCTTATGAATTGTGGAGGAATAGAAAGCCCAACATTTCTTATTTCCATCCTTTTGGATGTGTTTGTTTTATTTTAAATACTAAAGACAATCTGAACAAGTTTGATTCTAAAGCACGTAAGTGTTTCATGCTTGGATATTCTGAACGCTCTAAAGGCTACAGAGTATACAATACTGAGACACAGATTGTAGAGGAATCAATTCATGTTATATTTGATGATAAGGTTGGCAATCAAAATCCAAAGCAGCTTGAAATCTCTGCAGATAGAGAAGTGCTTCTCACAGACTCTGAAGATTCACAAGCAGACAAAGCTCAAGCAAAAGCACCAGAAGCAACGTCAGATGCTACTCCTTTGATTGCTCAGATGGACAACTTGACCATTTCTGAAGAACCAACTGTTAAAGGATCATCCAGAATCAAAGCCTCTCATCCAAAGGAAATGATAATTGGAAAGAAGGATGACCCTATCAGAACAAGATCCTTTCTCAAATCATCTAGAACGTCTTTGTTTGGTTTGGTATCAATCATTGAACCTACCTCTGTGGATGAAGCTCTGCAAAATAATGATTGGATACTTTCTATGCAAGAGGAGCTAAACCAATTCACAAGGAATGATGTTTGGGATCTGGTTCCAAGACCAAAAGGATTTAATATTATTGGAACTAAGTGGGTTTACAGAAACAAGCTGAATGAGCTAGGAGAAGTTGTCAGAAACAAAGCAAGACTGGTTGCTCCAGGCTACAGTCAGCAAGAAGGAATTGATTACACAGAGACATATGCTCCTGTGGCAAGGTTAGAATCTATTCGTTTATTAATTTATTTTGCCGCACAGAATAACATCACTCTGTATCAGATGGATGTTAAAAGTGCTTTCTTAAATGGTTTAATTGAAGAAGAAGTGTATGTTCATCAACCTCCTAGTTTTGAAAATGAAAAATTTCCAGAACATGTTTTTAAATTAAAGAAATCACTCTATGGTCTAAAATAAGCTCCCAGAGCTTGGTATGAGAGGCTGAGTAATTTCCTTCTGGAAAACAATTTTATCAGAGGAAAGGTGGATACAACTCTATTTCATAAATCAATTAAGAAAGACATTTTAATCTGTCAGATTTATGTAGATGATATTATTTTTGGTACAACAAATATTATGCTTGGAAAGGAGTTTACTCAATCTATGCAGGCAGAATTTGAAATGAGCATGATGGGAGAACTCAGATTCTTTCTGGGAATTCAAGTCAATAAAACTCCAGAAGGCACCTACATACATCAGACAAAGTATGTGAAGGAGCTTCTGAAGAAGTTTAACATGACAGAAAGTAAGTTGGCTAAAAATCCAATGCATCCAACAAGCACTCTAGGAAAAGAAGAGGTAAGTAAGAAGGTAGATCAAAAGCTCTACAGAGGTATGATTAGATCTCTTCTGTATTTGATAGCTTCTAGACCTGATATTCTTTTTAGTGTTTGTCTATGTGCTAGATTCCAATCAGATCCTAGTGAATCTCACTTAACAGCTGTTAAGAGGATTCTGAGGTATCTGAAAGGTACTACTAACGTGGGTTTGTGTTACAGAAGATCTGATGAATACAAACTAGTAGGATTCTGTGATGCTGATTATGCTGGAGATAGAGTAGAACGTAAAAGTACTTCTGGAAGCTGTCAGTTTCTGGGAAGTCATCCGATCTCATGGTTCAGCAAGAAGTAACCCACAATATCACTTTCAACAACAGAAGCAGAATATATTGCTGCTGCTGGTTGTAGTACACAGATGCTCTGGATGAAGAGTCAGCTAGAAGATTATCAGATATATGAGAGTAACATTTCTATCTTCTATGATAATACTTCTGCTATTTGCCTCTCTAAGAATCCCATTTTACATTCTAAGGCAAAGCATATAGAAATTAAGCATCATTTCATCAGAGACTATATTCAGAAGGGAATTTTAAGCTTAAATTTTGTTGATACAGACCATCAATGGGCTGACATTTTTACAAAACCCCTTCCTGAAGATAGGCTTAAATTTATTCCGAAGAATATTATTATGGATTTTTGTCCAGAATAACATTATTATTCAGAAGCAAATTTACTCAGATGAAAATTGATTAATGTCTATACTCTGGAGTGTTTTCATCTGTATTTCATTTGTTACCTTATTTCTTTTGAAACTCTGAACTAACAACCTTCAAAGGATCTGAACGCTGCTAACGTTTCATTTCCTTAAGAAGTTTCAGAGACACCCAAACATTAAACACGTGTCACACAGAATATGAAAAGGTGGAGTGTAAACAATGAGACGCCGTTTGAGGTACCGTTTGAATCATTATAATTCTCGTTTTCCCCCACTTTTGTCAAATCTCACTAAATGCTGAAAATCATTTTGTTTTATTTTTTAATGTGATTAATTGTTGAGTGTGAATTTGTGCCTTAAATTATGTCCCTATATATCCCACATTCTCACACTTTTCACTCTCGTTCACAACCTTTATGCATTTCTGTCTTCTTCATTGTCTTCATCTCTACAAACCCAAATTTAAACGAAGCTCAGTAAATCTCAAAAGTTCTTCAATGGCAACCTCATCATCATCAACTCAAAAGCTTGCATCTACAATGGTTGGATCTACATCTGAAACGGGTAACGTCACTTACAAAGAACCTGAAAGAACCCTTCTCACTCCTATTGAAGATTTGGAAGTTCTATGCGAATTCATGGTTGATTTTGACTGCATTGCAAATAATGGGTTTGATTTGCGACCAATTGTTTCTGCACAAGGATGGACTAAGTACTTTGATAGACTGTTTGGTCCAGTCTTCCCTCTTTTGATGAAAGAACTCTGGGTTCATGCAAAGGTATACCCAAAATTCATTATTTCGTATGTGCTGGGTAAAGAGATAATCATAACTGAAGACTTGATTCGCAAATTAATTGGATATGAAGAAGTAGATGGTGTTCACAATCTCTCTGCTGGACGTATGGACATGGATGATGTCTACAGAGAAGTTTTTACAATTGAGCTGGCCTCAAGCAAAACCAAAGATCTGAAAGTGCACTACAAGATCTGGGCGAAGATCTTTCTGGAATGTATTCACCATAGGAAATCAACCAACTCTCCAGATTATATCAACGCAGAATAACTGTACTTTCTGTACTGCTTGGGAAATAACATCAAGGTGGATCTGACACACTTGTTATTTGTTCATCTGTGGAGCCATGTAAATCAGAACAAAGCATCAGAAGATCAGAAACTGGGTCCCAATGGGCAGATTGGTTTCTGATATTCTGACAGAAAATGGTTTAGTTTCACATCTGACAGAGGCAGATCAGACAGAAGAATTGGTTCCAATTCTGGGAAAGCCTCTGAATGGAAAAAGTCTGCAGAGGATGAGACTTGTAGAGGAACTTCAATCAGAGCCAGTCAAGATGGACTATGTTGCTGTACACAGAAGAAGAATTCCTGTGGCAGATTTTCCTATCTTCACTGCTGAAGAACCAAAGGAAGTTCTTCTGAACTACATTGCTGCAAGCATAGCAGATGGAACCCCCATGCCACCAGACTTGCTAAAAAGAGAAAATGAACCTGCACCGGATTTCTTTGAGGAGAACAAGAGAAAGAAGAGAAAGGTCTCAGAGGAAGGATATACAAGGACTAAGAGGAAAGCTTCTAGAGAAGCATCTTCTGTAAAGGCCAAACGCTTAAAGAAGAAAGGTAACCCTTCCACAAATTTATCTGCTATTTTGGAACAAGTGACAAAACCACCAACATCTAGATCTCCTCCTCCCTATGACCCCATACATACTCCCTCTCCAACACACTACCTCTGAACACTTTTCATCTGAAAATGTTCATGAATCTGTTCCCCCTTCTCAACCTCAACCACAAAATAACTCCCCTCAACAGAACCAAGCACCTTCATATGATCAACACATCACTTCTGAACCAAACCCTTTTGTAAACCAACCATCAGAACAACAACCATCTGAACCACAACAATATGAAACAGTACCATCTGATCCTGAACCTGAGATTCTTGACCTCCAACCCCTTAAAATAGTGTTTCCTATTTCATCTGGATCATGTCCATCATCTGAATCATATGATTCATCTGATGTATCTTCTGGTAAATCAGACGCTATCTCACTCACACACAACTCCCCAATCCATTCTTCTGATATTCTTGAAACAATCCAACCAGTTATCCCCTCTGAATCTAAGGTTGTTACTACCTCATCTATTCGTATACCATCTTCACCATACCCTCTTATAATCATTATTCCTACTTTTTCTATACCTTCAACCTCTGCTCCCATTAAAACATCACCTTTAGAAGCCTACCTGAAACCCAAACCTAGGCTAGATGTTGGTGCACTGTTTTCTGGTTTTGAAAAAGAGATGAATATGTGGTTGTCTTCTGTTAAGAAGGAGTGCCTCACAAGCATAAACCCTGCTGATTCTGAAGCCATCTGGACAAGATTCAGAACTAGATTCAACTTTGTGGCTTCAAACCTTCAAGATATTTGCTCTGACAATGCGAAAGTGAGATTTGCTGAAGCTGTCAGACTCACTCTTCTAAGAGTTAGCAGAACTCCAATTCTACTTTTGGAAAATACACCTCCAAAGGTTGTGTGTTCTTCTTCTGAAGAAGCTGCTACACTTTGTCGCTACTGCGAAAATCGGCGCCGGCTGACAGAAGAGTCGCCACCGTGCGTTATTCATCCCTCAGAGCGGGAAAGGAAACGCTCGAAGTAAACCTCGCAAAAACGGGGAAAAGGTATGGTCATCGCAACCATAGCCTGGGTTCGGGAGTCGGTTACGCAAGGGGAAGGTATTAGCACCCCTCACATCCGTCGTACTCGACGGGATCCACGCTTGCTTGGGTTGTCTACTGGATGCAAAACAATATTATCTACGGCTGCTAAATCTAGACGGAAGGGAATTGACTCGATAGAGCGTCGCACTCTATGCCTACGTATTCTCAAGAGAGAAAGTCAGAGTCAACGTAGTTCGGGACTACAGGGAAAATTGGCTCGCCAAGACCTCGCGTCTTGTGCCTACGTACTTCCACTGGATGGAAGATCAGAGCTTTACGTAGTTCAGACTAACTATGGCTAGACAAACATTCTCACATAGCAGTGAGAAAAACGACTGGTTTCACAGGGTCGGGAACCTATGGGCAAAACTACGGCTTAGTATCAAATGCACTCGGGCAAGAGAGAAAAAGGGTACTCAATTAATCGTCAGCGGGAAAGTCTCGATCGCACAGCCGCGAGAGAACAACAGTTAGTCGTTAGTGTGCTCGCTAGGATATCGCATCCTATGCCTACATATCTTCGTCTGGTACGAAGAATCAGAGCGGCTGTAGTTCGGCTACTATCGGGACCACAGCTCAAATCTCGTTTTATTAATCTTCTGAAAAATGGTTACAATGAGTGGATACTGAAAATAATCTCCTAGGAAGTACTATCCTATTCTATCCTGAAAAATCGACTGAAAATAGCCCCCTAACAAATGGGCTTCTAAGCTATCCTAAAAGTCGTAAAATAAAGTCTATGAAAATATCCTTAAAAGAAAATGCTTTAAAAAATATTAATCCTACTTTAATATTTTTCTCTTTTTTCTCCTTTTCTCTTTAACATATTTTTTCATATTTTTTCTCACAATATTTTCTCTATTTTTTTCACAATATTTTCTTTTCATTTCTTTTCCTTTTCCTTTTATTTATTGTTCTTTTTCTACTTTTTTCAAATGTATTTCTTTATACTTTTCTTTTTTTCTTTTTTGTATAATATGCTTTTTTCTATTTTTTCTTTCTCTATTTCTTTTCTTTTCTTTAAAAGAATAAAAATAAAAACAAGAAAAGGGGAGGGGGTGTAACTGGATTACAGGGGGGATTGCAGAAAAAATAAAAATAAAAAAACTGTATTGATTGGGCCCAGCCCATTCTTCCTCAAAAAAAACGCAGGAGGGTGTGTTGTGGAACTTGGGGGCGCTGGCAATTGATTTTGCTGGGCCCAGCCCAGTCTCAGCCAAAAAACGAAGGGAAAAATGTTTGTCCAAAAAAAAAAAAACATTGGGCCTGGCCCTAATCCACCCTTCGTCTTCCTTGCTTCCCATTACTCTGAATACCCAAAACCCTAACGTCACCTTCCTTCTCCCTCCGCCGCCGTGAACCTTCTTCCTCTCCTTCTCACCTCCGTTCTCGGTCTCATTCTCAACCTTTTTCTCAGAATCATTCTCTCTATCAGTCTTCTCCTTCATTCAAACCTCCTCCTTCACCACTTCTCAGATGGTTGACGATTCTAGCAATCGGATGATGAAGATAGGTTGCTGATTCTCGAAGTTGGATGAGTATTAACGAATCCTCCAATGAAGTTGATGGAGGATCTTGAAGATCTTCAAACCGGTCTTGAAGTTGGACGAAGACCTGGAAAAACTTTGAAATTGGGTGAACGTCCTATGGAGAGGAATCTGAAGAAATTAGTGGAAGATCCATAGATTCTTGAGTGTTGAGTTCTTCGAGGGTCGATAAAGATTTAAGAATCTTGATGAAGAAATCTGGGGAAAAAAACGAAGGCGGTTGAATGCCTAAGACCTGGAAAATCTGGATGAGATTGATGAACTTTCGTGAACAGGTTACGAACACCATGAACGTTCATGTGGTTTCTGGAAAACGATGAGCGTTGATGAAGATCAGGATGACTCTTGAACGAACTCGAGTTCTTGAAACTTGCTGGAAAAACACTGGTGGCTATTGATGAATATTGATTCTGATGACGATCTGGAATTTGGTTCTTGCTGATGATGGAGAATGTTGATGATGATCGAAGTTGAACCGGAGGTTTCTTGATGAACGGTTGAAGGTTCATCCTGGTAATTTCTGGGTTTGTGAAGTGATGAAGATCAAGGGATGAATGTGGTTGAAGGTGGAGGTTTCCGGTTGGAGATGAAGGTCGATTAGGAGGATGATCGGAGGAAGATGAGTGTGGCCGGATTCTGGGTTTGGTGATTTTCCGGCGAGGGTTGGTGGTGGCCGCCGGCCATGCAGGCCGGCCGGCAGAGATCTCCGGTGCATGTTACGGTGGAGATGACGCGTGGGAAGATAGTGGGATGGGTGCCCTGCATGGCCTCCACGTGTGAGGCTGAGGGAGAGAGAGGCAGTGAGGTGGCGTATGGTGGACGCATGCAGCGTGGGAAGATAGTGGGATGGGTGCCCTGCATGGCCTCCACGTGTGAGGCTGAGGGAGAGAGAGGCAGTGAGGTGGCGTATGGTGGACGCATGCAGCGTGGGACCCTCCTGAGCCAACACGTGGCTTGCTATATTTATACCACTGAAATTCGCTGGCGTGTTCTGGAATCTTCTGGTGTTCGCTGGAAGGAGCTGGACCCTTCTGGAGGAAGCTGGATCCTTTGGACCTATTTCTGGATATTTCTGGACATAATACACTGATTGGGCCTGCGAAAATGGGGACAAAGCCCAACGAAAATGAATAAAAAAACCCACAAAAATCTGACTTGAATTAAAAGATTAATTAAATCTGATTAACCTAGACTAAACTCAATTAAACTAATTAACAAAACTCTAATAAATCTCTAATAAAGCCACATTAAATCCTATGAAAAACTATATTATAAAGAAAACTCTAATTCCTATTAACCTAGTTAACATCTAATATATGAAAAATCTATTTATGAAAAATCCATTTATTTATTATTTCTATAAAAGAAACTCTATTAATTCTATATCTAAAATATATTCAAAAATTCAATTAGTCTTAAAAGAGAATCTATATTACTCTATAGCATCTAAAATTAAAACATTTAATTTCTATCAACAAAAAAACTATTTATTAATAAGAAAAATTCTATCTATTTCTATATTAAAAGAAAAACCATATATTTCTATCAAAGTCATTTAATATCTAATATATTCAAAACTCAATTAATATCCTAGAAAATTCTATATTATCTTAAAAAAAATCCATTAAATCCTAAAAATCTATTTAAAATCTAATATATTCTAAAAATGAATTAAATCTATCAATATTCTATAAATGCTAAAAAATGATTTAAAAAGAATTAAAAATATCAAAAATTCTATCAAATCCTAAAAAATGATTTAAAAGCTATTTAAACCCTAAAAAAATGCTAATAAAATCCAGAAAAATCACAATAATTCCCAGAGGGACAAAATAAGCACCGAACGACACAAAAATAATCGGTAAAAATAAACGGGCACCGAAATATCCCAAAAATACGATTCTACTGATTAAAACTGATAAAAACACCTGAAACACGAGACGAGAGCTGTGATCCCTGATAAAATCAAACAAATGAAAAATGCAATGTATGCAATATGCAGATGCGAATGCGGTTATGCGTCGAAACATCGAGCCAGATACGAGACCCGGTTGGTCAAATTTTGGGGTGCAACAGCTGCCCCTATTCAAGCGGCTTCGACCTGAATGGGTGAAGAGCGCTCAGCCTACAAACATTCAAGGTAGATGACGGTTGAATACAAATGGAACCCTGAAATTTGCCAACCGCAAGAATATACTGCAAAACTGCTTGAGGAATAGCTTCCAATAAACTGAAGTTTGGTTGTCACGGCAACAACTGGTCAATTTTCTGATAAATTTTCTTCTCCTATTCAACACCTGTGTGACGCCACAAGTATTGAAATAATGCTTCGTAAAGCAAACACCTTGATTCCCATCTCTCTCATGGGATCAAATCTGGTCAACTCACAGTTCATTGCGAACTTGAGGACAATTCTCCTGGGGAATTCTGAATGGAACTGCCTGGCACCTATTTTGACGAAGGGGGCAGCTTCAGAAGTCTGATATATGTCAATCTTTGTTGTTGTTGTTGTTGTTTTTTTTTTCGATGCTGACGTAACAACCAAATGAAGAATCACTCCGCTGGGGAAGACGAGAAGCTGCACCACACAACTCTGCAGGTGAACGAATTCGAAATCCAATAGGTAACCATCTTGGTCTATGTTTCGACATGCGTATGCTTGAAATGATGCAATGTCCTATACGACATGTAAATGCTATGCGTTTTGTTTGAAAACGCGAGGCCCAGACGGCATGGATATGCTATATGCTTGTATAAATGCTATGACTATATATGCAAATGCTAATGCAGGCTCGAGCTGCCAGAGAACACCAGGTCTGAAAACCGCTTGGCAAAATAAATGCCGAAGGAAACGTCAACTCTACTGGGGATGACCTGAAGTCACAGAACCATCTCAGCAAAATAAATGCTGGAAACGAGAAATCAAATCCGCTGGGGATAACTGCCCTGCTGGAGAAATGAAAAGGCAAACCTGCTTGACGACTTCACTGGGGAAAGAAAGACAACTCTGCTCGGGAATGCTCTCTTCAAACCATTGGCAACTGATTGCGCTCTGCGGGGACCGACCCAAACTGAGGTTGATTACGCGCAGCACACTGCTGGAAATGCTCCTACTATCAAGGATATCAATCTTAATCTGCTGAAGATACTCCTGATCCTACTCTGATACAGGGTAATCTCGACTCTTCCGGGGATAATAAGCAACTTTCATCTGCTGAAGAGTAACAATTCTGATTTGACAACACCCACAAGGAATTCAAACATTACTCGGAGCACTGGCATCCGTCGAGCTTCGTATCGGGGAACATGACAACATGCGGGTCATTGGGAAATATTGTGTCAGATACCTTTAGGTTTTTGTTTGTTTTTCTGGTTTAGAATAAACATGGATTATGTACACAGGAAAATACTAGACGAGAACTAGCATTCAAAGGTAGACTATCAGGCGAGAACTGATAGGAAAATAGGTTAGGAAAATTGATTTTTGTGTTTTTGAACCAGACGGGCTGACTGGACAACAAGCTGAGGTATAGACAACCAGGCGAGAACTGGCTGAAAGCTAACGTACACCAGGCGAGAACTGGTATAACACTTGAAGAAACGGTGACCGAACGAGAATTGGTTACCAATAAACTGCACCAGGACGGGAACTGCTGCTTACAATAAACTGCACCAGGACGGGAACTGACGCTTACGGAAGGGTAGGCCAGACGAGAACTGGTTACCGGTTTGCCAGGCGAGAACTGGACTTTGGAAACGACTGGTTACTGACACGCGACAGGTTTAACTGCAGGATAATGATCCAATGACAACAAGACCTTCTTATTTGAAAGGTTTTCGATAAGGGTATTGACATGATTCCCCGATACTCAACTCTGGCTGGGGATAAACAGGCGGGTTTGAACAACTTGCCCCAATATACTCAGCTGGGGATAGAAAGACTGGCGTGCACAACTTGCCCCAGTCTAACTCTTGGGAGTACTTGCTCTAAACAGCTTGCTACGAGAATACTTCGAGAATATTTGCCCCGGTATCTGCACGACAAAAGAATTCAATCTCCAATTAAACACCTAACAACCCAGTTGATTTCAACATTCTCTGCGATGACTTGCCCCTGAATGAGCGTTCTAGCGACTCAACCCGATCTGATTATCCACCTGAAGTATCTGCTTTCAAATCTCAGCGCTCTGCATAATTGCCCCTGATTGGGTCTTGAGAAGACTCCTTCTGATCAACTGCTTCTCAAACAAACTGCCCCTGCTCAACTGGAACTTCGGGACTTGTCCTCAGACTGACTGATACTGAACTTACTGGAAGATAATGCCCCTGATTCACAAGGCTTCACAACATACACCATTCTGGTTCAGACTGCTGGATTACTCAGTCCTATTCGATTACTCCCTGCTGGAATTTCTTTCACGCCAACTACTAACCTGCAATTAGAATTGTCTGTCTACGAATGGTAATCTTAATGCAGCGGTTATGCAGATTTTGAAAAAATTTGAGCTGTCACTCATTTACATGCATATGATTGAGAGTGACGAATGAACCAAGGTTCAAACGCAGTGCTTACATGGTCAGTGAAAACACAACAAGGATGTGACTAGCAAGTCAAGAAGGAGTCAGGTTACTCGACCTTATCGTAATGCGCTTCAGAATAACCCTACCTCAATTAGGTCTTTTAAGGGTTGTATCGTGGTCGGGTTCACGGTTCGTGAAACAAAGGATATTTGGCTCAAATTTTGATTTGTACCCACCCCTTCTACGTGATGATCTCCGATCCTAAGGTTCAGTTAACCTGGCACAAGCACTCGCCTCTTCGAGAAGTATGTTGAATGGTAAGAACCACAGTTAAGGAATTCACAAGCTTTTCTTCCATAGTGATAGCTACTCCTTCTTCGCTTTGGTGTCTGTGTACACGACTTTGTGATTTGCTGGGGAAAATTTCTTTTTTTTAATCCCTTCTTTTTCATTCTTTTGATTCCCTAACTTTTGCCTGGACTGACTCATTTTGAGTTCTTTTCGATTTTTTCGATTTCTTTTGAAGTCCAGCGGGATGCCCTAATTTTTGCCTAAGTATTAGCTTTCTAGCTTTTCTTCCTTTTTTACTTAGCGGGCTTTCTTTCCTTTCTTTCTTTTGGAACAAAGTCGTGTGACACTGGTTGTCTTGATTGCTCCGAAAGGATTGTAACTGTCTCACTCCTGATTGGTGAGGTTTGACCTCTTGAAAGGTATAAACTGGTTGGTCCTCGACAGACAACGCTCCTCTGTAAGACTTGAATGCTCGGTCAAGCTAACTGACAACTACCCTGCCCCGGGTTAAGATGCGAGGGTTAAAAAGTCCTGAAAAAACTTCTGCTCCCTGGCTCGAAGTGTTTAACAAGGGACTAACTCCTTATATCTCCAGTGTTTGGGGGATTGAAACAATGCCTTGTACGTCATCGGTAAGGTCTTATCTGAAAGCATGCAATCATTGGTCATGAGTTTATTTTCGTCATCCTCCCTCCAATCTTTGCTAGTCACAGTGATAAAGTGGAGTGAATAAAATGCAAGTGTCAGTGCAATGCAGTAAATGAGCGACAGCGACGTGATTAATTCAAAAAAATGCATAGTCACTTTATTAATATCGCCATTCGAAACATACAATGTTTAAAAGCAAGTAGTAACTAACAGAAAAGAAACTACAAATGCACATGATATAAAAGTCTGAGGACTGCCACTGCTGAGGCGCCTGCCTGTCTGAACCACTGGCTTTTGCTGGGGAAAGCCCTTCTGAGTCTACGAGCTTAGACAGCTGAGCGGTTAGGGATGAACAAACAGAAATCCTTCTCGAAAGGAAATGCGATCCTGATCAATCAACTGCTGTACCTTCGCCTGGAATGCTTTACAATCTTCTGTTGAATGCCCCGGAGAGCCACCATGATAACCACACTGAACGTGGGGATTATACCCAGGAGGGTACGGTTCTGGAACTGGCTTAAGAGCTTTAGGTTCCACCAACGACTTCTGGATCAAAGACGGTAGCAGCTGGCTATACGGCATAGGCACTGGGTGAAAAGGAGCTTTCCTTCGTTCCAAGTTGTTGCGAGGTTTGTTCTGATTCTGACGCTGATTCTGATAACCTCGGCCACGAGTTCGCTGATTTGCAATGGAAGCGACATAAGATTCCTGATAGAGTGCCCCAGGCACGGCTGTCTGTTCAGTATAACAAGCCACGGGAGGTACTGATCTCTGATAAGATGATGAACCAACAAAATTCACTGATTCGCTTCGAGGATATTCAACCTTTGGCATGACTGAGTTGATCACAACTTCTTCTTCACTCTGATAGTCACAAGGGTATTCAGTTTCACCAGCTTGATCATATGAAGTAATCTGAATTTTCCCCATTCTTATGGAGTACTCAAGGCGTTCTCCT